>BQNB010000135.1:124581-201591 GCA_026074375.1 Tanacetum coccineum | reverse complement strand
ATCCCTTTTAAAGGGATCCGTGGGGGATCTGGGCTAGTAGCATATTTTGGGTTCTTGGCCTATAAATAGAATGACTTGTTTAATCATTTCTTACCCAGTCTCATACATTCTTCTCTGCATTTGACATTCATTATAATCATTCCTTGACCATTACTTAGTGTATATACTCACATCTTAAGTGATTCCTCATTAATCGGGTCATACGAATCAAGCAATACTATAGCATACAAGACAACAAAGCTTTGTACCTCGAACTAGGTTGGTTCTACCTCGGACTAGAACTCGGTGTTTAGCTTTGTACCGGAAAAATTATAAATGACGTTAGGTTGGTTCTACCTCGAACTAGAACTCCGTATTTAGCTTAGTACCAAAAAAAATGTAAGCAACGTTGTGAAGGTTTCTCTACCAGTGAAGGAGCTTGTTGACATAGTGCATTGAAACTCTCGAGTTGGATACCAACTCGAGGAGTAGAGTAGGGCGAGAAAAAAGAGTTCTCGTAGCCGAACCACTATAAATACTCTTGCATTAGTTTGATCTTTCTGTTATTTATTTATAGCCTTGTTCATATTTTATTTATTACTTGTTATCTATATCCATGAGATCACATACATAAGTTTCGTAAATATATATTTTAGAAAAGAGAAACTATTCAACCTCCCTTTTAATTTTCTATAATAACTTTAATTTATTTATAAGTGCATTTATTTTATTTTGTTTTACATATAGGTGTAAGTGAAAGTGTAAAAAGTTTGTGCAATAAATCATAGTCAAATATTCAAATAATTAATAGATTGTACTAACTTTTTCCAAGTACGTGTATTTTAGCCAAATAACATTACTAATTTTGTAAGTTTTTATGTTTTTAAGAAAGACAAAATTTTTATTATTTTCTGTTTATATGTAACTCGGCATGTACCCATGCATAGTGACGGAGTTTTTTAACGACAAATAGTTATAGTTGATATATTGTGATTAAGTGTTTTGTGTAACATATAGCAATTGATGTTGACAACTCTTCATCAACATCCTAGATGACAACAACATTATACCAATTCCACTTTAACAAATTCGGATTAAAATATGAATGTAGATTGAGAAAAAGATTGTAATGGATATATAAAAATAAAAATAGGGTAGAGATGGGGTAATTTTAGAATGAACGTTAATTTTATAATTAAAACTATTTTTAATGCAATTATTTTCATGCGTGAAAGTAAATAAAATATTGAAATTAAACTTTTAAAAAAACAATTTAGAAATTAAACATTACTTATTTTTAAGTGTTTTAAAAATTTAAAAAAAACATTCGTACATTTTTAGTTCTTTGACTTGATCAAAATTCACAATCATCCTAACCTCACTCAATCCCGAAACTTATTTCATCAAAATCTTCCAAATTAACCCTCCTTTATACTCAATCCATAACTCACCCAATCAAAAATCTGTCATCCCTAACTCTAACTCTAACCCTAACCCTTACCCGCACCGTGGCAACCACATTCACCCACCGCTAAACGTTGGTGTTGCCACCACCGCCCACCACCTGCTGACGTTGGTGAACTTTGTTTTTGATGATATATTTTCAATTTTTTTGTTTGCGTATTTTGGTCTTTGTGGGAGTATGTTTTTGTATTTGTTTATATGTTAATGAATTGGGCGAGATAAGATAATTTTGTTAAAAAATGATAGGTGTGTGTTTTGAGTTTAAAGAAGATTAACAAATGGGGTTTAACTTAAAGAAGATGAGAAATGAGTTTTATAAATATCTTAAATTTCTAAAAGACTAATGCCATAAAAAAAGAAAAATAAGAATAAGTCGATAATAATAATAAGAGGGTTTGATGTCGATGGCTAGAAGGGGTCGCGCGGATCAGAAACGCCAACCTATGGCGCGGGCTCGACATAGTGGGAGGTACCATAGGAGTTGGTGTCATAGTGGCCAGCCAACGTTATCGATATTTTCTTTTCTTTCTTTTTTACAAACATAGACTTTGGCTAACGGTAAATCAGAATTGAGCTAACGTAAAAAAAAGGGACGCTTGGTTGACCATTTTTATGTACAGTAAATATCCATTTTTCAACTTTTTACCTTTTTACCAAATTTATAAATACCTCTTATAGATCATATTTAATTTTGTACACACTTCTAATACACATCTCAACTAATACCTTCTTTTTTTTATTAGCTTCAAACGTTGCTTATGTGATTCCCAACAACTATGATTATTACGATCCCAACAACTTTGATTATTACGATCTTTAACTTTCAAGACACTACGAAAAGGTATTACAGGTATTTTAAAGCGTATGAACTATTCCAAGCTTTGGGTAATCTAGAAGCTGATAGTTCGAGTCCTTATACTAGGACAAACATACCACGTGAACGAGAGGTTGTAGGAAAATGACTTTTGAAAGATTTTTTTGATAACGAAAACAATGTACCTAAATATCCTGAGAGAAATTTTAGGCGCATGTATCGAATGAGTTTAAAACTTTTTAAACAAATAGTTAAAGATATTACCAATTACAATGTTGACCCTCTTCTCGAATACTTACTTTTTTGAAACAATGTTTGGATGCTTTGGGTCGTTTAAGTATTAGTCCTATCATGAAATACACATCGTCCATACGCCAATTGACATACGTCACAACACCCGATGCATTTTACGGGTACTTGCAAATTGGTGAACGTTTTTCACGTGAATGTTTATAAAACTTCACTAAATGCATATATACTTTATACATAGAAGAGTTTTTAAGAAAGCTCGATTTAAATGATATACAACATATATATGCATTGCAAGAAGAAAAACATAGACTCCCAAGAATGCTCGGGAGCATTGATTTTATGCATTGGGAATGGACAAAATGTTTGAAGGCATTATACGGACGATTTAAAAGACGTGATTATAAATACCCGACTCTAATGATTGAAGTCGTTGTGTCATATGATTTGTGGATTTGGCATGTATTTTTTGGTGTTCTTGACCCAAATAACGACATCAATGTTCTATATGGTTCGTCATTATTTGATGACCTTTTGCCGGTATAGCTTCGGAAGCTCTATTTGTAGTAATGGAAAAACATGCGGAAAATATTACTACTTAGCTGATGAAGTTTATCCTTGGTGGTTTATGTTTTTCAAAGCGTATTCCATTGCAAGGGGTGAAAAACAATGAAGTTTAAAAGAGTTCAATAAAGTGCAAGAAAAGATATTAAATGAGCTTTCGGAGTCTTACAAGGTCACTGAGGAATTTTACAACGACTCGCATGTGCTTACCAAGTCAATGCACTACAAAGAATTATGTATTGTGGCATCATATTACATAATATGATATTAGAAGATCAAGAATTCGTAGTTAGTGAATTTAACAATTGTATGTTTCTTCACAACAGAATATCAAACATATTTGGGTCTAACGATTCGAGATACACCTAACGAAAAACAAAGAACTTCAAAATATAAGAGTGCACAATGACCTTCGACATGATATCGTGGAGTATTTATGGAACTTCAATCACTAAATTGTACTTTTTTTCAATGTATCGTTATTTTTAATGTACCATTTTTATCTACTTTTTATGTCTTTTTTTATTAAATGAATTTTAGTTTCAGTTTAACGTGTTCTTTTATTTTAGCATATGAAAAGAAAATATTGTATGGTCTATAGATGTCGTATAACACCAGAAATGAGAAGAGGGTGTTTTTGTGATGACTGATGAGTTATAAGTTCTGTGTTATAGGGAAAAAAATATTAAAGTGACATGACTTTTTTTATAACACGAGATGGATAACACAAAAGTACCTGGTAATCTAATAATAATAAACTACTAAATACATTCTTGTTACACGCAAAAAAGACGAATACACTCGTCATGTAACCTATGCTAGCAGATAAAGAGAAAATGTTTATATTATTCGTCCCTACAAATATATATTGTCTAACTTTCACCGATAGATATAACGAGGTTTTTAACCCGTGCTCCGTCACGGAGCACGCGTTTGCTTTTAAATGTGGGTAGTTTCTTTTTAAATGTAACTCACATACAATTAAGAAAACAATGAAACAAAAAACCTGATGGTACTACTTTTGCTAAAACTAAATTGAGATTAGTTAATAGGTAAACTTTTTGGCTTATACTCCTTGGCTAAAGTTAGAACATGGTTATGCCCAAGCATCATTATCGTAGTACTAATACATGTTGTACATACCTTTTCATCACAATCAACACCTGTTCACAACAATTTTGATCTAGTTTCTAACAAAGTCGCCCTTAACATCATCGTCACATCTTTCAATAAATACTCGTCTATTACTTGGACCGTAGTTCAGGATTGCATTTGTGCTTTTTTTTCTTATTCTTAAGCCAACATAAACATCCATGCAATGACCAATATTGTATCTAAGCCACACATGATGTCTCTACTTCTTCAAGCACATTTGCGCAGACATCCCCTAAATTATTAGAAAAAAAGTTAATGCAACAGTTGAAACGCATATCCAAGGACATCTATAAACCTGAGATTACGTAACTCAAAGATTAAACAACATAAAGTATTTTAAATATCATAGAAAATAATCAGTAACATGGTAACAAAATTATATCATTGGTCGAATCCAGCAAAAAATGTGGGTTTTAAGAAGATAGTCAAGAAAGGGAGGGTAGTCTGGTTGTTTGGAAATCAGGTTATAGTTATAGAAAGGAAGTGATAATAAAGAAATGAAGGAGTAGTATAGGACTGATGGCTGCTAATAAAGTTTTGAGTAGAAGAAGAGGAGGGAATTATTACTATAAATGGATCGTGTTTACATTTGTTACCCCTTGAAAGTGGATTTTAGTTGTAGTAACTCTTATAAATTGGTCATTGTCATAACTCGTAACTAATCATGCATATTTGTACCATAGCATACATCTTGTTTGGTAAACTAAAATTAAACTTTAACAGGTATATCTACTGATTTAATGTCAGAATGTAAAGTAAAAAAAATTACCAATAAGAGTGTTTTTCGAGCTCCTGTTGATCTATTTTTTTGCAGCTTCAGACTAAGTTACATCTCGATCCTAATTCATGGTCTTCAAAGAAGGGGGCTTCATTAATGGATTTTCTAGTTGTTGTTCAAGTCGCCGTATATCCGAATGAATTATTGCCTCCCATCTTTCATTAGCCATTTGCATAACCTGGGTGATGAACCTGTGATAGCATATATTCTTTAAATAGTATACAATGCTCAAGGGTGTTTGGGTAAGGTTATTTACGAAGCTTATCAGATATATACACAATTAAAATAACATATGATTAATTACATGAATAATAAAAGTATATAAGACTCAAAATACATGCACCTAACCCAAGTTGCTACATACACTTGCCTAACTTCTCCCTAAATAATTACACGCACCTGCTTAAATACATATCCCATCTTCTCTCTTTGACCCATCTAAGTTTCCTATCTTTTGGCCATCATCGATCAATTAATCTGTTGTTACTCTTTTTCATCTAATTTCTATTTTCCAATAATGTTTCTACACCTTTGCCTAATACTTCAAATTCAGCATGCTATAGTGAAATATCAATTTCAGAATTAGGGGTTTATGACTATGTAAGTTTGGGAGAATAATATATAATGAAAAGGAAACTAAATAATTCGGACTTATGGTTATGTAACTTTCGGTCATGTTGCCTGTGTTTTTTTAAGCATTTCTTATCTTTGTAGGCCAAGATTTTGGCACCATTTGACTGTAATTTTTGCTTTCTAGGCCTATAAACATACAAAAAACATACTTATATTACCCGATTAGGAGGCAAAACGATACATATTTTTCCGATTACTATACTACTCCCTCTGTATAAACACGAAATTGATTATATACACTATGTATAGTACAATACTTTACTATGGACTAGTGTTGAAGATTTCCCCAAGTCCTAACATGTATTGGTACAATTTGGAATGCTAAGGTCCATGTCGGTGTGCGGCCCTTTAAACAACGACTATAGAGCATCCTAAAGTAATTCTATTTATAAATAAATTCTAAACCATCTACATAATAGAAATTAGGAATACTTTAGAATGACCTCGCAAAGCAGCGATCATATGGCTAATTTTTTTCCTTTCTTAAAAAGATGTTGGATGTATGGGTCTAAATATGTTAATAAGATTAGAGTTACTCAATAATAAGTATGCAACATGCTTGTGGGGAACAATCACTGAACCCATTTTTGTAAGCAAGTAAAAAACTAACTCATTATAATTCACCTAAACTGGCTAAGCACTATCTGATAATGCAAAATTCAAAACGAAACTTTGATAGCCTCCGGCTCAACGCTACTATTGCGCCTTTCTGGTTTACTTAAACAATTTAATGACATTGCCCACACTGCTGCTAGTTTTATACTTTGGGCTATATAGGTTTTTAATGGACTTTTTGTCTATCTAGATCAGTTTTATGACAAAAAGGAATTCTAAGTTTAGCTATGGGTTTACATGTTGCAAAGATATGGAGCTGATTTGAGTTTCATATACTTTTCATCCGCAACCTGAACCTAATTCATTGTTTACCATTTTTCTTGTTAAAAAGTCCATTGAAGTCAGTGATCCTTTTAGTAGGAGCTTTCTCAATTGGGAAGCGTACAGTGAGATAGCAAGAAGCCTGAAATGTAAATAGCATAAAAATAATCAAAAGCCTGAAATGTAAATGGCATAAAAATAGTCAAAGTTAGCTACATTTCATCACGAAAGATCAGCTGAACCTGAAATGTATGTGATTCTTGAGTTGAAAATACAGGGAAGAGTCATGTTGTTCTTGAGGATATTTGGATTCTTCGAGATGAATGTCTTCCACTCTACTAAACAATCTTTCCATTCCCATTTAGAGTTGCGTCTGAAATTTCCTGATCAAATAGAAAAGGAAACGTTCAAAGACAAAACACGAAAGATAATGAATAAAATGTCAAAACGTGAAGATTGTAAAGTTATAGCTAAAGCGTTAAAAGCATGAGTGTTACCTTGTCTACGATAGGTTCAATGTCTTCATCTGATACACTCACATTCATTTCACTTAGTAGAGTTGCACCCATCTCCTTCAACTTTAAATTTTTGATTTTTAGAATTTTATGGACATAGTATACCATCAATCTTCCTGTCCTCACCTAATAGTGTAAAAAATAATAAATAAAATTTCAAGGATGACTGTCCATTTTCAATTGAATATGACATATGTGTAAGCTAATTTGATACTGACCTTAACGGACAGCTTTGCAAGCCAAGGAACGAGGCTACACCTTCTAGTTAAAAAGCTTTAGTGTGATCCTCGTTGCCGCGGGACAAAATTACAAGTAGCAGCCATAACCAAACAGACCTTAAAGCTGCACGTTTGCAAAAAAGTGGTGCGATTTAAGGATTTATACTTGCAAAAACGTAGCAGCCATATCCAAAAAGACCTTAAAGCTGCACGTTTGCAAACGTGAAAAGACCGAAAGTTCCACGTTTCATGGTAAGCTCTATGAACAGTGTCTAAAAAAGTGGTATTTGCAAAATAAGCAAAACCCAAACATCATTCCCTAAACTGCTTACTTTTGTTTTTCATATATAAGTGGTTACTTATAAGCATAAAAAATAACCAATCCCAAACACCCTCTAAAAACAAAATCTTAACTCAAAAGTACTCGGTCAATTAATGAGTAATGCATATTCCAACAATTGAAAAATGAAAAATAAATCAACAATATTCACCTTTCTTGAAGAATATTTGTTGTTGTTGTAATTTACAACCTGCAAAAAAACCTGAAAGTTTATAAAAAAGTTATAAAAAGACAAAATTAACAAAACCCACAAATTAGTACAAAACCCTAATTTTAAATTTCAAAAAGATTGACCAAAATTAACAAAACTAAAAACAAAGAATTGAAATTCCACATAAATTAAACAGCAAACAATGATGAATTCACAACATGAAGCAATATTTTTATATACGTATAAGTTGTAATAATTGTAATAAGAGTGAAATTTTATGTAAATAATTTGATACCTTTTGTGTGTTTCTAGGTTTGTTTATCCAAGCAAGGTAGACTGATCCCCCCATCTTCTTCCTCATTTTGTTTACTTGATCATCCCTCTAATAACCTTTTTGTCGTTGACTTTTTTTTTGTTTGTGGTAGATTTGATGTATCATAAGTTGTTTTGATCAATCTGTTGTTTTTCTTTGTTTGTGGGCTATATGAATCGGTGTGCGATCGGTGGGAAGAAGCTATAAGAATGGAGGAGTGGATCTGATTACCAAAGAAGTATAGTGTGAAGGTGATGACTCAAGGGGGTACGTGGCTATCTTGAAAGGGAGGGAAAAAGCGATGGATGATGATAATACAACACACAGATTTTGTAACAAATCCTTAAATGAGGAGAAAGTGGGAGAGAAAAGAGAGTCGGGTCGGGTGATTTTCATTTATTACACCCACCTCTGGTGAATGATCCTGTGTTTTAATATTAAAGGAGTAATATATGAGCTAACTTATGTGTTCTTAGAGGTATATATTGTCTAAAATTTATAGCCTACCCTTTTAAAAAGAAAAGAGCAATAATATAATGGGAAAGGTTATTAGTACCTCTTAAATTGTTGCAAATACTTTTTATTTATTTTGTTTTTTTATATTTTTATATTTCTTATATTTTTATTATAAAATTGTAAAATAAAAAGTGCTATAAAAAAATTAATAAATCAAAACATTAAACTAATAAAAAGTTTTCAATAGATACTGATAAAAAACCGTGTTATACTTTAAATATATCGTAAAAAAGGTAAATATTATAAAAAGTATAAAACATGTAAGGTATGAAGGTAATAATAAAACAACCCTAGTATAATAAAAGTTCTTTTTAGTTACTGAATTCAACGTGTTGTATGTGGCAACGGCTTCAAGACATAATCAAAACTATATAGGATTTTGAGCCGGTGTTTCATACCAATCAAATCACATCTTACTTTTTTTAGATATCTTGTAAACCAGTAACACATATACTTTAACAAGAATACAAGATACATGCATACCATATTACTAGCAGCTTTCTAATTATTGACGTCCAAAACATTTGTTTCATATAAGATCCGTATTTATAAACTACCAATTGTTTAACCTTTTGTAGAACTTAGCTAGCTAGAATAAAACGCATTCATTAATTAGTTTCTACTTTTTTAAGTGTGCAATAATAAATTCAACGAGACGTTCATACCTGTGCATTGCACAGGGATTGTTTTTTGAGAAAAATTGAAGTTTTACTTATGTGAAGTATCGTATAACTTCATACTTGTGCGCTGCTCATAAGGTATGCGTAAGTGTTTAGAGCGTAATGTTAGTGTTCGGGTTTTGCTCAATGCGGTTTCTTTCAAAGTCTGGTCAGGGTCAAAAGTTATATTCCCGAGCGCGATCCTATTTGATTTCGGGTTTCTCTAGTTTGGGAATTTAGGTATAGGTCAATTTGACTATCGGTAGGATGTTAAAAAAACCCGTTAGTTTAAATGTTTTAACTAACCATAGTTAAAACAAAACTTAGAGGTTCTAATAAGTTTTAAACTTTATCTTTAAACTACCATTGTGTTGTGGGTTACTTCAAGTGTTAACCTTGATACATTTTTAATGAGCATTAATCCATGTAGTTTAAGTTGTAAGTTTTCAAATATAGCAAGTTTAATAATGATTAAGTGCTCTTAACTTTTTAATCATAATAACTCACATTCATACCATGGATCTCTTTAGGATTTATGCATTCAAATCGCCAGGATCATCTGAAATGAAAGATAAACTCATAACTTGTTGGCGTTTCATCAAATTACGCATACGATAATATACGTATTTGAATTAGTTTTGCTCTTCAAAGTAGCACTAAGAACAAACACACATGCTTCATAATAAAATTAAATCAACATTACTAGATTTGAATTAGTTTAAATATCAATTTTCATACTACAATATTACAAAGATAAACTAAAATTAAGAAGCAGAAACATAATACATAAAATTATTTTTAATCTATTATAAATGTATGTCATAAACACATACAATATTAACATAAATAATGTTTCATATATACACAAAACTTTCACATCATTGAATTAGTTTAATTGAAGAAAAAAACATTTTAAGTGGCACAATGAAAAATTCATTTAACTTTACGTTAGTTTGTACGTATAATGCATAAGATTTTTTGGCTTGATACAATATGATATACACAATTTTTATTTACATAGTTGTAAGAGACATAAAAACCAAGTCGATGATTACATATGCATCATAAGTACAATGCTTGTACAGAATCTTCATGTGCACAAATATATTAAAAGAGAGAGAATATCGTTGCCACTCACGGCATAGAATCACATATTTAAAAGCATTATCCTCTTCCATTGAGTGCTCAAACAAAAATAATAAATTCTCAATGTGCTGTATTCTAGCGGGTGTCACGAATTTTACCCATGAAAAGTTTGAAGATTATGTGTAACAATCCGCATTTTACGTCAATAAATATTCAACTATTTATTTTAAACTTTTACGCGTTCACTTTTAAATGTAACCATTTAGTTAAATCGCGTAAACTAAAAATCAACAATCAACGTAAACCGACATCAAACAAATAAAAATTTATGTCAAGCAAGTGTTATATTATTTTTACGAAAATAATAATTAATTTTTCATATTTTATTTTTATACGTTACGTAAAACATTTATGTTTCGCACTTTGGAACCTTTTTGCATATAAGTAAACCATTCTACCTATTTATGCTCAATCAAATACTCACTTTTATACCAAATACCCAAAAACTAAATCATTTTTACACTTATACACTAATGGGACGGTTCTACAACAAATGAAACAAGAATAAATACCTTAATCCTCCACTAATGTTATTTCAAGTATCATCATCTTCTTTTATCCATCATGTAAACTATAAACCCTTTAACCATGGGATAACCAAGCAAACTTTTGTCCCTCCCCCTCTTTTGATTGTTCCCTCCTCCTAGGGAGGAGGAGAACATTTGTACCCTTTGTTACAAACCACTCCTAATCCTTTTTTTGCTAATGGTTTTGAGAATTACTTCCACTATAATTAAGACCTTAAGTGTAAGCCTCATTCACACCTTTCTCTTGCTAAATCACTCAAAATTTCTCTCTTGTTTTCCTTTGTAACTCACGGCTCAAAAAGAAAGAATAGAAGTTCCATAGTTTTTATTTTTAACAACAATACAAGCATACAAGTATTATTAGGGTTGATATCTAAGATATATCAAGGGTATTTTAAGATTTGGGTTTCATAAAATCTAGGGTCTTCAAGAAGTGGAAACCTAGGGTTTTAATAAGGATTTTGGGTTGAAGATCTAAGTTAGATTTGTGTTCTTTCCTTCATTCATTCATACAAGGTCCATCATAAACCCTACTCTTTCATAATTACTTCATTTTCATACACATATAATTGTTATATTGTTTAATCACCACTTAGTTATTATTTTATAAAGTTATAAATAATACAAGACTATACATATGCAAGTAAACACATGTTCATGGTAAAAATATGTTAAATATGTATTAGAAAGCAAGAACACATTTTATTAGACATATTACAAGTTTTGGTTGATTTACATAACTAATTATTACAATTTATTTATATAATTTTATAAATAAATAAGTGTTGTGGACATTCATTTAGACATATTGGACTTAAATTTGTGGACATAAGTTAAGAGGACCTAAAGTGTGCAAGATGTGGTATTACTTAATTTAGAGGACTTGTACTAATTTTATCATGTTATAATTTATAAAATAAGTTATAAATTATATTTATTACATGGATATTTTATACCTACTGTGAAAATACGAAATTTTATAAAATATATACACCTGAGAATCAAATAGTACATTTCATGACGATTCTGAATATATAAGGAACTTGAAAAACGGAGTTATAACGAAGGAGATACGATTTTTGCAAGATTAAATATATAAAAAGTAGTTTTATATATAACAGTTCATTTTACTATTACTGTAAAGATTTTTATAAAATCAGTAAACATATTATTTTGATAGATCATCTCGACACGATTTCGTACATATAAAAAACGCGTAAAACGGAGTTAAAACGAGAAAGTTATGAGTTTTTAAAGATTTCGAAAAATATATATTATTTCACAGCTTTTATAAAGTTGTGAAAAGCTACGAAATGACTGCAGAAACTAAAATCGGTGTTTTTGAGGGCTTTCGGATCCGATTCGGCCAAAGTATAAAACTACAAAGTTGTTCGGAATGACGGTTTACAAAAAATATCAAGTTTCCGGAGTCTAGAAGTGTATAGATATTTAATTAGAAATTATAAAAGCTAGTTAACTTTTATAAATAATTTTCTGCACTTTTATACAAATACATAAAGCTGTTTGAACTTTAAAATAAGGTTTACGAGTGTTTTCGGGTCCGTTTAGGCTATAAAAACCTTAAGAAAGTATTACTTACATAATATTTATACATGTTTTTAACTTTATAAATATTATTTTACAAAATGATTAAACTATTTATATAATATCATTATATGAATAATAAAATTATTAAACCAAGTGTTATTAACAAATAAACAATTATTGGATAAAGATAATATTTCTACGAATACATATACTTGGACATTAAATATCAAGCGTGACTTAAATATTGTTTCAACTTTTGTAAATTAAACAAAAAAACTATAAGGTGGTGATATAACTTTAGAATATACATTGTTGTATTTATTTTAAATACACCGTACTTATACGACCTATAATTAACTAGGTTGCATTCCGGCTATTCGTGATGATATTCTTTGTTGATTGTTACTACATTCGATACATTCACTTGAGGTGAGTTTATAACCCTACGTTTTACTGGTTTTACATATACTTTAACACTTTTTGGGTGAGAATACATGCGCATTTACAAATTGTTACACACTTGATTTCATAACTTGTTTACATACTCATTACAAACTCATTTACATGAATGATTACAGACTCGTTTACATGTTCGTTTACAAACTCATTTACTTGATTGATTACAAACTCTTTTGCATGAACTGTGGAAACTAGAAGGGGGGTTGAATAGTTTACACATTTGTTTTGCGTTTTAAAAGTTTACTTTTAAAAATGTATAGATTCGAGTTATATGTTCAATCAAATCACAATATGAACAAGCAATAACTATCTAAACTAAAACACGATAACAACAATAATAATGTAAAGAGATAAGGAAAGAAACAACCAAACCAAGATACCAAGATTTTATAGTGGTTCGGCTACGAAGCACCTCTTCGCCCTACTCCACTCCCCGAGTATCCGACTCGAGATTTCACTATGTCAACAAGCTCCTTTTAGGCGGAGAAAACCGTTTACACGTCGCTTACGTTATTTTCCGACACTAAGCTAAATGTCGAGTCCTAATCTTAGCTAGAACCAATCTACCACTTCACAAGATATACACACTCACAAGATCTACACTATCGGATCTACACAATATCCGAATCACACAAATACATAAGATAAATACAATAGAGTTTTGGTACTTAGAAGAAAGGAGGATAGATCACTAATTAACACTTCGTTTCTTGACGAATACGAGTGTTCTTCTCTTGCACTTGAATGAGAGGGAAGAGATGAGAAGAAGAGATTAGATCACTTGAAACAAGATCTAAGTATGTTAGTGATCAAGAGTTTTAGTGAGAGAAAGAAGGTTTAGAGAGAGAAAGAAAAGACTGAAAAATTTCGTGCAAAGAGGAATGTTTTTCTGCTGGGAATGGAGCAGTATTTATAGGCAGGGAATCCCAACGGCTCTCTGGGGGCGGTCCCGGCGGTCCCTTATATATAAGGGGGCCGCCAGGCCTATAAGGCTTCATTTTTTGTCTTTTTGTGGGGAATGTTGTATCTGGTGTAGAAGCTTCCGTTTTGGGGGAAAATTTTGAATTTCAAATTTTAAGTTTTTAATAAAACTTTTTATTTTAATTAGAAAATATTTTGTAAAAGTATTTTTGAGAAAATACTTTTGTAGAATTAAAAGTGAGGATTAAGAGAAAAATATTTTCTTGATCACTAATCATGCTTAATTATTTTGTTTGTCCATACCTTAAGTGATCACTAATCTTAGAAATAAAATTTTACATTTAATAATATTGTTAAAGGTTTATTTGTATGTAGAGATTTTTTCATTTTGTTCTTATCAAACGTTTGTGAGAGGTCGAAAAATATAATAACGTTTTTAGACATTATTTGTATTAACAATCTCTCCTTTTTGGGATTGATCAAAATATAAACTCATTTTAAATAAAAGTAAAATGTTTTTAATTTTTTCAAAGAGTTATTTTCCATTTCTCCCCCTTTTTGTCAAATTTAAAAATAATGATCGTCGAGTTGTTGAAGGAAGAAAGAAATCGACGATATCAACACTCCCCCTTGATGTGTGCTCCCCCTTGTTCGGGGCACCAAGGGATCGATCTTACGAGAATTGTGTGCTACAATACAAGGTTAGAAGTACAAGTGCAAGACAAATATCTTTTAAGTTAACACATTGTATTTAAATTAACAAACGAGGAGTTTCATTCAACCAACAAGAAAACTCATACACTAGCACATCCAACAAATACACGCAACATAAAATTTTGAAACTAGATCTTAATAAGAGCTAAGACAAATTCATACAACATTTGTATGAATCATTACAATAGAAAGTAGATAATCATAAAGACATAATAAGGCATAGATCTACACTAGTGGATTCTTGAAAGGTAGAAGGTGCCATAATCAAAATATGAAATAACAATTATTTAGGAAGATTAATCATGTAGGAATTATTAATTAAAGAGGGAATAAGAAGGGGTTGGTGAAACATGATTTGGAGGGATACGGGTTGGAGGGATGAGACGCTTTAGAAGATAGTGAATGAAGTTGATTTCATTTCTCAAAGAGTAGAATTGGTGTCTAGAAAACTTGCAACAATGACAAAAACTTGAGTGAAATTCAACTTGAGCATGAGAAGGAGGATGAATTTGTGGTGGTGGTGGTGAAGGTGGTGCATGAATGTAGGCATTAGATGGATTAGTATGTGAATCAAGAATGGTAGAGATGTTGTAGAGTTGGTTAATCATTTGATCTCTTAAGGGATTGTAAGATGGTGGTGAAGGAGATTGTAAGTAGACTCTTGGATGGGAAGGAGGTGATGATTTTGGAGTAGAGGTTTTGCGTTTCCATACTTGTCTATCCGACATCCTTGGTTTTCTAGAGAAGTTGGAATGGTGGTTTGAGCAAGACATTGATAAAGAAGAAGATAGATTTGAGGGAGATGAAGATGGTGGTGATATATGAAAGTTGGGTGATTAAATAATGAGGAAGATTGGATAAAGTAGCAAAGCATGATTTAGGAAGAAGAAAATGCCAAATATGGTTTAGCCAATCTGGGAAATGACAGCTTTAGAATGTAGGTAGGAGGGTCAAGATATAAAAAAAGAGGTAAACTCAAATTTTTTATTTCCCTTCTGGTGGCGGTCCCATATCACCAGACGGTCCTAAATGTATTGGGGGGCCGCCGGGTATATAAGGGGCCGTTTTTAGGAAGCAGGAAGATTTCTAGTTTTCCCTTTTTATTAAGTCCAGTGATTTCGGCTTCTACTAATATTCAAGAATCAACTAGTTCAAGCAATAATATGTAGTTTTATTCTAACATACAAATCATTTAGCAAGTAGTGGCATTTCTTCTCATGTCATAATCATAAAATTTGCTAGTCATAGAAAGTTGATAGAATGTAGATGATTATCCAAGTCAAATGCAAATAAAATTTGCCACTCCTAGTCCTAATAATAGAGAAATATAATGTATTAAACACGAGAGATGATAATAATAATAATAATAATAATAATAATAATAATAATAATAATAATAATAATAATAGTTTCATAGTATTTGTGCCAACATGTTCATTTTCGATTTCCACCCATCATGTTCTTGAGAGCTTGTCCAATTGACCTTAACCCTTCCCGGTGAGCATCTCTTTGTTGAGTTTGAAGATTAATGGTTTCGGAGAGATAGATGTTCAAGTAATGACTTTCATGAGGAGGGTTTTGATGGACTCTAGAGACATCATTTGACGAGGAAGAGATGTTTTGAGACGGAGAGGAAGGATTGGAATGAAAAGATTCGTCATCATTTTCATCAATGGAATCATCCAATAGATGAGATGACGATAGATGATTTAGAGTGAAGGAGGATGAGCTAGCATTTGACTCACGAGGTCTTTTCTTGCCCTGATCCGCTCGTGTCTTTCGCTCATAATAAGGAGCGAGCGGATGCATGGCTCGATCATGTGAGAGATAATGATCAAAATCTAGCTCAGGAGAGACAGAAACTACATGTTTGAATAACCTACTCAAGAGCATTCCATAAGGTAAGAGTTCCTTTGGTTTGAATCGAGTCCTTTCCATTCTTTTGAGAATGAAAAATGCTAGTTTATAAGGAGTGGATGTCTCAATGCAATAAAGCATGTGACAAAGACACGCAGAAACATGATCCTTGTGTCCTCCTTGACAAAAGACATTTTCACGAATAATCTCAACCCAAGGTTTCATATGATTTTGAATCTCTCGGGTTAAAATTTCGTTTTCACCTACGACAATGGTTTTCTTATTTTTGGTACGATTTTCTTGACTTTATCGTGGAATTTGGATAAGAGACTTAATGACTCTTAGAGATGGAGGTTTAGTTTTATAAAGACCTTTACTTGGAACACTTATTGACAAATGGTCACATTTCGGCGATAGAGGCTTGACCTTTGAATGGAATTTTTAGAATTTGACCGAATTCCTCAAGAGTGAGGGGAGATGACTTATTTTGAATGACAAAGTCGACAACAAATTGACCCTAAGGATTATTGGTAAAAGTGAGTTGACAATAAAACTCAAGAACAAAACGAGGCACAATTTGTTCGTTAATGTCTAACAAATAATCAAAGCCGATTGACTCAAACTTAGCACGAATATGACTCATATTTTCGAAGTTTGGACTTACAACCCTTCCCTCATGAAAATATCGTTTTTCAAGATTTGCCATTATGTTTAGCAAAGGTTGACTAAACTCATTTGATATTAAGGGTATGTAGTTTCTTGTCTTTTGATGATCTAGACCGGTAGCCCATATATTAATCATTTATACTTGTTTTTATGTTTAGAGTTAGTGCCTATATGCAACAAATGTGGAGTAACGATTAACTCGACCTAGAAATAAAATTCTAAGAGTTAACCCAAACTCTCCTTAATTTGATTTTTCTCATCCAAACAAGTCAAAAAATACATATGTTTTATGTATCTCGAAATTTGTTCATGAGATCATTATGCATGTGTTTGAAAACGTTTTTGGATTGGATTAACAATGCATAACAACAATTTTATTATGTTCCTAACGTGAGTGATTTGAAAATAAAATTGGAGTTTTGATTCGAAATCAATTTTACAACAAATTCACTAATGTATGCAAATCATATATCTACGGGAAGCATATTAGTTATACATTATATCCTAGTACTCTTAATTGTACAAAATTGAAAGAAAAATCGAAAATCCCCAATTTTAATTTTTGGTGTTCATCATGAACCCTAGACTCAAATTAAAAGAAAATAGATGAAATGACTTACAATTGATGATCTTTGTGATATTAGGATTGATTATTAGTGTTGATTTGATCTTCAATTGATGTTTAGATGGTTGTTTTTGAGTTTTGGTGGGTTTTAAGTCGTGTTCGTCAATGGCAGCAAGTAAGGGGGTGTTTATTTTTCTGTTTTGAATTTTTTTTTGTTTAACTGTCCCATTTTGTGACTTGCTGGTGGCGGCCCCATATTTACTGGCGGTCCCAAATATATTGGGGGGCACCTATATTGGGGCCGCCCTCAGCCAAAGGTTTTTTGACTTGGTTTTTGACAAAAATTTTACGAAGAGGAGTGACATTTTAATTTGCATTTCACGAATTAAATATGCTTAAAGTACTTCGGATGAAGTATTTAAGTTGTCACGACACGGAATGGAACACGGACTAGAATTGAGACAGAAGAAAGAGAAGCGAACTAAGATGATTTATGGAATGTGTTCCATCATTCCTAAACCAAGACGTAGATAGTTAAACGATTCACGTTTAAGGGGTTTAGTAAGAATGTCGGCGATGTTGTCGACGGACGACACTTTTTCGATTGAGATATGTCCTTTCTGGACATTATCACGAAGAAAGTGGTGACGTATTTCGATGTGTTTGGTACGAGAATGTTGCACCGGGTTTTTGCTAAGGTCAATCGCGCCTTTGTTGTCGCACATGATGGGAACGTCGTCGAGTCGTACGTCGTAGTCGATGAGAGCTTGTTTCATCCATAGTGCTTGTTGACATGCCTTTCCGGCGCTTACGTATTCGGCTTCGGTAGTGGATATAGCAAGAGCGGTTTGTTTCTTCGAGAACCAAGATGTCAAACAACATCCCACGAACGTACAAATACCGCTAGTGCTCTTTCGGTCCACATAATCTCCCGCATGATCAGAGTCGGCATATACTACGGTTTCTATGCCGGTCCCCTTAGGATACCATAATCCTAAGTGCGTAGTGCCTTTAATGTATCGGAAGATACGCTTAACCGCTTCAAGGTGAGAGGTTTTGGGAGCCTCTTGAAAGCGGGCACAAAGGCAGACACTAAACATGATATCGGGCCTACTTGCCGTTAGGTATAATAAACTACCTATCATGCCTCGATACTTGGTACTATCTACCGACTCACACTCTTCATCTTTCGTGAGTTTAGTATCGGAGGACATGGGGGTTTTCATTGGTTTAGAATCTTCTAGACCAAATTTCTTAAGCATTTCTTTAATATACTTAGATTGATTAAAGAATATACCGTCTTCCATTTGTTTTATTTGTAATCCAAGGAAGAAGTTAAGTTCACCTATCATGCTCATCTCGAACTCGTCATGCATGATTTTGGCAAATTCATCACACATGTCTTGACAAGTCGAACCGAATATAATGTCATCGACATATATTTGAACAATGATGAGATTTGAACTTTTCTTCTTAGTAAAAAGAGGGTTATCTACCATTCCTATTTTATATTCATGTTTAATAAGAAAAGCTTTTAATCTATCATACCAAGTTGTGGGTGCTTGTTTAAGACCAATAATAAAGCTTTTCTTTAATTAAAACATATCAGTTTATTTGAAATCAATAAATCCTGAAGGTTGTGCCACGTATACCTCCTCATTGATAAAACCGTTCAGGAATGCACTTTTTACATTGATTTGGAATAATTTAAAATCTAAGGCGTAAGCATAAGCTAATAATATTCTAATGGACTTAAGTCTAGCAACCGAGGCATAAGTTTCATCATAATCGATGCCCTCTTGTTGGTTGTATCCTTGAGCAACTAACCTAGCCTTATTTCGAGAAATAATACCGTTCTTGTCTAACTTATTTCTAAATACCCACTTAGTTCCTATGATTGTCATATTCCTAGGTTGAGGAACTAACTCCCAAACTTCGTTATAGCTGAAGAATGATTTAATTCTCTTGCATGCGACTATCCAACGTTTCCATCCCAAAGGCTTCATTCACATCTTAGGTTCTATAGCAGATATAAAACAAAAGAAGTTACTTGTTTTGGCTGAGACCTAAGGGTTCGTTGGTTAAGGTTTCCTATGACATTTTCTAAGGGATGGTTCATAGATTCCTTAATATTGACTATATCGTCAATCTCTAAGGTTTCATCCTCAATAGCATTTTCTAGGTTTTTCTTTTCGATTTCCCTAATGGCTTCTTCTTCATCTAAGTCATTATCCACCAAGGGTTATGTCTTAGAGGGTGGAGGAGTTTCATCGAATGTCACGTTGAGTGATTCTTTGATTTTCCCAGTGTGTTTATTAAGAATGATACAGGCTTTACTATTTTGGGAGTAACCTAAAAAGACACCTTCGTATGACTTTGGGTCAAACTTGGTAAGGTAGTATTTGGTGTTTAAAATGAAGCACTTGCTTCCAAATACTTTAAAATAGTAAATAGTAGCTTTCCTACCTCTCAAGATTTCATAAGGTGTTTTTCCTAGGATGGCTCTAATTAGGATTCAGTTGAGAATGTATGTTGAAGTATCTATGGCGTTATACCAGAACTTTTGTGGTAACGATTGCTCGTTGAACATGGATCTACTCATTTCCTGAAGTGTCCTATTTTTCCTTTCAACCACGCCATTTGATTGAGGAGTGCGTGGAGCCGAGAAGTTATGAGTTATACCATTGGCATTACAAAACTCTCTAAATTGCACTTCATTATCAAATTCTCTACCGTGGTCGGTTCTTATTGACACTATTGTACATCCTAATTGGTTTTGGATTTTCTTACTAAATATTTAGAATTGATCGAAAGCTTCGGTTTTATTCTTAAGGAATCTAGTCCAAGTGTACCTAGACTAGTCATTACTAAGACTAAGTTTAAGCGAATTTCCTTCGTAACTCCGTACTGTGGATGGACCAAAAAGATCCAGAAGAGAACTTCTAAGCATCTAGCGTTGAACTATGCTCTAAGACTTGTGACTAACCGTGGCTTGGTTTACCAATTATTGCAAGCATCACAAAAGTGATGATCAAAACTAAGCTAGGTAAGTTCCGACTAATTCCTATAGAACAACAAATTGATGAGACACAATATTAGCTGTACTAATCTCCTATGCCACAATGTAGAGTTTCATCAATCGTTGCAAGACATATTTTGTCCTTTGGCTTATTTCCTCATTTCATCACATATAAGCCTTTCTTCCTAATACCTCTACCTATGACTTTACCATCCTTAGTGATTTCACTATCATGTTCAGAAAAAGTTACTCTACACTTATTGACCACCTAATTTGGTCATATACATACAAGTTAAATCCTAAATTACCAACATGTCTACATTAATCTACTTTGAGAGTCATTAGAATCGTACCTTTGCCAATAATGTTACCACGAATATTACTACCAAAATTACTTTACCTCTATGTGTATGCCTTGTACGTGAGAAGAGATTTCGTGCCCCGTCCCATGTGTTTGAGCATCCACTATCCCTTGATCCATTCTTTCGGGCTCCAATTCGACTCCAAGGCATATCTATTATATAAGACAAAAACTCAAACATTTGGACCCCAATATCTTAATGGTCCAAAGTTTGTTAGTGCCAAAAATCGCCTTGCATTTGATCAATTGGTTGGGATGTGAGAACGGAAGAAACATTTCCCATGGCATGTAACTTTGACGTGGAAAGTTGTTCCAACTTACGTGAAAGCCATGAGGTTGGTTTTGTCGACCAACATGTCTTTTTGGTTGTGGTGTTTTAGGACGAGAATAATTATTATTGACTCTTCTAGGAGGTGGAGTTTTTGATCTAAAATTGGTTTTTGAAAATCCAACTCCGGGCTTTGTCAATGGTTTACAAAATTGTTTGTCTTCATTGTCACTAGCACTGAGAATTTTGACTTTGTATACAATTATCTGTAGATTTGTCTAGGACCCAAAATAGATTTTGAAAAGAGACACTTTTTCACAGAACCAGCGTTGTCTGGTTGACGGGTCCCATATACTATTATAGGGGCCGCCTGAACATTAATGGGGGCCGTCCCATAAATTATGAACCTCCACAGAATACGTCATCTTACTAGAGCTTTTACAAATTTTATTTCCTTAGTTCCACTAGATGATGCTTCAAATGAATTAAACCCCAAACCTAATTTATCACCAGAGGGTTTTTGATTATTTAACATTTCATTCAAGCAATGTGTACTCTTTTCAAATTTGTTTAATCTAGTAGATTCTTCTTCGAGCTTTTCATTTTCAATTTTAAGTGTATGACATTTTGCACAATCAAGATCAACTCCCATGTTTTTCTCGAGTATGGATAATTTATCTTTTAATTATCTAAGCTCATTTTCTAGACTATTTCTAATAAATTTTAACCTTTTGTTTCTTATGAATTATCTCTAAACCATTTTGCACAATTTTATCATATCTTTGTCTAAAGCTAATCAACAATTGATGAGTTTTCATCACTAAAGTAAGAAGATTCGGAACATACCTCATTTGGTGCTTGAGCTACAAGACATGTCTCGTCTTGTATCTTTTCATCATATTCTTCACCACTATTGCTCCAAGAACCTCCAACAAATGCTCTTTGGTTCTTATCTTTCGGTGGTTTTGGACATTCTCCAATAAGATGATTTGGGTCGCCACATCTAAAGCATTTTCTATCACCTTTACCGTTCTTGTCATCACGACTTCTTTGGAACGCCTTTTTGTCGTTCTGAGGTTGTCTCACAAATCTACCTCTTCTTTTAAAGAACTTCTTGAAATCTCTTACCGCCATGGCGTACTCTTCGTCTTCACCACCGGAAGTCGAACATTCTTCATCACTAGATTATTTCTTAGCCTTTAAAGCAATAGATTTTCTTTAAACTTTTGCTTTGACTATTTCAGAATCTTTCTTGATGATCATTTCGTGAACCTTGAGGTTCCCGATTAGTTCATCAAGAGATAGTGACGTTAAGTCTTTCGACTCTTCAATCGCCATGATCTTTGCTCTCCATTTAGGATGTAGAGCTCTAAGAAACTTCCTTACGTAGTTCTTACTAGAATAACCTTTATCAAGAGCTTTAAGACTAGTAATAATAGTATTAAATCTAGCAAAAGCACTATCTATAGATTCGTCTTCGGAAATGACGAATTGTTTATATTGTTGAACCAAAAGGTCGATCTTATTATCTTTGACTTGGCTATTACCTTGATGGGTGATTAACAAAGTTTTCCAAATTTCTTTTGCCGTGTTACACATGAAAATTCTTTCATATTCTTTTCTTGGCAAAGCATTGTAAATAATCATTTTTGCTTCATTATTTTTCGCAAGTCTCTTTTTGAGATCATCGGTTTGTTTTTCAAAAGGGATAACCTCATCTAATTTGGTTTCCGGATTTTGTACAATAGGTTGAAAATCACCATTGGTAATAACATGCCAAAGATCTAGATCTTTTGATTTAACATATGTCTCGAATCTATTTTTCCAATAAATAAAACTATCACTTTCAAAAAGTGGTGGTCTTTGCATGGATTGCCCTTCTAGATATTTGTCGGAATCCATAGATCGATCCAAGCTTTAAAATACAATATATTTTAAAAATCTTGAGTGACCTTGCTCTGATACCAATTGTGGAAACTAGAAGGGGGGTTGAATAGTTTACACGTTTGTTTTACGTTTCAAAAGTTTACTTTCAAAAATCTATAGATCCGAGTTATATGTTCAATCAAATCACAATATGAACAAGCAATAACTATCTAAACTAAAACACGATAACAACAATAATAATGTAAAGAGATAAGGAAAGAAACAACCAAACCAAGACACCAAGATTTTATAGTGGTTCGGCTACGAAGCACCTCTTCGCCCTACTCCACTCCCCGAGTATCCGACTCGAGATTTCACTATGTCAACAAGCTCCCTTTAGGCGGAGAAAACCGTTTACACGTCGCTTACGTTATTTTCCGACACTAAGCTAAATGTCGAGTCCTAATCTTAGCTAGAACCAATCTACCACTTCACAAGATATACACACTCACAAGATCTACACTATCGGATCTACACAATATCCGAATCACACAAATACACAAGATAAATACAATAGAGTTTTGGTACTTAGAAGAAAGGAGGATAGATCACTAATTAACACTTTGTTTCTTAACGAATACGAGTGTTCTTCTCTTGCACTTGAATGAGAAGGAAGAGATGAGAAGAAGAGATTAGATCACTTGAAATAAGATCTAAGTATGTTAGTGATCAAGAGTTTTAGTGAGAGAAAGAAGGTTTAGAGAGAGAAAGAAAAGACTGAAAAATTTCGTGCAAAGAGGAATGTTTTTCTGCTGGGAATAGAGCAGTATTTATAGGCAGGGAATCCCAACGGCTCTCTGGGGGCGGTCCCGGCGGTCCCTTATATATAAGGGGGCCGCCGCCTAGACTCCGCTCTCTTTTTTGTCTTTTTGTGGGGAATGTTGTATCTGGTGTAGAAGCTTCTGTTTTGGGGGGAAAATTTGAATTTCAAATTTTAAGTTTTTAATAAAACTTTTTATTTTAATTAGAGAATATTTTGTAAATGTATTTTTGAGAAAATACTTTTGTAGAATTAAAAGTGAGGATTAAGAGAAAAATATTTTCTTGATCACTAATCATGCTTAATTATTTTGTTTGTCCATACCTTAAGTGATCACTAATCTTAGAAATGAAATTTTACATTTAATAATTTGTAAACGTTTATTTTTATTGTAAACGTTTTTACATTTTGTTATTATCAAAACGTTGAGAGGTCGAAAAATATAAATAACGTTTTTAGGCATTATTTGTATTAACATGAATGTTTACAAAGTAATTTACATGATTAATTACAAACTCGTTTACATATCTCGCGGTGGGATACGTTGCTTGTTTTCATTTTTAGACACAAGTACATTACTTTACTTTTGAAATGATTACGGATTAACTTAAGGGGCATGAACTTTTAATTACGATTGGTAGGCGCGAGTGTTATAAAATAGATCTATTTAGGCATGACAACCCTGTTCGGGTGAGTAGCTCTTACTAGTTTGACGGATTAGACTAACGAACGTATACCATGTCGGAGCATTGAACGAAATTTACTTGAACACTTACAGTGCCTGAAAAGATTGGCATACATTACAAGTCCGATCCCCAGTATCATGAACTTAGTGTAATCGTAATCACATTTTTGTGACTATTGTATGTGTTACAATGGTCACACACACTTTATGAAACTTTGAACCAACATTTATACTTACATTTTTGTGACTATTATAAGGATTGAAATGGTCATACACACTTTACAAATCTTTGATTTCTAACATTTATACTTACTTTTTTGTGACTATTATAAGGATTGAAATGGTCATACACACTTTACAAATCTTTAATTTTCAACATGCATACTTACATTTTTGTGACTGTTATAATGGTTGAAATTGTCATACACACTTTACAAATCTTTGATCTAACATTTATACTTACATAAACCTATGAACTCACCAACTTTATGTTGACACTTTTAAGCATGTATTTTCTCAGGTGAACAAGCTGCTCGACTTAACTGATGTGCATTGGAGTCTAAACTTTACAAGATTACATTCATGGATTTCTTCTTACATTCAAACTATCAAATTTTGTTGTGTTATTTTCAGTCTTTTATT
Source organism: Tanacetum coccineum (assembly GCA_026074375.1). Classification (NCBI taxonomy): domain Eukaryota; kingdom Viridiplantae; phylum Streptophyta; class Magnoliopsida; order Asterales; family Asteraceae; genus Tanacetum; species Tanacetum coccineum. The sequence continues at coordinate 176,303 of BQNB010000135.1, read as the reverse complement.
TTGATGCAACATTGGGACAAATGTATATTTCAACTAAAGCAATGAGATTACTTTTCAAACGACTCATTTAAAGGTTGTTCTCTCATATCTTATGCAATGGTATTATGAAGTAACGCCCCCGGACATACTTTCCGCTACGACCTATTTTGGGTGCGTTACATTATGGCTTGTGGAAGAAACACAAATAAGCCATTTATACTTGATAATGAGTAATGACTACGTATCTAACTCATCTAGATACATGGATAGTCTTTTTTAAACATCCACTTTGATGAAAAATGAATGTAATCATATTAATGATAAGAAAGTGAAGAGTAGCCAAAAACGTATGACAACAATTACTTGAGTTGCTTGGGATTTAGTTTATTAGTTTTAAATACTACAACTGAAACCATTACTTTAATAAGAAGATGAACTAAATCAAATGGATTTCATGTATTATTTATTAGTGAATTTATGACAACGCTTATAACAAAAACTCAACTTTAGGAATATATAAAAACTTGAAGTCATTAAGACTCAACATTAAATGACGAGGACTCAATCTTTTATAATATAAGATAAGATAAGATGTTATACTTGCAACTACCAAATAAAAGAAGGCGAACACAATGGAAACTAGAGATAAGCTCAAGGTTGTAAATAGCGTGAGGCGTGGCGTGGTGGCATGGTCAAGTCTCACGCTTTAGGAGCCATGACGAGTTATGACGTTTTTTAAGGCATGATTTAAAACGACACAAAATATGAAAATATGAAAATATTTATAAATTTATATATTTATATCATATTTCAAATATATTGAGTTTACAAAAGTGTCATACATAAGGTATAAAGTCAAGAAACTATCTTTGTATGTAATATTTTTTATTTCTATAAAAAAACGATTTTCATCGAAATTGAATTCAAAAAAGCCATCACGCCTTATCCCATAACATGCCTTTTAGAACCATGGATAAGCTATAGAGGTTGCTAACCCATGTATAATGAGAAAATCTGTGAGGCCAGAGAGTTTAATGTATATATATTATTGTGACACAATTCAATATCTCTCTCTATCTCTATTATATATAAAACATTTTGGACATTCTATTTATGGAAGGCCTAAAATTTTCAACGAACACACTTGTTAATTGTGAAATTGATTGTAAGATTAAACAATATCCACTGACAGGAATCGAACCTAGGTCTCCTAGTTGAAAACACAATATTCCAACCGTTGGACTACAATGAACTTTTGTTTATTTATTATACAACAAAATACATATACAACATTTGCATGTGAACTTCTTAAGTAAGAACTAAAAAAGAAAAACGCATATTCAAAATAATTCGCTTTCGAACAACAATCATTAAACAACATTCGTCTTTCAATTCGCTGTTTTACGCGAATACCATGCTAGTAGTGTTTAATGAATCCTTGTCCCTTCTAGAAATATCAACATCTAAAGTTATGTGCTAAGATACGTAGTTTTATCGTAAGAACGTGTACAATATTTGCAATTTTGTACACCATTTTATTATAAATCTAGTTAAGTTTTAACGAGGATATTGAATGAATGAGATTGAATTTTGGATCCGGTGAAGGGTTCTAACACGTTCGAATTTATAATTTCTTTTGTTTTTTGTCAATCAGTGTATGCACATGGAATACGACTTGATATTAATAAAATAATAGTGAGCGTATGTCAGGCCACGAGGATTCACATAGGATATTGGGCACCAACCTGTACGACCTCAACGTTCTCATATGACTGTGTTTGGCACCCAAAATACGCTCCAAAATGTGAGGGCCCATCTTATATATGATTACATCATTTAGTATAGAGATATATTGTACTCCATTATTAAGGTCGAGTTCATGTGTTCCACCATCTGTCAAACAATACAAATTGTTAGTCGACAGAAATAATTTATGACATTTATGACATCCAGTCATCGTGTTTAATACCAATTGTTAGTTGACAGTAGAATTTTGATTGCAACTCTTAATTTTGCTAAACAAACTATGGATATAACGGCCTAAGCTCGAATGTGAGTTGGGTCTATTAAAGTTTTAATGTTTTTAGTATGTTCTATGTTGCCTTATAAATATACTATATCAATAATATTATATTCTCACGGGATTTTTAAGGTTTTTAGTATGTTCTATGTTGACTTATAAATATATATCAATAATATTATACTCTCACGAGCTTTTAGTATGTTCTATGTTTACATATATGTATATAGCGCACTGTCAAATCGATAGATATAAATAGAGAAATTAGTAGATCTTAGTGTAATATACTAAAGTAGAGAGTAAACCACATAAAATGTCCTTGTATTTGTCAAAATGGCCGGCCCTTATTTAAAAATTTCAATGTGCAGACAAAATTTATATGATTAACTTTTTTCTACATCATCTTAGCAAGACCGAAATGACAAATAGTTTTGTTTTTTGATTTGTATGCGCGATATCTAAGTCAAAAGCTTTCTATAGTGAGCGCACAACGATATGAGCAAACTATGTAAACCCTTACAGCTATAAAAGATTAAGGAGAAAACGGCGAGCCACAATATCGTCAGAAATCTAAACCGACAAAATAACTATCGTTTTAAAATTACTTTTAAATGCTTCGTGTATGATATATAAAAATATTATTTGTTTTAACTTATAAGTGGTCACGGAAAAAAAATATGATTGTTGAGTATAATGTTGAGAGGATTAAAAATTTCTTATATTAGTAATTTCATAACTCTCACTTTAAGATTTTTTAATACTAATATATTAGAGATAACAAGCTCAATAATCTTAATGGTAATGTAACTAGATTAAAAGAATTACCAAAACATAGCTATCAAGTATCAACACTTTTTTAATCACACCTACATAACCGTTGGAATGAAAATAATATGATATTGACCAAGTAAACTTGTATCCAAAGTTTTCTGCTATATATATATCCTTTCATAACCGTTTAAACCCCATTTCCCTCCCATCCCATCCCTTAAACCCCAATACAAATCAAAAAAATTCACATTCACTCATATCAAATTATCACCATGAATTCAAGAAACCATCTTGTTTTCTTGACAATAATCATATTCATTTACATAAACTTCAAACCATCACAAGCATCAGAAGACATCACATTTCACTTCTCATCTCTTTCTTTACACAACATAACCCTCCTCGGCGACTCCTATCTCCGTAACGGTGTAGCCGGCCTAACGCGTGAAACCGGAGTCCCTTCCTCATCCTCAGGAACCATCATTTTCAACAAACCAATACCATTTTTCGACCATTACACCAACACAGCAGCCTCATTCTCCACAAGATTTTCATTTGCTATTAGCAACGTTAATAGAATGTCGCCATCTTTTGGCGACGGTTTAACATTCTTTTTATCGCCCAATAATGATACTTTGGGTTCACCGGGTGGGTATTTAGGCCTTGTCAACTCTTCACAGTTGACTAAAAATAAGTTCATTGCTATTGAGTTTGATACTAGGCTTGATTTGCATTTTAATGATATGAATGATAATCATGTTGGATTGGATATTGATAGTTTAAATTCGATCAAAATGGTTGATTGTTTGTCTTCTGTTGGGATTGATTTGAAAAGTGGCAATTTGTTAACTGCTTGGATTGATTATTGGAATGATGGCAAGAATTTAAAAGTGTTTCTAGGCGAAACCAGTTTTAAACCGATTAATCCGATTTTAGATATTGATATTGATCTTTCGGGTTATTTGCAAGATGCTATGTTTCTTGGGTTTTCAGCTTCTACTGAAGGGAGTACTGAGACCCATTTTGTTGAAAATTGGAGTTTTACTTCGTTTGGGATTCGACATGTTAAGCCGCGCATTATGAACCCTCATAATGTGTCGGATAATACTGTCACCAAGAATCCGGGTATTGAGGTTCCGAGCGATATTGGAAATCATGATAAAAGTCATAAGAAAGTCGGGTTGGTTGTTGGAGTTTTGGGTCCGGTTTTCTTTTGTGCGATTCTCATTGTTTTCGGGTATGTTTCGGTTAGAAAGTTGAAAGGAGGGAAAACTGAAATAAATATGCAAGCAGAGCTTTTAACGGGTCCGAAACAGTTTAGTTACAAAGAGTTGAAAACCGCGACAAATGGGTTTAACGCGAGTCGAATTATTGGTCATGGGGCTTTTGGGTCGGTTTATAAAGCGTTTTTATCATCATCGGGTGCAACGGGTGCAACGGGTACAACCGCAGCTGTGAAAAGATCAAAGCATTCACATGAAGGGAAGACGGAATTTTTGGCTGAGTTGTCGATCATTGCTTGTTTACGACATAAAAATCTTGTACCTCTTCAAGGATGGTGTGTCGAAAAAGGTGAATTATTACTTGTTTACGAGTTTATGCCTTATGGAAGTATTGATAAAGTGTTGTATCAAGAATCCGAACATTGGAATTTTTTAAAATGGAGTCATAGGTATAATATTGCTATTGGGTTAGCTTCTGTTTTGACGTATCTTCATCAAGAATGTGAGCAACAAGTGATTCATCGGGATATTAAGGCAAGTAATGTGATGTTAGATGCAAATTTTAATGCTAGGTTAGGTGATTTCGGGTTAGCGAGGCTAATGGACCATGATAAAAGCCCTGTTTCAACATTGACAGCTGGTACAATGGGCTATTTAGCGCCTGAGTATCTTCAGTATGGAAAAGCAACTGATAAGACCGATGTGTTTAGCTACGGTGTTGTGATGTTAGAACTGTGCTGTGGAAGGAGACCGATTGAAAGGGAACCCGAGGGTAATAAGATGATCAATTTGGTTGATTGGGTGTGGGAGTTGCACTCAAAAGGTGCAATTTGTGATGCGGTTGATAAAAGGTTGAATGAGGAGTTTGATTTAGATCAGGTTAAGAAGCTTTTGGTGGTCGGGTTGAGTTGTGCTAATCCAGATAGTGAAAAGAGGCCTTCGATGAGGAGAGTGTTTCAGATATTGAATAATGAGGCAGAGGAAATTAAGGTTCCTAAAGCGAAACCTACACTTAGTTTTTCAAATACCTTGCCATTGAGTCTTGAGGATATTATGTCTTCGTCGGATGAGGATGAAGATGAAGAAGATGTGAGTCGATTGGGGCCTAAAATAACTGTTTATCCATCTCGAGGGTAGTTATTTAGAATGTATACTATTTTGGTCGTTGTGATGGCGTGCTTGCTGTAACTTGTATATAATATTTGTTTTGATTTCGATGTGTATACGACTCTTGTATTTGGATGTTGCTGAGTAAATTACTCCAAACATTAGACAAGCTAACCAATGTGAAAGTCCTATGATAAGTATTGTTACTTCTATGATTCTATCCTGTGTGATACATTTTTTCACCCTGTCATTGCATATTTGGATCCTTGAGCATCAATTTTGTCAGGTAACTTGGTAAGTGATAACAGCTCATAGTTTATGTAGATTTATGTATTAGGACAGGATAAAGAGAGGATCAAAGTGGTCTAAAGCTCCATCAAAGGATGTTTGGCACTACATTTTGAGAAGTTATTGTGTAACATGGAATGATACCTGAATTCCTGATGCATACTTCAAGCAATAGCCCAATGAAACACAAAGACGCTTTGGTCTATATTGTGACCGCATCTATTGTCAGCTTAATCCATTTCCAAATTGCATATAGATGTGAAAGCATGATACTCAAAATGGATTATGAACATTTGCAAAATATGTACCTATGAACATGTGTATTAATTCAATCATAAACAATCACATTGTTGCATATATTTTTACAAAACTCATATACTGTTTAAAGCCAGACCGGACTGTTGACCTTAAGCGTTTGGTCTTACCATCCAACTTGTAGGTTTCGCAATTATAAATATGAACTTGGTTATCATATTAACTATAGTGGCAATAAGCAAACTGAAGCCAAAAGGTCGAGCTTGGGGGAGATCTTTGTTCGGAGACTGAGAGCACACATTGAAATAAATGGGTTAATCAGTGACTTAATCCGCAAAATTGTAGTTGGTTAACGATCATATGACAAGCAACCGAAGTCTGTTAGGACGTCAACCACCGAGGCTTATCCGGTTTCAGTTGTGCTACTTTGTACTATTTTCCGATAAACCATCTGCAAACACAAACTTCTCTACTCTATGTTCAATCACCAACCGTTGGAAAATTACGACAACAAACTCGAAATTCGAGCGCGAAACGCTAGATCGCGAGTTGTATCGAACACAAGTAGCAAACACGAGAGACACAATAAACTACAAAGAACCAGCAAGAATATGCACACGTTATACCATGACACCAAACATTTATCAAATCAAGCTATTACAAACCTCTCATCTCTATTTATAGAGATGATGAGGTAAAAACCATGTTTGAGTCAGTTTAGGAAACTCCTAACTGACCCTCCATGAAACTTAGCTTGCCTTGCACTCCAAGCTAATTAATCCTAGTTCTAGTCTACTACTAATCAATATTTCAATGTACACCAGGTCCCTAATCTATATTTAAGTTTACAATTAATTTCATACAATTTTCACCTTATGAGTAACACTTAAACATAACTGATACTCAACATCTTTTCCTCATGCTAGAACCTCGAACCGGGAACCACCTTGTCGACCAGCCATTGTACTTCAGTAATTTCCCTTGATTAGCTTCCATAGACTTTCACTTTTTTCTTTTCTGCAACATTACCCTCTGCACCCTCTCGATTAGGTACTTCGGTTACCATAATGTTTGCCCCCACCTTTATATCAAGATGTACATTTTCCTACTCCTTTACCAAGCAGTTCGTATTTGTCTTTTCTTTAAGTTGATTATTTTCCAACCGTCTTTGAGCCACTGCAGCATCATCGTTACTAACCTAAAAAACCTCAGCTTCACGATTCCCTTGAGCTCTCTGCAATTCCACCTCAAACCAAACACGTTTATCAACCTATACTCCATGAACTCGTGTTTCAATACCAGGACGAAGTTGTTTGAACCCAACTTGTTTAACACCAAGTTGCTTGAACCGAACTTGTTTAGAACTAAGTTGTTTGAATCCAACTTGTATTCAACCTCCATACCTTTTTACACCAAAAGTCATCACTTTTGCTTCCAAAGTATACACACAGTTCTTTTCCCTGATCCCAGTCATCATATCATAAAACGACAACCTTTCATCACCTACTTTACCCATCTGCATCTTCACAGTTTAACCCACTTTTTGAAGAGTACCTAATGAAATCAAACTTCTTCTTGACCCTGGAACATACCTGACGTCTTCCGGTATAAAGCTTGATCCATCATGTTGTTGGGATTTGTTAGGATTCTAGAAAAGACTCGGTCACTCTACGTATTTACATTTCTAGCTCATAGTTCATGAATGTATTAGTAGTAATCTAACCGGGCCAGACCATGGTAAGCCCATGGTAAGCTCAACAAAGCCCACGAAATAGGCTTGTATAAGTTCCCTCTCCACACATGGAGAGGGTGTTGGTTAATTCTTATCATAAGACAATTGCTCTTTCTCTCTCTAAAAACCTTTCACTCTTTTTCTCTCTCTACACTCTATCTTAATATATATTGGTGTGTGATTGGTATTGATTCTACAATTGGTATCAGTCGACATGGGATTATTATGTGTTGATTGTGTGCATTTTACTTGCAAAAGTCTTGAAATCTTTGTGTTTTTAAGCAAAATACATGAAATTTTTAAAAATCTAGATTTTGATGTTAAACATGTTGAAGTTATGATATTATTATGATATTTATATATATATTATAATTTCATTATAATATATATATTATATATATATATATACAAAAAACTTCAAGTAAAAACGTTAAAAATTGTGGTTTTAGGTGTTTTTAGTGTTAAAACTCGTTTGGTATTTTTCCAAAATCACGCGATATGACCTTGTTCATCTAACTATTTGATCAGGATATCAGGCGGTTTGACCAGGTAATCAGGCGGTTTGATCTTCTAATCAGGCGATTTGACCTCGTTAAATCAGGTGGTTTGACCAAGTAATCAGGTGATTTGAGTCTTGTATCAAGCGATTTTATCTTTTGATTTCTAGCAATTTGAGTTTTTAACTAGGTGATTTGATCAGTAAATCCTGAGGTTTGAGTAACATTTACATGGCGGTTTGATCAATCAATATCAGGCGATCTGAGTCCTTAAGTCAGGCGATTTGATCTTTTGATTTCAGGCGATTTGAGTTTTTTTACTAGGCGATTTGATCAGTAAATCTCGCTGTTTGAATAACATTTACAAGGCGGTTTGATCAATGAAAATCAGACGGTTTGAGTACTAAGTCAGGCGATTTAATCAAGTTTATCAGGCGATTTGATTCATCTTATTCAAGCAATTTGACCTTTGCATAAGGCGATTTCACTGTTTATCAGGTGATTTGATCAAATTTTATTTTCGTGACTTCAAAAACTTAAATTGCAACAAAGACAAATCATAAACACTTAAAACAACACAAGAATAACACAATCCTCACTAATCATTGTAACGACCTTATAATATCATTTCACACATCAATCAAGTCATCATGTCTACTATGGCTGAGAACGTCATTGCCGCGGGTTCTGAGAACCGTCCTCCTATGCTCAAGAGAAGACAGTATGATTCATAGCAGAGTCAAATGCATCTTTACATACATGGAAAGGAACACGGTAAACAACTTCTTGACTCAGTCGACAAAGGTCCATTTAAGTTTGAAATGATTCCCATTTCAGGAACTGCAACCACACCTGCTTCTAAAAGAGACAGAACTTTGGATGATCTCACACCTGAAGAGAAGATACGTGAAGCATGTGACATTAAGGCAACCAACATGTGACAACCTTCTAGTTTAGGTTAGCAACCGTAAAGTCTTATGCACAATAAATAAATATTCTAGGTCATTATTTAGTTTTATATTTTCGTGTCATTTTCGTGGTTTACGTCTCAACTATTAGGAACCTGTGTCAACGAACGTGTCTACGACCTACTTTTTTGGTTTAAAGCGTCCCGATATGCTCGTGTCACATTTAAAATTCATAAATTATTTATTTTACAACTTATAATATTTTTATATATAAGTTTTAGACTTTTACGTTACCCGATATTACATTTTTCACGTTTTTGAGACTTCACGTTTTAGTTATATCATTTAAGCATCTAGATAATACCTAATACCACACAAAATAAATAATTTCCTTCTTTTTGAGCCTTGTGGCCGACCAACCTCACCACACCGTCAATAGGATTTCATGCAAAAATTAAAAACCATCAAACTTGGTCTATTTCTAGATCTAAATACCATTAGTTCATTTCTAGATCTAGCAAAAACAATTTTCTCTCCCCCTTGGTTCTTCTAACTGCTGCAGACTCCCACTCACCCTCATAACACCATCATTTTAAACTTTTAGGAGCAAGAACAAAGGTAAAAATCATGGTACAAGAAGACTAGTATGTCTCTTGTACCAAAACTCTTCAAAAAATGAGGTTTTCTTAACTTTTCTTGCATATTTAAGCATACTTTCGTAAAAATATTTATGGGTAAATTATTTTCTTGATAAAAACTCTTAAATGAGTAATGATAATATACAAAAACTTTGGGTTGTTCATTCTTATTTTGCTACAAGATCTATGCAAGACAAGTGACATAAAGTCTTGATTTTCAAAAGTTATGACACATCTTGTAAGTTATTGTGTAAAAGAACCTTTGGATCTATGAACCCACTGAGATTTTTGCATCTAATTAGTGTTAAGACTTGTTTAATATGATTGTGAGAGTTGATTGGTTCATTTTTGTTAAATGATGAAAAACCCGTAGGTATAACTTTATTATCAACCACTATATATAATTGTGAAACCCTAATACCCAAAACCCATAAATCGGGCTTGGGCTTATTTGTCCACTAATACTCCCTCGCAGTCCGAGCGGCAAAATCGCGAAAGCTCGGACTGGAGTAGTAAACTAGAAAAGAAAAAAATAACAAAACATTAACGATCGTGTGGATTTGTGACCTTAGCACGAATCACGGTTGTGTGAATTTGTGACCTTAGCACAAATCACCAACACAAATTGTGTGGATTTGTAACCTTAGCACAAATCACCAACACAAATCACGCGCAATTGTGTGGATTTATGACCTTAGCACAAATAACACAAATCACTAACAATTGACACAACATAATTTTTTTTAACAATGCTAATAAAGTAAACAATGCATCTTAATTTTTGTTTTCTTTGTGATCTTTTTCCATGGCCCACGAGGTTGGATGGTAGATGTTTGATTGGGCCAAGGAATTGCTGGTACTAAATGTTGTAAACCATCTTGAGGCACCGCACCATCTCCATTGTGTAAACTAGATGTAACGCCACCATAATGCTGAACAAGATTCTCCACCTCCTAATTCTTTATTTTTTTATCTGGATCACGACAAAGACTGAGTTTTTTTTAGATTGGTATTTTGATATTGAAAGGGTTAGGGTTTGACGGGGTGGTTTAGGGGAGGCGGCTCAACGTAGCCACCTAGGTCTGAGGATCAGACCCGCTCTGATACCATGTTAAATGATGAAAACCCCGTAGGTATAACTTTATTATCAACCACTATATATAATAGTGAAACCCTAACCCAAAACCCACAAACCGGGCTTGGTCTTATTTAGCCTCTAATAATTTTTGCATTATGGGTTAGTGGTTTGACTTGTTTAGTCAAAAGAAAATTTCAATCAGCCCTCTAATTTATTTTTGTGTCATATTGATTAGGGTGTAAGTTGATGATAAAAACATGTTTTAACATGGTTCAAAATTCTAAAATCATGTGCTTTAAGTCTAGTTTCTAGAAATGTAAGGTTTGCAAAAATATGAGGTCGTTTGGTTAGTGAAAGTTGTAAAATGGTTAAAGGTGTCAAAACTGCCTGCAAAACACTTTTCAACCATACTTTAGAGTGTCATGCCACCCTCATTCTCTGAAACGGATCTATCACTGGATGACTGACCTCCATGAATCCTACCAAAACCCTCTGGAATAGAATCAAGAATATGAGTAGTAGGTGAATGTCTGGTAGAAGGGTCAGTATGTGTCTCATGTTGGTCTTTACTTAGGTGAGGAGGAGAGGGTATGGGTTGAGGTTCAGATTGTCTTTCTAAAGTGTCACCCTCATCCTCAGTTGGTTGAACCAACATAGAATCAAACAAAGGTGTTACATTCCCTGAAAAATGTTTTCCCTTTTTAACCATAAAAGAGAAAACTTTACTAGTCAAAGCATTAATAAGGAAATGGTCTAAGGGCACAGGCACATTCTTTAGCTGTGTATCCAAAAAGACTGAAATAAATCTTGGATACATAACAAACTTTTTCTTTGCATCCAAGTGTCGCATCATACCATCAAAAATTAATTTAGAAAAATTATATTTCTGATTAGTGGTTAAGCAAATTACTGCTGTGGCAATATTAGTGGGAATTTGATCCCAAGAAGTGCTTTTAGAACTTATGCAGTGATTCATGGTATGAAAAAGAAATCTCCACTGGGGTGAAAACAGAGCTTTGTTAAATGTTAAGACAGTTAGGTCCCCCTCATACCCCATTAGCTGAATAGCATCAAATATAGCCTGATTTGGCAAAGAATCTATCCCATCAGCATCATCAAAAAGAAGATCACTTCTTATTGATGCCTCTGAGATAGACACAGGCTTGCCAGCTACTTTGGCAGTAATATACCTAACATTGTTGATTATTTTGGATTTAGCAGACATCCAAAACTGTTCAACAAATGTAGTAGAGACTACAGGACTTACAGTGAGAGCATAGTGAATGGAGCTTCGCGTAAGAAAGCTGATAATCTCATGAAACTCTGTATTCCCATCAGTCTTTTCCAAGTAAGCGACCATGTTGTGTTTAGGGCATGATTCAAGAACAGCCATACTTGATGAATTGATAAGCGACGATGAGTAAAAGATTAGGGTTTGATAGAAGAAAGCGATTAAGAGAGTTTACGTGAGTAAACTGTGCAATTGAGATGGGTTTATATAGGTTGAACAAACCCAAAATCAAAGAAACCGTTTCAATTTACACTTTAGACCCTTGGCGGTATTTTCTCCAACGTCTTTATAGCGGTACTATCTTTGCCCAACGGTATTAACTTTGCACTGTCGGTACTAACTTTTGTCAACCAAAGAATGAACAAGTCTGGCAACAACAGTTCTTCAGTACCATCTATATCTCTTTCCAATGACTCTCTAAAACCCAAATAACTCCATGAAATTCATCACTATGGTCAAGATTCTTCTGCACACTGAACACTTCATACAAACTGTACAACAAATCATATTGCCTCCCCTTAGCTAATGCAGCTTATGGATTGATCATCCCAATAGTAACAACCAAGAACTGGAACCTGCTAACATCAAATGCCTTGGTTAGAAGATCAGCTACATTGTCATCAGTGTGTATCTTTAGCACCTGGATAAGTTTCTTCTCATAAGCATCCCTAATGAAGTGGTGCCTAATTGCAATATGCTTTGTTTTGGAGTGAAATACTGGATTCTTTACAATGCATATAGTACTCTCATTATTAATGTAGATCTTTGTGTTCATGAAATTGAACCCATAGTCTAACATTTGATTTTGAATCCACAAAACTTGCCCACAGCAATTTGGCAGCAGTAACATATTCTGCCTCTGTAGTAGAAGTTGCCACAATGGTCTGCTTTTTGCATTGCCAAGAAATAAGTCTCTTGCCAAGAAATTGACAACCTATAGTATAGTCACTATTTGAGTAGGCTTCCAGATCAAATGAGGATACTCTAGGATACCAAAGACCCAGTTTGGGTTTGCCCTTTAGATACCTAAACTCTTCGCCCTACTCCACTCCCCGAGCACCAAACTCGAGAGTTTTCTTCACTATGTCAACAAACTCCTTATGGCGAGAAAACCGTACACACATTGCTTTATATCAAATTTACACACACTAAGTTAAATGTCGAGTTCTAATCTTAGCTAGAACCAATCTATCACAACACAACTTCACGACTTGTTCACGACTTCACAACTTCATGACTTCTTCACAACTTCACAACTTCTTCACAACTTCACGACTTCTTTAAAACTTCACGACTTCTTCACAACTTCATGACTTCTTTAAAACTTCACGACTTCTTCACAACTTTACGACTTTACTTCACCACACTACTTATATCACAACTACCTAACACTACTTGGTAAGATCACAACGATCTAACTATACTTACAAAGATCACCAAGATCTAGCTACTACACACAACTACAAGATATACAATTGATTTACAAATATGTGATATGAATGCAACACGATTGCTTATGCACACTTAATGTAAACACTTCTTCACTTGATGATGGAAATAATTATCTCTTGCACTTGAGGAAGAGAGCTTGGATCACGTGGAAACAAAGCTTTAATGAATAAATTATCAAAGGATTTTTAGAGAGATAAGTGGGCTGTTATGAGCAAAAGAATAGTGTCAAAAAAGTGCTAAAAAATGTTGAGGAATAGTCCAGTATTTATAGGACAAAAGGATGAGCGGAGTCTATGGCCGGCCCCCTTAAATAGGGTCCCTACCCCTTATAATTAACGGGGCCGCCCATGAATTAAAGGGGGTCGCCCCTATCAAACGCTCCTCTTTTTGTCCTATCCAGGGAGGTTTGTTATCTATAACCTTTTCTATCCGTTAGGTTCGGAAATTTGAAATTGAAATGTTATTTTTAATAAAACAATTCTTTTAAATTACAAAAGGTTTTGTAAGTTTTATAAACATGTTACAACATTTTTATACAAAGTTTGGATGGTTAATAAACATTTTTTCTTTTTTTTATTTCCTTTGATCATAAATCCATTAGCATTTATTTATCCATACCTTTAAGTGATTTCAATTGTTGAAATGAGAATTACTACTAAAATACTTGTTTACGTTTAATATTTAACGTTGACGTGTATTTATATTTTTTAGTGATAATCAAAACTTTAAGAATGTGAAAAAATATTAATAATTTTTTTAGGCATTATAATTTATCAACAAACTCCCCCTTTTTGATGATTACAAAATTTAAAACTCATTAAATGTAAAATTAGTTTAAACAAGTATTTTATATGAGTATTTATTGTCAATTCTCCCCCTTTTTTAGAAACAAAAAGGACATCGCTAGGATTGCTAGTAAAATCGACGGCATAAAATCTTCCCCCTTGATGTGTTCACCCCCTCGTTCCGAGGCACCAAGGAATCGAGCTATGGTTTCTTGGCTACAAAATGGGTTAGAACAATACAAATATTTCTAACATGTAGCAAGGAAGAAAAATATAACATACAACCAACAATGATCATTCATTAAGATTAAAATAGTGTGTAAATACACACTCATGCAATACATAAATAAAATAACAGATGTTGTCATACATGAAAATTTAAACACAAAAAGTCCCATATAACTAAATAGCTCTATAGGCACTTGCTTGCAAAATGGTAGATGATCAATTATTTGAAAGACTAAACAGAGAGTATGTTTAGTTTGGGGAGGATGGTGGAGGTGGTGGGATGATGATTGGTGGTTGTGATAGCATATGTTCAATATATGAAAACATATATTGAAGTTCATCTCTCAATCCAAATATGAGAGTACGATTGTGAATGCAACACAAGCATGAATCTCCATGCGCCTCAAGAAGATTCCAAGGAATGGATTGAATCAACAATTGTGGTGAAGGGTGACGTAGTTTCAAATTGGACATAAGTAGGGTAATTGGGAAAGGGTGAGAGCGATGTCCATTTATTCATTTTTCATGAGTAGATGTTTGAGAAACTCCTTTGGAGGAGGTGATTTTGAGGTTGGAGAATTGGTATGTTATTAATGAGATGAAGAAGTATCTTTGGTGATTGTGTGTTTAGGTGCAATATGAGCCCTAAGTTGATGAATATGGAAGTTAGGGTAGATGTGTTTTTGTGTCATCTTGTGTAAATCCACAAACAAATTATTTGGGTGAATGAAGTTGATTATTTTGTGTCTCTTGGAGGCTTTGGAAATAGAGGCTCTATGAAGGCGGATGAGGTTTATGGTGGTTTGATGATTGAATGTAAGAAGATGTGAATTGGTGATTTGCATTTTGGAGGGAGTATATTGGAAGAGATTTTATGAAAATGGGAATGAATTTGAATAAGTTTAAGGCAATTCCCAAATGTTGTTCAAGCATTCTGGTGCAAATTTAGCTGATACTAGGTAAAAGAATGGCAAAAAGCATCGAAAATACTGTTTAAACAACCAATACCTTATACCCGTAACAAGCTAAGGGTCGGGTCCCCATTAAAAATAGGGGGCCGGTCCCCTTACAATTAAGGGGCGGCCATTGTAATCAAGGGGGCCGCCCACTGTAGCCCAGATTTTCATAGAAACACTATTTTTCTCAGGATGTTTGTAAGGGTAATTTTTTGTTTTGGTGTTTATTTGCGCAATCCCTATAGAGTTTTATAAGCATATTTATACTCTTCAACATATAATAAACTCATTAAATCATGAAACCAAAATGGCATAACCTAGTTGAATATTAAAACAACAAGGTTTAAGGAATCATAGAAAATAAGTACCTAAAAGATAACTAACAAATAAGTCCTTTCCGATATATCGGATGATCACCAAACAAGTTGTTAATAAACAACTACATATCAGAGTTAAAATTTGTCTTAACTAATTTAGCCATCTATTTCATCCACTACACAATGTCTTCATTTCTTCTTCATGTCCTAAACACTCCTTTTAGTGCCTTCCAAAATGACTTAAAACCACCGCAACATCCCTTATGCATTTCATGCGTTTAGGTTAGCAAGTGGTTTGTCGATCAAAGAGGTTTTATTCGGTTTTGTTCGGAGCGGAAGTCATTCATAGAATTGGGTAGATTGGAGTGATAAGAGAGTTAAGATAGGTGGTAGGAGATGGAGTACTTGCACGAGAAGTTTCAACATCATCATCATCATCATGTGTGATGAAGGACGTGCCGTGATGAAGAGAAATGAGGATGAACGAATGGCGTGCCTTGCTACGATCAACTTCGAGTCACCGAGTTTGTTTAAGAGCAAGAGGACTCAGTGACTCGATCAACAAAGTCATATAATCCGATTGTCGAGGGAGGATAGCATCCATGATTGTTCGAAAAAGACGAGTCAAGAGACATACCATAGGAGAGATTAGCGGTTAGATTAGCTCTAGTACATTCAATTCTTTTGACAAAGAAGTAAGCAAGATTGTATTGTTCTTCGGCAACAACACAATACAACATGTGAGCAATACAAGCGAGGAGATGGTGCCGATGTCCTCCTAGTCCGAACACATTCTCTCGAATGAGCTCTTCCCATTGCTTCATGTCGGGGCTTAGCTCTTTGGGAGGAATTTATTGGAGTAAGATTGACGTTTGACCTTTTAATGGTACGGTCCTACCATGACACGTTTTAAATTCAAGAAGTCGACGAATATTGTCAGGAGTAGGAAGGTCGGTGGAATATGGTCCCTCGGTTTCTTGAGATTACTCAAGAGATGCAAGGTCCCACTCGTTGGTAAAAATGGCTTGACCTTTGTAAGGAATTTTGAGGATTTGACCGAATTGAGCAAGAGTGAGAGTTATGAATTCATTTTGAATCATAAAGGAGATGAAAAATAGCCCCATATCTTAGTTTGAAACCGTGACTTGACTATAGAAGTCTAAAATAAATCTCGAAACAATCGGTTTGTTGATTTTAAAGAGACAATCGAAGCGAATGTTTGTGAAGAGACGCTCGATGTTGTTGATTTATAGTAGGCTTGATCAACAACACGACCTTTGTGAATGTTGCGATTTGTAATGGATTTTTAGAATTTGGCAATGTAGGGGAGAATCCGGGGATTTGGATACTTTTTGGATGTAGATTAGTAAGGGATAATATCTTGGTAGTGGCTCCTTGGCATTTGTCACCTAAACAAGTTATCAACAACATAAAATGTTATAATTTTTTTTTTGAAAAATGACAAATGTGGGACAAGGATTACTTCGACTCTCAAAATAACTCCTAAGAAGTGATCCATATGTTCCTTAATTTATTTTTGACTTAATCTTGGATGTCAAGGAATATATAAAGTTATATATTTCCAACAACAAGACCAGAACAAACACCTCCCTTATTAATCATGGAATTAGTTTAAGCTTTCCCAAACAACTATTATAGTCATATATATCATGGTGATGATATAGGTTTAATTTATATGTTAACATGACCAAATTAAGTAGTGTTTGTTTTTAATATCAAAAATCAAGTTCTTAAAAAGGTTATGCCCAAACACCCCTTATTTTAATACCAATCATAAAATATATCAACATTATATGAATAATATATCTTAGATGACTTATACAAGCGAGTATTAAGTGTGTTACATGTGACTAAATTATGTGGTGGTTCAATTTTACTCTAGTAAATGATCCTAAGAAACTAGCCAAACACCCCATTTATTTTTTATAATACATTTCTATTGATTCGAAAGCATACATTTAAATATGTACGTTTTGAGGACAAATAGTGTTGTTTTTACCATGTTTTTGGCATGAATCAACAATGTATAAACTTTGTTAAAAAAATATAAAAGTATATTTATGATAATTTCGAACCAAAAATTTGTGACTCAATTTAGTGTTTTGATTCAATTCAATCATGAATGTAGTGTTCCTATGACTACGGGTATCATTATAGTTATGGAAATCCTAGACAAAAATAAAAAAATATGAAAATGATAAAGAACACCCGATTTTGATTGAGAGCAAAATTGGTTGAAATCAAATGAAAAGAATGATGAAAAACTTACAATTGATGTTGTTGATTGATTTGTTTGTAATTGCCCCTTGCGAATTTTGGTTAATTGGATGATTTGCAGTTTGATTTTGGAGAATATGGTGGTGGGTTTGTTTCAGTTTTTCCACCAGCGTGGGAAGAGGGACGAAGAAAAAAAGGTGTTTACTATGTATTTCGAATAAAAAAGGAATTTTTTTTTTCCATGGCCAGGGCCCCCTTAAATAATTAAGGGGGCCGCCCAACATACACGGTCGGTCCCCTTAATTCTAAGGGGGCCGCCCTCTGAAGAAAAAAAATTATTCAATTTTTGGCCATTTTTGTGAGAATGATAAGTGTCAAAATACATTAGAATATACTAGTAATATTATTTAATATAATCGAGAAGGAATACTTAACATTTTTAATTAACTTTTCGTTAAAAAAATTTATTACTTTCTGGAAGAGCTAATCAAGTAGTTTAAGACTAAGGAGGATTAACGAGGATTAAGTGACTTTTTCAATTAACTTCTAGTTAATTGAGTGAGATAATTATCTCGGATGAAATAATTAAATGTCATGATTTGTAGAAAATCCAAGACGGTAAATATTGATGAGCAACAAGAGATAAATCGATAGTACGTAGTAGATCATAGACTTATTTTGAGGCAGATGTCTGTAGACGCTGTTGACATGGATTCGAGAAACATCGTTTGAAGTCCGAAAGGAATTTTTTCAATCCATAATGGTGTCCAATGAACGATGCGTGACTAATCCTACTTCTATGTTAATATGATAACCACTAGCTTGGCTCTTCTTCATCTCCGTTAGTTTGCTACGTGGTCATCAAAGATTTAATTCCATTTTGTAGACATATGATTATAATTTAACGAAAGAGTAGTTCATAAAGAACTAATCTCTTCAAAGCTAGAAAACCAACAAATGGTTTTTCTAGATACTACACTATTATTTTTAAGAACTAATTATACTACATTATGATAGAAACACATAGACATTTACTTGTAATCTATATTCTACGAATATGAAGAGTGAGACTGTAACCTTAGACTTTAAAATAGTCCTTCATTAATGTCTTCAGAATGTAATGATAGGGTCAAGGGGAACCTTATCATAAATTCTTTAGTCCGTAGACAAATAATGTTAGTAGATAACATACCACTTCAAAGATTGTGATGACTTAGCCATTTGGTCCCCAACGTTTCATGTATCTGAGGTTATTGTTTCCGCATATGTTTTGCATTTGGTTTTGGCACATACATGGTGAACAACTTCCACATTGAGTGAAACTAAGTGGATGTGAATGGTTTATTTTCCTTATTATGTAATTTAGTGATATTTTTGTCCTACCTGGTCTCTCCCTAGTTGAGGTGTTTTAGACTGAAGGACGAGGATTAGTAGTCATTCTTGATGTGGATTTTAGACCTCATTGTGGGTTTTAGTCCACTGCGGACTCCGGGTTTTAAGGAGGGTAATGTTTTACTTCATCATCACTTGCAATAGGTATTTTAGTATTATTTATAAGTATATATTTTGAGTTTGATTCTATCAATTTTTATTTTGACTCGACTTCTTGAGCTGTTTACAAACTTTACTTGTTTGGGTTTCGCTATGGTGAATCCTTTGGTAAAATTAAAACCTAAACCGGATTATCTCCGGAAGTCTTTTGGAGAATTTTT
Source organism: Tanacetum coccineum (assembly GCA_026074375.1). Taxonomy (NCBI): domain Eukaryota; kingdom Viridiplantae; phylum Streptophyta; class Magnoliopsida; order Asterales; family Asteraceae; genus Tanacetum; species Tanacetum coccineum. Next base: position 156,828 of record BQNB010000135.1, on the reverse strand, counting down.
ATTTTCTTAAGTGAGGTGACTACTATCCTTAAAAAAATTTTTTTTAAAAAGTATTCTTGCCTAGATATTTTCTTTTCCTAAGCACCATATTTTCAAACTTAAGATCTTGACATAATTATATCTTCAATTATTCTCCTTAACCTTTATTTCTAACCTAGATAGTTTATTTTTTTTAGTTCTATACTTTAATTCTAATTCTATTTTTAGCTTGTTTTAGAGTTTTATTTTTGCATGACCTTTTAGTCCTAATTTTCATAGTCTACTATATTCATTATCTAAGTAATTTTTCGATCTAGTAATGATTGGTCATACACTAAAAATATTAGGATTCGAAAAGTACCTCATTGAATCCTTTACCTTAAGACACTTTTCGTTCCCCTTTGTCTTCTCCTCTTCATCATCGTCGCTATCACTCTAAGCTCCTCCCACGAACGCCCTTTGATTTTGATATTTTAATTGTTTCGAACATTCTCCGATGAGATGATTTGGATCTCCACACTTGAAACATTTTCTTTCACTTGTCTTATTTTTGTCATCTTTATTTCTTTGGAATGATCTTCTTTCTTCATTTGAGTTCGTTAACGAATCGTCCTTATTCTTTTGAAAGAATTCTTGAAGTTTCTTACGGCCATGGCGTATTTTCTTCATCTTCACTATCGGAGGTTGAAACTATCTATCTCTAGATTCCTTTCTAGCTTTCAGCAATAGATCTACTTTGTTCTCTTTATTTTTGGACGGTTTTTTCGGATCTTTCTTGATTACTTCCTTCATTTCACCACTACCCTTGTCCTCAGCAATTACTTCAGTATTAGTATCCAAATTTAGTTCCTCAGTCTCATTGCTTTGCCTCCCCTCATTCAGAGCTTCCTCTGTTTCCATGTCGTCCATACCATGAGCTAAATCAGCATCAAGATCATCAAAGGCACTGTCATCCAACTTTGGTCTTGATTTGGCATTTTTCCTCCCCTGTTTGGATACAGACTCCTTCCTACCCAACTTTTTCTTCTTTAACAACCTAGACACACTCCTTAACCATGCTCTGTGGTGTGAGATGCTGGGCTTACACTTCTTTTCTAGCTTCTTGATTCTAGTCTTTAATTTAAGAATCTCTGTAGCCTGAGCATCCTTGAAAGTCTCCAAATCAAGAACCCTGTTTGACAAGTTAGTGCAAAGAACAAGTAACTCATCTAGGTTTAACCACCCTCAGCTCTGTCAGATGTGTGACCACCTGAAAGAGGACTATCATAGGGTATCTGAACATGATCCCCTTGACTTCCACTAGTGCCCTCTAAGTTTACCCTAAGGTCTTGGGTAGTGTCAGGTCTATATGAGGATTCAGTCACAGGGGGTTGGTCTCCTGTACTAGGTTGAGTAGGAGAAGGTGTTGGTTGGGGTTCAGTTGGTTGTTCTGAACCTTCACCCTCATCTACTACTGCTTGAGCCAACATGGTAGGAAATAAAGGTGTATCATGGCCTGAAAAGTATAGTCCTTGCTTTGCTATATTAGTGAAAATCTTTTTGGTAAGGACTGGTATTGGAAGGTTATCCAAAGGGGCAAGTAGGTTTGAATGTTGGTTATTTAAAGACAATTGAACAAATCTTGGATACATTAAGAATTGCTTCTTAGCATCCAAGTTCCTAATCATACCCTTAAAAATCATGTTAGAAAAATTAAATTTTCTATCTGTAGCTAAGCAAATCAGTGCAGATGCAATATTTGTGGGAAATTAATCCCAAGAAGTACTTTTTGAACTAAGGCAGTGAATTAGGGTATGAATTAGGTACTTCCATTGTAGGGAGAAGAGAGCTTTTTGAAAAGTAAGAATTGTAAGATCTCTCTCATACCCCATCAATTGAAGGTTTTCATAGATTTCTTGATTTGTGAGACAATCAATTCCATCCACATCATTAAATAGAAGATCTCGTCTAATAGATGCTTCAGAAATTGATACAGTCTTGCCAGCAACTTTGGCTTTAATGTAACTAACATCATTGACTGTTTTGGAAGTAGCAGTGTTCTAAAACTATTCAATAAGGTAAGTAGAGACAGTAGGACTTACATTCAGAGAATAGTAAATCGAGCTTCGTGTAAGGAAGTCCATTATCTCATGGAATTGAGCATTTCGTTCAGTTTTCTCCAAACAAGCAACCATATTATGCTTAGGGCAAGATACGAGAACAGCCATGGAGGTGTAATTGATGATCGTCGGTGATTAGAGGGATTGAGGTTTGTGATATGAGAGCGTGGGAGAGAAATTAGGTGAGTAAATTGTGTGTTTGAGAACGGTTTATATAGGTTTCAAGTAAACCTAGTGGCGAAGAAACCACAATTTTACACTTTGCATCCCTATATCCCCTGTTTCTAACGGTAACTTAACAGTACTAAGGTTTGCCTGGCACTACTAAGTTTTGGTTTGGCAGTAATAACTTTGTACTTACTAGTAGTAACCAAAACTGGTACCACTAACTAATTAAGTACCATATGTAGCCCTCAATCCTCATTCCAAAGAACATAATGAACCCCAAATAATTATCACATCATCTAAACTCCATCTGCAAACTAAAAATCATTTTATATACTCTACAACAAATCAACCTGCCATTTTACCTCCCCTGAATTAATGTAGCTATAGGTTGATCATTCCAATGTTAACAATTAAGAAATTGAATCTGCTAACATCAAAAGCTTTGGTTAAAAGATCAGCCACATTATCATCAGTGTGAATCTTAAGCACCTGGATAAGCTTTTTCTCAAAAGCATCCCTAATGAAGTGATGCCTAATCTCAATATGCTTTATTTTGGAGTAAAACACTGGATTCTTTACAATGCAGATTATGCTTTCGTTATCAATGTAGATCTTTGTGTTCATAAAATTGAACCCATTATCTAACATTTGATTCTGAACCCACAATACTTGCCTACGGTAGTTGGCAGCAGCAACATATTCTGCCTCTATAGTAGAAGTAGCCATAATTGTTTGCTTCTTGCACTGCCATGAGATAAGTCTCCTGCCAAGAAATTGACAACCTCCTGTTGTGGATTTCCTGTCAAGATTTGCTCCAGCATAGTCACTATCAGAATAGGCTTCCAGGTCAAATGATGACACTCTAGGATACCAAAGGCCCAGTTTGGGTTTGCCTTTGAGGTACCTAAAGATCCTCTTCACAGCATGAAGATGTGAGGTTTTTGGAGTTACCTGAAACCTAGAACAAGCACAGACTACATACATAATATCAGGCCTAGAAGCAGTCAAGTACATTAAAGAGCCAATCATGGATCTATAAAGATGTACATCCACATCAGCAGCTTCTTCATCCTTGATCAAGGGCTTCTGGGTCTCAATTAGAGTGCTGGCAGTCTTCACACTAGCAAAATCAAACTTCTTCAGGATCTCTGCAACATACTTATCTTGACTTATGAAAATACCATCTTCTTTCTGCTGGACCTGTAATCCAAGAAAGAAGGTGAGCTCTCCCATAGAACTCATCTGGAATCTGCTCTTCATCAATGCCTCAAATTCATCACACCAAGACTTCTTTGTAGAACCAAAAATAATATCATCTACATAAACCTGCACTAACATGATATCATTCTTGTCCTTCTTGATGAAAAGAGTCTTGTCAATGGTTCCTCTTCTGTATCCATTCTTCAACAAGAAAGTAGATAAAGTAGCATACCAGGCTCTGGGAGCTTGGTGTAAACCATACAGAGCTTTTACAACTTTGTAGACCTTCTTAGGGAACTTAGGATCTACAAAACCTGGAGGTTGAGACACATACACCTCCTCATTAATTGTGCCATACAAGAAGGCACTCTTCACATCCATCTGATAAACTATGAATCCCATATAAGAAGCAATGGCCAAAAAGATCCTGATAGCTTCAATCCTAGCCACAGGAGGAAAAACCTCATCATAGTCTATCCCTTCCTCTTGTCTATATCCTTGGGCAACCAACCTTGCCTTATTTCTAACTACAACACCTCTTTTATCCTTCTTATTCCTGTAAACCCATTTTATCCCAATTGCTTTCTTCCTAAAAGGCAAGTCAAGCAGAATCTAAACTTTCTGAATCTTGAATTGTAGCAGCTCTTCCTACATAGCATCAACCCAACTTTCATCTTCAAGAGCTTGAGATATCTTATTGGGTTCAATCTGAGAAAGGAAGCAAGCAAACAAACAGTAATGGAAATCCTTGTGATTATTTCTTTTTTGCTTTTGAATATAGCTAACAAAAGCATGAGCTCTAGAACTTTTGTTCACTTTGCTCCTTGTCTGAACTGCTGAGGTAGGATCTTCAAGAATTTGAGTTGTAGGATAAATGGAGTGTATCCTTGATGTGGGAATAGGACTAACATTCATAGTGGTTTCTAAATTAGTGAAGTCAGCTACCGAACCCTCATCATCATAAGATGTATTGGTAAAAATCCCATCACTTAGATTGTCATAAATATCCTCAAGAGCAAGTATTTGAGAATCATCTTGGTCATTGTTGGTTAGATCAGGTCCACCAGCACTAAAAACTCTTGAAGGACTGGCAGCACTAATTGGTGTGCTAACAGTATTAACTGTGTTAGTACTAGTAGCTCTAGCAGCTCCTGCTTGAAGAAACAAATCCTCAGTACATTGAGCAAACTCCTTTCTAAAAGCTTTAGCTGCATCATTAGCCTCCTTTTCTTGGCTTTTAAGCCTTTCAAGCTCCTCTATAAAGGCTTGATCTTCCTGATCTTTTAACTCCTCATTTGTCTTTGGACCAGTATCCCCATTAGGTTTTTCATCTCCATTCTTTGCTTCTGAGCTCTTGACTGTTGAAGTATAAGAAGACCATAATGGCAGTACAAAGTAATCTTGAGCAGGTTCAGCTTCCATTTTAGAGTTTCCCGCATCAATATTATTTGGTGTACCTGCACTATGATTAGCTTCTTTTGGACCTGGAGTTTTGTTAGCTTTATTCTCTGCAGTAACATGCTGATAGTTCATTGAATCAGTTAAATAATCAAGATCAAACAGCTAATTAGGTCCTTTCCCTGCAACATTAGGTTTATTTTCTAAAAAGTTTATATGCAGGTTTTCTTCAACCCTCTTGGTTTCTAAATTGTATACCCTAAAAGCCTTGCTATTTAGAGAATACCCAACTAAAAACCCTTCATCAGACTTTTCTTTAAACTTGCCCAGCCGATCAATGGTATTCAAGATGGTCACATGGCACCCGAAAGGTCTTATATAGCTTATGATTGGTATTTTACCAGTTATAAGTTCATAAGGTATCTTGCTTTGAGGCTTGGTCACTAACACCATATTAAGGACATAACAAGCAGTACTAACTACTTCAACCCAAAAAGTGTTAGTTAAAAATGAATCTTCTAGCATTGTTCTAGCAGCCTCAATTAGGGTCATGTTCTTCCTCTCAGCAACTCTATTTTGGTGTGGAGTTCTGGCATTACTGTATTCCCTCTTGATCCCTTTTGACCCACAGAATTCAATAATGTCCTTGTTCTTGAATTCTGTACCATTATCACATCTAATAGTTTTAACCTTTTGATTTAATTGGTTCTCAATTTGTCTTATAAAGTCCTTAAGAATTCCACTAGTTTCATCTTTAGTTCTTAAAAAGAACACCCAACTAAACCTGCTAAAATCATCAGTGATAACAAGGCAATAAGTCTTATGGTTTATGCTCCTTACAGATGTGGGTCCAAATAAGTCCATATGTAAAAGCTGTAAGGGTTGACTAATAGACCTCACTACTTTGGCCTTACAGGAGGCCTTGTGTTGCTTTTCTTTCTGACAAGCAACACAGGTATGGTCATTTTGAGAAATCTTTGAAGGTAAACCTCTTACAAGGTTTCCCTTCACAAGTTTGTTTAAATTTTTAAAATTTACATGATCTAGCCTCCTATGCCATTTGTTAGATTTATCAACTATGGCCTTTGCAATTAAACAAGCTAAATCTCCAGTAGGAACAATGTTCTCTAGGTTGAAACTATACATATTGTTTTGTCTGGGGACTCTAAGTAATACTTGATTTTCATTAGGCAACTTAAAGTCAGGACACAACACAAGACATTCAGAGTCTGTGAAGAGAACTTTGTTCTTCTTGTCACACATTTGTGACAAAGAAAAGAGATTAAATTGCTTTAGTTCTTTCACAAAGTACACATTCTTAAAATCTAACTCTCCAGTTATTATTTTACCTTTACCAGTTATTTGACCTTTACTTCCTCCAAAAGCAACAGAGCCACCATTAGAGTCTTGATATTCAACAAGGTAGGCTTTGTTTCCAGTCATGTGCCTGGAACATCCACTGTTAACAATCCTTTGTTATTTAAAGCTTTTTGTGGATCATCATGCACATCAAATAAGAGAAATCAACTTCTCTTAGGGACCCAAGCCATTGCTGACTTGGGTCTGCCTAGTGGATCTTTAGAATTGACATTTTTACTAGAGTTTGATCCACTATTGTATTTGAAGACTTTGTTTCAGTAGTGTCTTTTGAATCTTAAATTACAACCTGCTGAGGCCTTAACAGCAGTTTCCCTATTGCCCCCAACAGCACTAACTGTTTTATCCCCATCAGTATTTACTTTATAATTTGCAAAATTTGCTTTTAGTGCTGTTGTTCTATTAGATGGCCTTCTAATAGGTGAATAAGACTTATAAAAGTTATTTCTTAATCTGATTTCATTTACAATGGGTCTGGCAGTATTAACTTTCCTAGCAGTACTAGTTGTTGCTGCTTGACTAGAAAGATTTTGTCTAGCAGCATTAACTGGAAATATGCTAGTTTTAGTTAGTACTGCTTTTGGAACAAACTTGTTTTGGTGATTCAATCTTTGCACATTGTTCCACACTGGTCTATTCTCCCCTTGACCAGTACCCTTACCTTTCTGTTTGTTCAATTCAACCTGTTTAGCCATTCTTGTCTCATGGAAGTCACAATCTCTAATAAGATGGCTAAAGCTACCACATACAAAGCATGTCTTTTTAGTGAAACCATATCCCAAACCTAGCTTTTTGGACATTAAACCATTCCAGTCTCTCTTGTCAGATTTAGGATTCGGACTACATGTGTTTTGTTCTTTAACAGTTTCCGTAGGAGTTTTTACATGCTTAACAGTATTAACTAAAGCAAAACTAGATTTTCCTTGTTCTTTTGAAGGTTTAATCACATATTTATCATCACTGTCTGACTCATACTCCTTAATGATAGGAGCATCAGACCAAACTTTAGGTTTACTGATAGCTTTTGGTTCATTTATAGCTGGTTTAGGCACAGATTCAAGTGTTTCTACACTAGAATTAGATTCACAAGAGACAGAATCACTGGTATTAGCAGCAGATTCACTAGTTTTAGACTGTTTTGGACCATATATAAAATTTGACTCATCTATTCCAAAATCAGATTTAGGAGGCATGTAGATCCCTGTCATTAGAGGGGGAACTGCATGCATTCACTCAACTTTTGCAAATCTATCATACACAGGACTATCTTCTACATCACTAGACCTACTGTCAAATACACTTTCAAGAACTTCATTTTCATAACTTAAAACACCTTCATGTATTTGATCTCCATACCCAAGCCCAGATTTGTCCTTAGCACTCATCTGACTATTTAGTAGTTTACTAAGACCTTTAGAAGAACTTTGAAAATTTTCAAGTTTAGTTTTTAATTCTTCCTTTTCTTTTACAGCTTCTGCTAATAGTTTCTTATGATATGTGAGCACATTAGTTTTATCATCTAAATCAATTTTCATAAACCTAATTTTTTCTTCATAAACAAGTTGATTTTGCTGATGACAAACTAATTGAGCTTCTACCTTTTTTAAAGCTTGAGTATAGGCTTGAATTTCTATACTAGCATCACCAAGTTGTTCCCTTTGTTCATCATATAATTTCTTAAGCTTAGCATAAGATTCCTCACATTCTTTTGAACAAGATGTTACCTCAGTGTTCGAGCCTGAATTGCTGTAAGCCATCAAAGCAAAGTTCTCTTGCTCATCTTCTGCATGACCAGTCCAATCAACACCATCCCCATCAAGAGTTACCAAAGCCTTAGGTTCCTCCTGTTTTCCAGGTCTCCTCCCATTGTCTTTTGCTTTATATCCAGTGTTCCCTGTATCTCTCCTTCTGCCTTCTTGATTTCCTTTTGATCTGCATTCTCTAGCAAAGTGCCCTGTGTTGTGGCAATTGAAGCACTCAACCTTGGTCTTGTCAAAACCAACAGGTTCCTTGGCATCAAAATGCAGTTTTCTCCCTGTCTTTTTGTAAAACTTCTTCAATCTCATGGAAATCATGGCCACTTGCCATTTCAAATCCATCTCTTCTAGATCAAACTCATCAACCTGTTCAAGATCCTCATGATCCAATTGTGGACCACTTGATTGATTAGCAAAGAAAGAGTACGTGAGTTCATCAGTGTATGATGAAGAGCCTTCCCTTTGTGAGTTATGGCCAGAGGAAGTAGAAACACCATAAGCAGTACTAACATCATTAGTACTGCTAGTGCTAGAAGAGACAAAGGCGACATTCTGTGCACTAGTTGATGATCCAGTGGAGCCTTTAACATCAGGCTCAAAGACTCTAAGATTGTTGTAGATGTAACACCCTCAAATCTGAGTATGCAACGGAATGTTGAATATCCGAAGGCGTTACATTATTGGGTCAGAAGCAGGTAAAGACCTAAGAAACTTCTGATTGGCATCTTCAGTGGAGACACCTGCACCATGAATCTCAAGTTGACTCAGAAACTTCTGAAACCTGTCATAACCTTTGTGTAATCCTTCTGAGTTAGATACAGAAAGGCTTTCAAATTGTTGCTTTAGAATGTATTTCTGCATCTTCTTAGATTCATCATTGCCACCAAATCTGGATTTAATAGCTTCCCACATCTCTTTAGCATCAGTCATTTTGTGAAATTTTGTTAAATGGTCTTCTGGTATAGCCATAAGCAAGGTGGTCCTTGCTTTTCTTTTTCTCTCTCTAGCTAAAATTTCTTCAGCAGTTTTAGGAGGCAAAACCTTTATTTGTCCATTTGTATATGTTGATACACTTACAGGACCATTTCTTTTTTGTATGACTTCCCATATAGGATAGTCTGTATGCCCCAAGTAATGTTCCATTTTCATGGCCCATATGTCATACTCACCTTTCTTCAGAATATGGAGTTTAATGGTTGACAGAGTGTGAGGGGTTTGTTGTGTTGGTGGAATGTTAGCATTTTCATTATGAATTTCCTTTTCTCCTGCCATTGAATAGATCTGAAAGGTAAAGGTTTATAACAAATCTGTTTTGATTCTTTTTACTCAGAGTTTCTCAACAAGCTCTGATACCACTTGTTGATCCCTGTCTGAATAGATCTTTCTAGCCTGTTAAGGGTGGTAGCCAATCTGGATAGATCCAAACTAACTACAAGAGAAACAATGACTATGAACAATATAAGTTATGCGGAAACTAACTTATACTGCTAAGAAGAATAATGAATAAAACAGAACTTTGATTACTATTAATCTGCTAGGTTACAGAATACTAACTATGAATATTTGTGAAACTTGTATTTCTAACAAGTGCTGTAGGGTTCCTTTTATACACCAAGGAAACCCTAATGGGCTTACAAAACGCGTTAAGTGATCATGCATATCTATTCTTAATATATCTCATGCATATCACTTAAGCAGTACTATCTATATATGCTAGCAGTACTAACTTACTACTAACAGTACTAACTCTACTACCAGTACAAACAGATATACTAGCATTACTAACTAACTAACACTAACAATACTAAGTCAGGAAAACATAATTCCTAACAAAACTTCACAATAGTGCCTAATCTAGCCTAATCTCTATTCACAACTAATCCACAACAAAACAACACCTAAATCTAACCTAATCCCTTCATTTCTATTGCTGCAACTCTTATTCAACTCTCATCTCACCAAGAACATAATATTGAACTAGTGAAATAAAGTAATATCATTATTTATAAAATCTTGTTTTATAATCTTTCAAAAATTAAAACACAACATATGGATGTATGGATCTTGAACATATATTAAAGATCATAAGCAAACTACAAGAAAAGATCAAGGCACTTACAAGAATGAAGAACAAGTAGAGAAATCACAAGATCTATACCCCAAAATAATAGATCTATAAAACCCAACAACAAATCTTGAAACCCTAACTTTAGATCTTGAAAAAAAACCTTAAAAACTATGATCAAACCTTTGGAACACCCTTAGATATGGTTAGAAATAAGATTGAAATAGATGGATCTTGAACAAAATCAAAACTATGGAATGTTTTTGGTGTTGTTTTCTTGTCGAGACCCAAGAGAAAGAGATGGAGAGATGTGTGAGTTTTTGTTGAGGCTAGTATTGTGATGAATGACCTGAAATTCTCATAAGTGGTGTTTATATTGGGAAAGGTTCTAGGGTTTAAGATATTTTTGAGACTAGGAGTGGGTGACTAGCAAAAAGAGTGAACCAAGGACCTCATGGTCCTTGTGGTTCATCCGATATAGGCAAAGGAGGGGGAAAGGGTTCATTGTTTTGCTTTGGCTCCAAGTCTAGTTAATTAAATCCATTTCAAGTTAGTGCCTTTGTGGTCCTCACATGCAAGGTGAAAAATTGTATAAGAGAGGTGTTGGTGCATGGGAAGGTTAAGACAAAGAGGTCACTATCCCATTATGCATGCATAAGTTTCAAATTAAAGTGAAAAGATTTCATAGGAATTAATTTAGAGTGTGTTGTTATCCCACTAATAATCCATACACAACTTGATAAGCAAACCTAAATAAGCTCTAATAAGCCAAATTTAATAAGAAGAAAAAGGAGGAAAATGGAATGATAGAATATTAGATTTAGAGAGAGAAAGTGGTGAGTTACAAATGAGAGCAAATGCAACCAACACCCTCTCCATGTGTGGAGAGGGTCTCTTTTATACCCTTGGCCTATTACTTGGCACTTGGGCTTTCTTAGTGGACTAGGCTTGGCTTTACTTGGGCTTTAAACCTGAATCATAAACAATATTAGATTACTATCCAATCTCGTTAATACCCGACTAGCCTATTACATTACAAGACCTATTTGACTTTATAAGACCGATAACTTTCTTGTTTGACTTAATAAAATTAAGGCTAATAGTCTCCCCCAATGTTGAGGTCTTCTTTGATCTCCCCAACGTTGACGATATGACGTTTGAGCTTTGCCTTCTTTGGTCTTGTCTTGTTTGTAATGGCTTTGTTAATTCATGCTTTGTGATCTTGATCTTGAGCCTTTATCTTTTGACTTTTGAGTTCTTGAGATCTTTATCTTGCATCATCTCCTTGACTTGAATCATCTTGATTTGACATTCTCGATCATCTTGTGCTCTTGACCAACATGCTCATACTTGTTACATTCTTGTTTGACATATATGATCATAAGTCTAACAATCTTCCCCAATAGATGATTCTTTATTTGACTTTGAGGCTCTTTGATGGTGGGGAAGTTTAGAATCAACTATCTTTACGCTGAATGATTGACTTTGAAGGCTTGAGTATGAGCATGTGGTTTATGAATCTGACTTCGCTGGAATGAGGCTGCAACACCGTCGTCTAATCCTGAAATAAGACAGTTAGCAATAAAAGATGAATATGGCTTTGTCATTCATCTTGAGTTCAGTTGCATTAACCTCTGGTTTCCCATTTTATAGTATAAATACTATACCTGTGATCAGGTAGATTCAAAGAATCTCCTTGACAGGGTTTCCAGCTCAAAGCGTAGGATCTTCTAACACAGATGTATTAGATTCACCATGCTTGCTAGTTCTCATTACCGAAACGTCTCAAAGCAGACAACACGGTAAGAGTGAATCAAATAGTTACTATCTTTCTGATTAAGTCGTCAATTCATTTTACTAGAACAACATAGAATCTCACCATTATTTCTTTCCAGTTGACACATGCTTGATTCATATAGAATCTTGCAAGTCACCTACCAAGAGCTTGTTTGATGTTGGCTCAAGCAGGATTTCCATCTTCACTGTGAATACTTAAGTATCACTCGGATGTTCTGGCAAGATCTCAAGGATAATGTGTAGGACTCTTTGTTATAACTTGTGAACTTTATGGTGTTCAACAAGTGTATTTTGACATTATGTCCTAATGAGATTTATAATTTGATCTCTTCTGGCTCTAGACTCGATTTGTGTACTTTGGTTTTAGTAATCGAAGGCTGGAGCAAACTGCCACCTATTCAATATCAACAATCTCGGAGTGAGATGTCAATAGATAACATGTGTATCTCCATGACAAATGAGACAAGTTTCTTTTGAGAGAAACCCAAATGGCTGGGAAGGGTTGTGCATTGCATCACTGGGTCCATGATGTCGTCTTTAGTATTAGAATTCATCTATGTAAAATTTGATAGATTATGTATTGACCCGGTTTTTGCCTAAAGTGTAAGGAGGGCTGCTTTGTTTTCACCCTTTATCCATACATTTCTTTTTCATTATTCAACCCCTTCAATGCTTACCAAGACGCCATTACTAACACCTTGTTGTGATTGTTCCAGTGTTAACTCAATCTTAGTCGGCATTTCTCCCTTATACTCATTCTTTTCCAATTCATACCTAAGGACTGTTATTTCTAACTATGGATTGTCCTTGGGTAGATCCCTCCGGTTCTGGTTAGATCGTATGACTTATTCCTAACCTAACCACCTTATGACTTCAGAATCGTCGTGAAATTAATAGGTTGTTGGGTATAGAGATCGAACCATAAAACCATTTTCTGACATTGTTATTTTGAGATACTCCCCCTACACATGTGCTCCAAGATTTGAAATTGTTTAGCACATGAAGGAAAGAGTTTCACTTAGAGTCTTAAAGATCACATTCGTCTATAACATATTTTAATCACATTTTATCCTCTTATTTTAAATAATAAAACACTTAGTATTTGAAATACCAATTGATTAAAATTTGACATGAAAAATTTCATGGGGAGAAAAATTATACCACGATATTGCATGAATTCATTTTCTTGATAGCTCCCCTTCAACAGTATATGTGGGATTCTAATATTTATTAAAACTTGACTTTGGAGTGAAAAAGTGATATGACACCACAAAATGTTAAAGACGGAGTGAGATGCCTTAGTGAACAATGTATATTATTAATTGACATTATAAGTTTCCACATTTTAATTTCACAAAATGTGTTTGGATACATAAAATTGACATTTATGAGATGTACCCAACACATTAAAAGGCTTTGTTTTAAAAAAGCTCCCCCTCAGAAATTGAACCATATAAAATGACATTGATAGTACCACAATTTTGAAATTTTATTTGAGGAAGGGACTGTTAAACACACAATTTTAACAAATACTACTTTTTATGGAAAGATGCCACAAATTATATTGTAGACAATTTGACATTCAAGAGTCCTGTTTTGGAAAATTGTGTTCAACGCTTTATAAAAACCATGATAGAAGACTTCTCTTCTATTTAAAGAGTAAGCGCACTGAAGCGTACACTTCCCTTTTACATTCGGGTCCGAGTTATGCACTGAAATGTACATAAGTCATTATGAGAAAATTTAGAAATGACATGTTTTGAAAGCATTTGAAACTCTTGTTCGAACTTCATTTACACGCCCGTGTCGATGTTAATCAACATTTCTAGGTACGTAAATGTTATCGATTCCAAGAGACATGTCGAGAAGATTCTTTTTGGTATTTTTGAAATTTTCTGATTTTATATTTTGTTTTTATAGATTTTATATTTTTCTATTTTCTTTTTGTTGGTTTTATATTTTTGTATTTTCTTTTTCAAAAATATTTATAAAAAATCAAAATAAAGAGAAGAATAAAAATATTTACAAATTGATGTTTGATAGATCAAGCAGATTCATTTGCCAGAACCTCCAGTTCTTCTGGAGTCAAACATCTCATACCGAGTCGTCTGACGAGATACTTAAACCTATCTTCCGACAGAGCTTTAGTAAACAGGTCAGCTAACTGGTATTCAGTTCCGACAAAGAATAATTCAACAATACCCTTTTCAACATGTTCCTTTATGAAGTGATATCTGACATCGATGTGTTTGGTACGGGAATGCTGGACTGGATTGCACGAGATGGCTATGGTTGCCTTTGAGTCACAATACATAGGTATTTTATCAAAGTGGAAGCCATAATATGTGAGCTGAGTTCTCAACCATAGAACTTGAGCGTAGCACGTAGATAAAGACACATACTCAGCTTCTGCTGAAGACATGGAAGTGCAGTCCTGCTTTTTAGACGACCAGCTGACTAACTTGTCACTACCTAGAAATTGTATTCCACCAGATGTACTCTTACGTGAATCGAGACAACCCACGTGATCCGAATCTAAAAAAGTAGTTAGCTCAAAACTAGTGTCTTTTGGATACTAGAGTCTCATGTTAATGGTATCTTTAAGGCACAGAAAGATCCGCTTAACCGCAGTGAGATGTTTCTTAGTCGGTTTCGCTTGATAGCGAGCACAATAACATGTTGCATGTACAATATCTGGTCTACTTGCTGTTAGGTACATGAGTGCTCCGACCATACTATGATATTTTGTTTGGTCCGACCGGAGAACCACTCCACTCAGGTCAACATCTAGGTGTTTTGTAGCCATTGGTGTACCAATGCTATCACATGAGGTCATACCATGCTTTATAAGTATCTCTTGAGCATACTTAGCTTGGTTTATAAAGATACTACGAGGGGATTGGTAGATTTGAATTCCTAAAAAGAATTTTAGCTCCCCCATCATAAACATATCAAATTTTCATTGCATTAGTTTTTCAAATCGTTTTGAATGTTTTGGGTTCGTAGAACCAAAAATAATACCATCAATGTAAATTTGCACAAGCAATATGTCTTCCCTATGTTTAGTTATGAACAAAGTTGGATCAATAGAACCTTTTAAGAATCCTTTGGATATCAGGAAGTTGAAGAGTTCATCATACCATGCTCTTGGTGCTTGTTTGAGTCCATATAATGCCTTCTTTAGACGGTAGACTTGGTCAGGATGATATGGGTCTATGAATCCATCTAGCTGGTTTACATACACTTCTTCCTTCAAAGGACCATAAAGAAATGCTGTCTTGACGTCCATCTAGTATACTAGAAATGATTTGTGTGGAGCATACGCAACGAATAATCAAACATCTTATAACAGAGAAACTGGTGCAAATGATTCTTCAAAATCAATTCCTTCCTTTTGAGTGTATCCCTTAGCTACATGATGAGCTTTGTTACGAATTACAGTATTTTCCTCATAATGTTTGTTTTTCCAGATTGGTTGAGGAACAAATATCCCTGTGGAAAGGTAACTTGCCAAGGTTACCCATTAAGTCAAATATAGTGCTATTGGTACCAAAATTATAGGCACACCAACGGGAGTCGTCACACCCCGATAGATCTATCCAATATGTCGCGTTTATCCGCATGTGGCTAATGTTATGATAAGAAATATTGGCTACTGGAAGGTAACTAGGCAAAGAGTTTTAAATAAATATCTGGATAGCATACAGTTGGAAAAACACTTGCATTCATGGTTTAAGCATGTATCCCCCTCGCGGGTTTATAAAACATTCAAAAGATTAAAATACGAGGCTATAAAATCACCTTAACAGGGGAAATCTGATTGATGGCAAAAGTATATCAAGTGAAATGCGTCCATATGGTAGTACGATGTTATCTACCCGAACGGGGATGTTTAGTATATCAAGTGAAAGAAAACAGCTTCGTCACGCAACTTGAGCTAAAATGGGTCAAAATGAGGTTTTCGGGCTCGTACGCCTAGAAACGACTTCAAGGGCTTCCTTCTCTTGATTCTTGGCTTCTATTCTTATCTTAGGGACTTCTTTTGATCTTCTATTACTGCTAGAGAATGGCTAGAACTCCATTTGAGTGTGTTTGATGAGTTTTAAGTTGTGATTTGAAAGAGTGTGTGTTTCGGCTATATATAGGGCTCATATGAGCTTATGATGAGGTGTAAGGGTGTGGAGGGGTTCAAAAATAAAAGAATGATGACAAGTAGCTTCCTTAGTGTGCAACTTGTGGTAGTAGCTTACAAGGAGGTGATGGAGGTGCTTGTAAGGTGCTGGAGTGATGGTGATGTGGTGGTGAGGTCATGGTGATGAAGGTGGTGGTGAGTCATGGAGGAGCTTGAGGTGTTTATTTAGTTTATACATGGCTGTTTTTGGACAGCCAACATCAGTCCCGGTAATTTGGTTGCCATTTACAAACCGTAATTCCGATCAACCTCAAACCAGTGAGCATGGTTAGATATTTGAGTCCTCTACAACTTTTAGTTTTACATATTCAGGGGTTACTATACAAAAATCTAGAGATAACAGCCATTTACTACAGGTGTGCAGAATTTGTGCACCTTTGCCATTTCGGCTATAACTAATTCATCCGACGTCGAATCAGGGTGATTCAATCAGAAAAATGATCACAAGACATAGGGCTACAACCTAGTGTTTTTACTTAATACCCATAACCTACTGATTTTGCCCAGATCTTATGTTTTATTAACGGATCAGATTCTGAAAACTATGAACTAGTTTAAGGTGTAATGGGTTTGCTATGGTTTTATGATTTTGGTTTAGGGTTAGATGAATTAGGGTTTTAGGATTAGGGTTTAGAATGATTTAGGGTTTAGGAGTTGTGCATTGGCTATTTGTACCTTGTGTTTAAGTGGTGGTAAGATATAAACATAATTTAGGAGGTAAAATGACCTAGTTTGTATTTCATGCACAATTAACTTGTACATTGAGCTTTAGAAGGTTGTACTAGGGTTTAGGAGGGAAAATATATTCAAAAGTTTGGCATTGTAACTTGTACACATGCTTTGAACATTTGTACACTTGTTTTGACATGTAATTAGGGTTTTTGGAATAAACGTTAACGTATAATGCTTGTTTTGGAATAACATTGTAAATGGTACGTTCAATGGATAACGTACATGGTAAAATGATATTTAAACATAGACTTGACATATTAGGATGTTTACATGATATAAACATAGTTGTAGTTGGCATTGGTTGGTTACGTGAGCTCGTTTACTTTAGTTATGTAAACTATATTACATAATGGAATAAAGTAAAAAAATTCCCTGTAAAAAGGTAGTATATACTTTAATAGATGGATAGTACATTGCATCTAATTTAATAGATGGATATTTACATTGATTAAAATTACGGGTTGTTACAATATCAAACTTGTTGTGCATTATTTTTCAAATCATTTTGAAAGTTTTAGGTTCGTAGAACCAAAAATGATATCATCAACGTAAATCTGCACAAGCAATTTGTCTTCCCATGTTTAGTTATGAACAGAGTTAGATCAATAGAACCTTTTGAGAATCCTTTGGATACCAGGAAGTTGGAGAGTTCATCATACCACGCTCTTGTTGCTTGTTTGAGACCATATAATGCTTTCTTGAGACGGTAAACTTGGTCAAGATGATATGGGTTAACAAATCCATCTGGCTGGTTTACGTACACTTCTTCCTTCAAAGGTCCATAAAGAAATGTTGTTTTCACGTCCATCTGGTATACTTTAAATGATTTGTGTGCAGCATACGCAATGAACAACCGGACACCTTCCAACCGAGCAACTGGTGCAAATGACTCTTCGAAATCAATTCCTTCCTTTTGAGCATATCCCTTAGCTACAAGACGAAATTTGTTGTGAATAACAGTATTTTCCTCATCACGTTTGTTTTTCTAGAGCCGCTTCAAGTTAATGACATTTTTGCAAAGTGGTATGTCGAATAATTCCCATACATCTAATCGATCAAACTGGTGAAGTTCTTCCTGCATCGATTCAATCCATGCAGAATCAGCAATAGCTTCTTTGATGTTCTTCGGTTCGGTTCGACTCACGGTGAGTGCGAACATACACATCTCGCCATCTGTTTCTAGCTGACGTCTTGTTCTAATTGATTGAGAAGGATTTCCAATGACTTGTTCAAACGGGTGATCTTTTGTCCAACATTGTCCAGAAGGATGGTGTTGAAAGAATGTATGCATGTTTGACGAATCAACATGACGAGATGATATATCCCCTTGTTCTTGTACCGGTGTACTAAAGATGTTGATAAATTCATCGTCGTCAACTTGTGCATATTCGGTATTGGTTTCTGCTTGAATAATGTTCTCAGGGGCAGTGACAGTTGGTACTTGAGTTGGTTCTTGATTTATAGTTTGAGGTATTGTATGAATGATCAATGGAAGTTCAACTGCAACAACGGTTGTTGTAGAATAGTGAGTTATGTTTTGATGTTGACGTTTATCTGGAGCATCAGCAACATGTACAGCAGAAGACTTTGACACAACTGGAGTAGTTCTATTTAGTAATTCATCGAACATCGGACTAAATAGAAAATCCAGATTTGACATTGTTACTGTCTTAGCTGTTTGAGTAACATTTTCTTGACTTTAGGGATCAGGACTTAAACTATCTTGTTTAAGTACCGTTGTCGAATATTGTGAAACGGGGTCAGAACTGACGTGATCTGACACCATCTTAGGCAATTCGTCAAAGTTAACATGAATGGTTTCAACTATTATTCTTGTTCTCTTGTTAAATACCTTGTAAGCTTTTGACTGAGTAGAATACCCTACAAAAATACATGCATCGCCTTTTTCCGTTATTTTATCAAGATTTTCACCATATCTGACGATGTAACAAAGAGAGCCAAAAATGTGAAAGAACTTAACTGACGGTTTTTGACCATTTATGATGTGGTAAGGTGTTTTCTCATGTCGAGGAATTACAAGTGAACGGTTTTGAGTAAAACATGTTGTTGCAATTGCTTCAGCCCAGAAGAACAAGGGAACTTTAACGACGCTTAGCATTATTCGAGCAGCCTCAACAAGAGTATGGTTCCATCTTTCGACAACGCCGTTTTATTCAGGTGTTCGAGCAGTTGATGTTTCGTGTCTTATACCTTCTTTTACAAAGTATGCATGAAGAGTTTTATTCAAAAATTCCGTGCCTTTGTCAGTTCGAACTGTTCTAACTTGAGCATGAAGTCCTCTTTGGACAAGTGTAAGGAAATCAATAAGAATTGCAGGTTTTTCATCTTTAGACCTCAAGAAGTGAGTCCAAGTGTATCTGGAGTAGTCATCAACAATTACAAGAACATATTTCTTTCCATTAATGCTTTCTACCCGCATAGGACCACATAAGTCCATGTGTAGAAGTTGTAACTGTCTTTTGGAACTCGAGGTAGTCTTAGTGTGAAAAGACTTTCTTTTGGCTTTCCCCAACTCACAAGAAGAACAAAGATTGATCATTACGATTTTAATTTAGTAAAGGCCAGTGACAACATATTCTTCGAAAGCAAGTTTATGGTAGTCTGAAGTTTTATATGAGAAGAGAACTACGATGCCCATAACCCTAGCTGAAACGATGTTGCTTTATCCATTGAAGTCAAATTAATTGGGAGTAGTTGTGTCTTGAATAGTAATGGAATATAAATCTGTGCCACGAAAACCTGTGAGAAGATCTTTTCCCTTCGAATCAAGGATATAACATTTAGACTTTCGAAAAGCAACTTCCAAATCCGCATCACAGAATTGACCCACGGAGAATAAATTATAATTTAGTCCTTTAACGTAATAAACCCTTTTGATAGTAATAGTTCCTTGAACCAAATCTTCATAACCAAGAATCGGTGCAATTTGATCATTTCCAAACTTCACCGTTCCTAGGAATTTCTCCACAAAATTAGTTAGAAGTTTGAGATTTCATGTCAGTGCTTTAGCACCGCCTTACGTCGATGATGATAGATGTTTAGCTCTACGAGCTGCAAAAGAATTAGAAGACAATGGAGTATTGGATATAGTGGAACGCCTAGGAGTCATATGTTCCAAATATTAACAGTTCTAGATGCATTTCCTAGAGGCATACTAACATTAGGGTTGACTTTTCCTGTTGGGGACTTAGGTTTCCATTTGTATCCGGGTGGTGTAATCTTAGGGAACCACCAACTGCATGTCTACAACTTTGCCCATAATATACTCCTAATTATGTTTCTAGGTTTCTTGACAGTGGAGTCTGCTGCAACTGTTTTCTTATGGGATGTTGCAACAGATTGGTTTATAGTTTGCTTGGGTTCTCTAGTACTAATAGGCACATCAATTGGCTGTCTAGTCCTAGAGTTTACGCCATTAATATAATGAAGAACACACATATCATGATTGTCATTCAGCACACATTTTCCACAAGTGACACAAACAAAGTTAACATTTGAGGTCTTAGCATTCAAACTGTCATTACATGCAGTTATAGATGTTTTATTAGTTGAAAACTTAAAATTCCTATGGTGGTCTTCTACTTCTTGCTTCTTCCTTTGACTATTGTTAGGCAATACTCTATCTCCCATTCGATTGCTCTTAAGCTGTGGTCTGCTAACACTAGTAGTGGGAATTACTCTTGTAGAAAAGGACACTCGTTTGTTAGTTTTTCTAATATCTTGAGGCTACTATGGTGTTCTAGTCTGATTGGGCTCTGTGTGAACTTTATACATTCTTGGAGCAATCACATTTGTGTTCTTTAAGATTGATTTTATATTCTGAGGCAAAATCTGTGCAGTGACTGATTTTGAAAAATCATTTGACACATTATTTTTGGTAACTGCCTTTGACTTCGAAAAATCTTTCTTTTCAAGAGAATTTGAAAAAAATAGTCGGTTTTCCTAAAACTGATTATCTTTGACTTTTAAAATCATTCGGTTGTCGAATAACTAATGATTTTTCAAAATTAGTTTCCACAGATTTTCCTTTCATCTTTTCAATGAGTTTCTTCAACTCACTTATTGCAATTCCTTTGTCTTGCAATTGAGCTTTCAAGTCTTGAATTTCAAAATATTGTTCACGTTCTTTCAGAAATACGTTGGACTGATTTTCTTTGAAAGATTTTTCATTTTTTATCCTTTCTTTGTATTGTTGTAAATCGAGATCAAGATTAATCGCATGTTTCTGAAGTGCTTTAAAACTCTTTGACATTGTTCTACTTTTTGAAAGCTCTTTTTCAAGATGTTGACATTTTTCCAAAGTTTCCAAATAATCACATTGCAAATTACTGACTTCATCTATATTAGTATACACACCAAGTATTGTATTCATGTGATCAGCATAATAATATTCCCTTGAAAGTCTGTCGATTTCATTCAAAAACTGTGTTTTTTGAGTTTCCAGTTGAGATTTGAGAGTGACAACTTCATGTTCAAGAGAATTAAAGTATCTCAAATCAGCAACCATTTCCTCGTTCAAACACAAGTGAAATTTTTCTAAGTCCGCATCGATTCTTCTAATTTGTGGGCAAAAATTTCCTTCGATTGTGTTTTGAATGAAAGGATCTATGTTACCAAAATATGTTCTTTTAGCGATTGTTTGTTTGCAACGTTCGCTCTTTTTAATCTTGAAAAGTTCTTTAGAGCTTTTACACTTTTGATCCCAAAGAATGGATTCATCCATTTGTTTTCTAACAAAGTTGTTTGTTTACGAAAAGACTCTTTGGAAATTTCATTAGTAGAAGATGTATGACTCATCTTTGACGTTTTTGGAAAATAGTGTTGTTCAGGCGACTTTTTCCGTTGTGGAACGAACAAATCATAAAGATTATTCAACTGGTCATAATCAAAAGGTCTGATTAAATCGCTTAATTTTGATCGACTTTCTTTGTCAAGACTAATCGTTTCGTTAGATTCAGGGGCTAACATTAAAGCAAGATTATCATTATAACAACCTATATCATACATACGAGGATTCGCTCTTTGAGCTTTCTTGAGGAACTTAGGTTTTGCAAAACTCGTTTTACAATTACGATTAAGCATATTCATTATTTGAACAGATTGTCCAGTTTTATATACAATATCATCCAAAACCTTGACTTTATTTTCTAAAGCAATGACCTTATCAAGTTCTTTGTCTTCACGAGTTTTGTAAAGCTTAATCTGAGCCTCTTTTTCTTGTGACATTATGGAGATGGTTTCTTGATGTGCAACAAGCTCCTTTTTCATATCTGAAATTGTTTGATTTAAATCATTTATCTTTCGAGTATATTCATTAGATGACATTTCAAATTCGATTTTGTATGACATTAAATCCCCTTTAGCTTTTGCACAATCAGTTTCCACCTTTGACGCATAATTCACATCATGATACTTATCAAGTTCCTATTGGAACTTCTTAAGGTCTTTGAACATCAACTGATTAGTCTTAGACAGTTCATTGTTTGCCTCTTTGAAATGGTTATTTGATGGTTTTAAACTTTTATTTTTAGTTTTCAAATCCTCAATATCACCTTTCAGTTTATCAACTAAAGCCTTGTTTGATGTTTCCAAAAAAAAATTACGGTTTTTGTTGTCATCAATTTCACATTTTAGTTTCTCAATTAAAGAAGCAAGCAAATCACGTTCTTGAACCCACTCCCTCATATCTTCCATATATGCCGATATGTATATAGCAAAGATTACCCGTGACTGTTCGACCTCCTGTATACAGGTTTGGTCCCTGCCGTGTTTAACCCCCTCATCCCCACTATCTAATACGCCACTCTCTGTCCCAATCTCTGCCCTCACCTTGACCTCTTGTTGTTCATAACAGAGTCAATGCATCTCCCGTATAGATACCCACAGTCAGTTTATGTGTACCCAACCCCCCCCTCCCCCAGACTCCTTGCCTCCTACTAACAGCGTCTCTCGCTATCCACCAATCACCTATATACGACTGCACTCCTATAGCGCCCCTATTTTGCTTGATGAAGCTCATTCATAGTGAGCACCAGGTTCTTTCGCAAATCGTGCACCAAGCTCCGCTTTTTCCCCCACACAAACACCTTCCCCTCCTCTGAAATCGTGTCCTTGCAGCGCGGCTATGTACTGCATAGATATACTGTCTCATCGAAGTATAAATTCCAATCTCTAAGAACACAGGGTACTCAAACAACACACGTCACTAAGGTAAACAGTAATATATTTCCCATCTTACTGCACCTGCATTTATTGATCCAGAACCACAGTTAACGTTAAACTGAAGATGAGAGAATAGTCCTCACGAGAAATGCAAAGATGACCCACAATACGCCCCCTCCAGCGCCCTATCTCACTGCTCATTACCTACATTGTTTAGATAGGAGCTATATTTCCAACCCTACCAACCACCACCAATAAAACAATCACCCACATAGATCCACACCCGTATATGTTCTGTGTGTATTCAATTGATATTTTGAGATGATAGTATCGACAGCCTCGATATTATCTTCTCAGCACTTATAGATGCGACCGTATTAGAGCGCAATATATTTTAAGACATGATAGGTGACCGTATACTTAAGACAGTTCGCTTGCTTCGGTAGCATGTAAGGCTTGTGGTCGCAAACGTGTTAGCAACTGTATTCTCGTCGCAGATAGAGACATGATTCATTGGTGTCTAGACTTCATTGTGTGTAGATTTAACTTCTTAAGGCTTTTTATAATTGAGTATTGTTATGTCAATTGTGTGCTATGTCAGATACCCGTATAATTTGAGTTAAGGGTAGGTCGCTGCTTGTCACCATGTGTGAGAGTAGCGTATTCGTTAATTATATAATACTAACGCTATCTCTGCGGTCCGCTTAGGTGTGTTTCGAGTAAGCAGTCCACGTCATGTGAATCGCTCACGCTAGTATTGTTGTGTACGTTGATTATGATATCTGAACATGTATAAGCTCTTGTTTGATGATTCCTCTAAAAGTATTGTAACTGTACTCTCCTCGTTATTATGTGTAGACTGTCATACTATTAATTTTATCAGCAGAGTCATGTATGTGTGTGTCTCGCACAGAGATATAAGTGAGAGCAGATGTCTCTACTATAATTCAAGACGCTCCAGTGTATGAAGTCTAAGGACCTCAATAACTTAGTGCAATCGCATTGATGTACCGTTCATGCCTCAAGGAGGATCACTATGAGATAATAATGACACACAGACGTGACTAATTGTCGCATCATATCAGCGTCATATGGCGATAATGACATCTCACTTAGTAGAGTACTTGAGTCTATGTATCACTCGTATATTACATGAGTGTCTAGACTAGCAATATACAAACGGGTCATATATTTACGGTAAGACCCATACTCAATGGAGTCATAGAATTTATTCCAATATCAACACATAACGGTTCCTAACTCCCAGACGGTTCATCTCAGTACATTTTGTCCCAATACATCGCGCACAAAAAGCCCACATCACCAATACCCTACTAAGCCTACCGCATGCCCATCCCCCCTATCAGAACTCTCTCACCGCCCTCCTCGCCGCACCCCTTCACCCTCCGCCAATTGCCCGTCCCACGCTCATCCATCTAAAAGATTGGTCCCACGGCACAAGCACCAGATTGCAATTGTTAATAGAAAGATTGTCAACTGATCTGTGGTAGTAGAGTTGGAGTTAGTAAACTCTTGAAATTCTGTGTGTGGCCATGTACATATAATGTGCTTCCAATTCCTGATCTTCAGACTCATCATCAAATATCATCTTTCCAATCAAGTTGTTCTGCATTCAACTGAACCCCAGCTTCCTACTTGTTTACATAATACATCTTTTCCTTGTGAATAAGCTTGCATCCCTTTACTCATTTGGGTTCTTGACATTCCCTTGTTACATACCTATATTTCCTTGCAAGTTATAACACTGAATTAGATTCTGCACAACTGAGTACTACATTTTCCCTAGGTCCCATGCAACATAACTGCCCTCTGATTATCCATACCCAATGCCTCTATTGATATCTTAGAAAATTATCTTGATTATCTACTGGTGTTTGATGAAGTTTGAAGGTTGTTTGTTGGATTGGTTTGTATATATTCTTTAATCGATTGCGAGAGAAATTAAGCCATTGGGTTTGTCAATCTCCTTTTCCTTTGAATTTCTCATCTTCATAACCGTAGCAGGTTCTGGATCATAAGTAGGAGCAGAAGAGTAACAATTGCTTTTCCTCTGTTTCTGGTAGATTGTTGTGATTTGGTGGAGGAATATTGAGTGTTTTGAGTAGGATGGTTTTGATGATGGTAAGCTGGTTGTTGTTGAGCAACTAGTGCAAGTGGATTAGCAGTACATGCTAGTCTTTCAACTCTTATCTCATTGACTTCATTCTGGTGTTGCTTCAGGATGTCATAAAGTTTGTGATAGGAGACAATCTTCAGCTCTTGACTTTGCTTAACAAGTGTCACAAACCTTTGCCATTTTGGTTGTAGTTGAAGTAAGAACTGGACATTCACTTGATGATTAGTAGCATCATACTGATTCCTGACAAGCTCATTCATCATCTTATAGAACCTGGAGTAATACGATTCAAGTGATTCAAATTAGAGCAAATGCAACCAACACCCTCTCTATGTGTGGAGAGGGTTTCTTTTATACCATTGGCCTATTACTTGGAACTTGGGCTTTCTTAATGGGTCGGGATTGGCTTAACTTGGGCTTTGAACCCGAATCATAGACAATATTAGATTACTATCCAAGCCAATTAATACCCGACTAGCCTATTACATTACAAGACCTATTTGACTTTATAAGACCGATAACTTTCTTGTTTAACTTAATAAAATTAAGGCTAACATGTGTATGCGTGTGAAGTGGAGTAGGGGGATATACACGAAATCTATGACTTATAAACATGAGACATACAATAACTAGAGTTTACACGAAAAGGTTTCAGGTTTACGGGGTTTCGTTTGATCAAAAACGCGAAAAACGCAATTTAAATGTTAAAGCGTAAAAATAATTACTGGGTGTGACTTTAAACTCTGAAAAAAATTTGAAAAAATAAAAAGAACTTATATTATATCTTAATTATCAATATCCTAAGTCTGATCGCCCTGGACGATGTGTTTTTTCAGATTTAAGCGGTTTTACTTCCCAATTTAAACTGCACAGTTTCATTAGTTACTTATTATTTGTCATAAAGAATTATCAGGAATAGTTGTTTAGATTGACCTGTTATGGTCGGGTGTGACACCAACCAAGTGACGGAACTACGTCACAAAAGTAGGTTGAATGATTCGATACCTAGAAAAGGTATTTTTAAGAACATCATACTAATAGCTTTTGGAAAGGTTCTTAATCAGACAATCCTAGAAGTGAAAACAAAAATGATGACGCACTAAAGCAAAATAGGCATCACCACGAGCCTTTGCGACATTGAGAATCAATGTTGGGTTGAGAATGAAGAAAAAATCAATAAGTGAAGTGGAAATAATCGTAGTAATAGAAGAAAAAGGAGATACCTGGATGACTCCTATTTTCGAATACCTCACGGAGGAAACCCTGCCAACGGATGTAAAAAAAGTAAGAGCAGTAAGATGCAAGTCGTAGCAATTTGCCATAATTAATGGGACTCTCTACAAAAAGTCTTTCCTTGGACCATGGCTACGGTGCGTACGGCCACTTCAAGCAAACTATGTTATGAGAAAGATACATGAAGGGTCTTGTAGCATGCACGCAGGCACATGATATGTCATGGCCAAAGCCTTAAAGATCGTATATTATTGGCCTACCATGCATAAGGACACAAGGACACTCATAAGAGCATGCCCAAAGACTAGCAAGTTGTTCCAAAGAATCCACAGCAAAAGCTAACTCCAATCGCGTCTCTATGGTTGTTCTACAAATGGGGAATTGACATAGCCGGACCTTTTCCGGAAGGACCGAGGAAAGTCAAATTCTTGATAGTAGCTATTGACTACTTCACAAAGTGGATTGAAGCAAAACCGGTTGCAACCATCATTGGCAATCAGATCAAAAAATTCGTGTGGGACAACATTGTCTGCAGATTTGGACTCCCAGGAGATATTGTCTCAGATAATGGAAAACAGTTCCGGGACAATCCATTCAAAGATTGGTGCGATAAACTATGTATCCGCCAACACTTTGCTTCTGTTAAACATCCGTAAACCAATGTCCTGGTAGAAAGAACAAATCGCAGTCTAGGAGAAGGAATAAAAGCAAGGCTGGATGCAAGGAGCAAGAATTGGATGGAAGAGCTCTCTCATGTTCTATGGGCACACCGCACCATGATAAAATCTAGCAACAAAGACACTCCATTCTCATTAACATATAGAACAGAAGCGGTCATCCCAGCAGAAATCGGCATGCCCACACTGAGAACAGTGGAAGTGGACCTAGTACAAAACAATGAAGCTTTGGAAATCAACCTCGACCTTTTGGAAGAAAGAAGAGAGCAAGCAGCAATACGTGAGGCAAATCTCCAAAGTTCAAAGTACAAGTTTCAAACCGGGAGACCTTGTGTACCGTAACAATGATGCAAGCCGTGCAAAAGACACATGGAAGCTAGGCCCCAAATGGGTAGGACCATACGAAGTTACGGAAGCACTTGGAAAGGGCGCATACAAGTTAAGAGATCGTGACAGAAAGCAGCTCCCGCAGACTTGGAATGTCAGCAACCTCAAGAAGTGTTACATTCACAAAATGTAAGCAACTCGCCCATGCGGACAAAAATATCATGAAGAGCTGATCTTTGATTTGCAATGTTTTCCTTAATCTTCTGGACCCGGACACTAGAAACATCCAAGGCAAGTGACAGAGCGGTAGCGCCAATAACAACTTTGTCTGGCGAGTAATGAATAGGGACCATCAGCTGGTCAACATTGGGTTGCATCTTATCCAATCCTAACTTTTCCGTAAGAGGCCCTTCCAGACGAAGGATGTCCATTACGATTTCGATACTAGCATCCTTATTGTATTTCAATTACGCAAGCAAGGAGAAATTTACATTTTGAAGTTGTTGCAAAGCAGAATTGTAGTCAACTTCTATAGAAGGATTATGAGCAGCAACATCTGTCAAAACCCTGCCTTCTTTGCCATGGGTAATCTCAGCAGATAACCCATCCTGCATACCTTTCTCAATATCCTTACCGATAGCTGCTCTGAGAGCAGAAAGGTATTCAGGCGAGTTCATGCACTTAATGAAAGCAAGTTCCATGCCTTGGGTAAGAAGCCATCTGCGGCCGGAGATGGTAGTAAAAAGGTGAGGATAGAACTTATCTTCCAAATGAAGGGCCATCTCCACAAAATCCGTATACAGCTTGTCAAGCTTATCATTAACAACTTTCATCCGATCATCTTGAAATTTCTCAAGCTGCTCCATGCAATTCTCGTACACTGTGACTTTCTCTTGGAGTCCGGAAGAAGAAGTCTTCAGTTCATGTACCTACGATTATGCAGAAACATGTAGATAAGAAGATAGAACAGAAAAATATGTAAAAAACCTAAGTATAAAGGCACGTACCTGATCCATAAGGTTGTCATTTTAAGACTTAACAGAAGTAATCAGGACATTCAAATCAGTAAGTTCAAGTTCCTTGCTCGCAGCTGAAGTTTCAAGTTATGCCACCTTCACATCCAGAGCGTTTCGCTCCTTTTCAAGGATGGCGTTACGATCCTTCAAAACGTTCGTCTCATCCTGAAGGGACTTTTCCATAGCTTCAAAATTAGAAGCTTCAGCACGGAGGCGAATGACTTCCGCAGCTTCCGCTTCCCTCAACAACAGCTGCGCTTTGAGATTTTTAATCTCTCCTTCCTTGACCTTCAGCAATTAAGCCTGCATCTCAACGACAGACTTCAACCTCCTCTTTTCCTTAACATTGTACTCAGCACGCATTCTTACCTCGGCACTCAAACACATTTGGCGAGCAGCTCCAACATTAAACTCAGTAAATAGCTGGTCATGTTCCATTCCACGAACAGATGCACAAAACTTGGGAAGAGCAAACTCATCAACCATCTCGCGACAGACGCGACCGTCATCAAGAGGGGACCCATTAGTCACGCTCCATTGAGGAACATAAATTTTTTGAAGATCAATATCAGGGTCAATAACGGTGCGGATAGCACCAACAAGAAAGTCACTGCCAGTAAGATCCAAGAAGACACCTGTGGTGGGATCAGTTCCACCAGCTGAAGAAGAACCAGCAAAAAACGGAGAAGGTTCAACAGGTTTCTCTTTAGCAACAGCAGCAGGATCAACCACTGAAGTAACGATAGTAACAGTTGTCATTATCCGAACGGAAGACCTGACAAGAGAATCAACTTCAGCTTCTGCAACATTTGTACCAGAATGGCGAGAGGAGTCTGAAGAAATGACGAACCTTTGAGGAGCCCCAATAGTACAGAGGTTGAGTCCAGTCACA
Organism: Tanacetum coccineum; assembly: GCA_026074375.1. Classification (NCBI taxonomy): domain Eukaryota; kingdom Viridiplantae; phylum Streptophyta; class Magnoliopsida; order Asterales; family Asteraceae; genus Tanacetum; species Tanacetum coccineum. The sequence goes on along the minus strand of BQNB010000135.1, from coordinate 127,599 downwards.
GAGTCAGTATGATCTCTACCCTCACGCTCCGGCGTGGTAGATACAAAAGTTGTCATAAAATGCAAAGTAGGTATGGCTGCAACTCCGTCTTCAGCGTTCAACACGGCTCCAACAAGTAACCTATGGAGAGCAGACCTGGATTTACCACCTACGGAGGTCCCACTCAGGGTTCCATGATCCTCCCTCAACTTTTTGGGAGGATGCGAAACCTCACCAGCATCCACAATCACATATATTCTTTTCCTTTGACGTTTCGGCTGCACAGGGGCCACATCCTCAACAACAGTATCCACAGACTCAATAACTGGCTGGATGTCAGCATCTTTCCCACAGCCTGCGGAATCTCCTTGTTCTGTTTGATTGCCACTACCACCCTTATCAAAAAGTCTTTCAACACTTGCATCCAACTCGCTCTCAGCACGATCAGGCGCAATTGGAAGCAGCAGAATAGTGCGACCAATGGTAGTCTCCAACAACAGTGGCTCAACCTCATTCTGTTCTCGCTCAACAATTCTTACTTTGGTAGGATCCGGGGTATGGATGAAAGCAAAGATATCCATTTCTGCACAAAACAAACGCACAGTTAAAAACAAAACAACAAGTCGTAATACACATAACACATATATAACAGAAGGCACCCACCCTCTCCGTTCTTATGCAAAAACAGGGGATCAGTTTCTTCATCCAAAGTGTAATGGCGACTCAGTCCAACCAAGCACATGAATGCTTCTGGAAACTTCCGGAACAGAGAGGGATGAGCAACAAGAGTGGCATAATATTGCTCATTAAAGTCAGCCACCGCTGAAGCAGGATCCCTAATCACGTGCTTAGCAGTATGACACGGAAAAGAAGGAGGGCAAGCAAAGTCATCCACCCAGAAAAAGTGATCGTTTCAATTTATAAGGGAATCAATGGGTTTCGTATAACATACGAAAGCATTATCGTAATGCTTACTAATGACATCCATCCACTCTTTTTAGAATTCATATAAAAGCACCGGAATAACCCAACAGTTGGTATGATCCTATAAACACGGCACAAGATTTTAAAGTGGAAAACCTTGGCCACCCCAATAACAAGGAGTTGGGATATATTGATACGAAAATGCCTAAGTACGTCAACAAAGAAGGTGGACAGGGGCAATCTAAAGTTGGCAAAATCAAAAAACCTAGTGTACAACCCAATTTTCCCAGCAGGCCTCTCGTGCATCGTATTATTCTGATTGGGCAAAACGGGGTGCACCTCCTCTGAGATATGAAATTTGTTACAAAAAGCATCAAGTGCTTTCTGGGTAAGAACACACTTAACATATGTAATGGCACTCGTGACAGAAGAAAGAAGTCTCAAAAACCTAACCTGGAAACTTGAAGTTCTTCGAAGAACGGTAAGGTGCAGATAAAAAGGTTAAAAAGCTCAAAAAACTTTAACAATGGCGAAATAGTGGAAGAAGTGGAAAAGGCACAGTGAAAAACAAATCAAGTATTTATACCCTAGGTATAGTAAATTCAAAGTACTCCAAAATGTTTATACGTGGCCATGACCTCCGAGTCAACGGTTGGGATTAAAAATAAGGATAGTGATGACAGTTGAGCAAGTGGACTGAACAGTCAAATCGGTCAGAATGTGAAAGGCCACGAAGAGGCCACGTCGCCCATGCCTCACCTAACAAGGGCAAAGAGACGTCGCGAAGAAACAAGCAATCGCGGAGGACGTAAGGAAAAGAAGAATACCGGAACCTGGGTCTAGTAATATCTACCGCACGCAACAAAGTCACACGCACTAGACATACTAGACTAGGGAAACTTGATGACGTATAACACGTATAGCAGGATTTTGGGCCTGGACTACATAAGTCATACATGGGCCCAAGCCCAATAAGACAATCAAACAGCACAATGGACTAAAACTAAGCACATGCCAAACTGGCTACGGTCCGGAGACAGCAAGACGGACGAAGGGCTTCCAGAGGACACTTTCGCAAGTCAGCGGAAGTCCGCTAGGCAAACCCATATCTGTAAGTCACGATTACAAGCGGATCCTTGCCTGAAAAGGGTCCCACTTCGGCCCACTAACAGGTACAAGCGAAATATTAGAAAAACCTAATACTAGGCTTACCTATAAAAAGGGGTACTCTGACACCCCACAAGGTACAATTTTCTAATCATATTTACACACACATACTCAGATATTCTCTGACAAATATGAATACTTACTCTCACGTCGGAGTCTAATCGTGGGGTCCGTCCACACGGTAAGACTAACGGTTTACCTTTGATTATGCAGGAAATCATCCCATCACTTGGTTTTGTACAAGATCCCATCCATTGACCCAGTCCAATAACCACCCCAGATCTATCTTTTCGACCCGTAACACTTTTTGTACTAACACAAACAAACTCCATAAAAATTTCATATTCCGAAAGGAATCGATTCTTTTTGAGAAAGTACCGGAACCAGACGGTTCCGATCCAAACCATTCCGAAAACCGAAAATTAAGAATTTTAAAAAACAAGAACCGAACCATGATTCTAATATAGAGTTTGATTCCTAATGAGTATCAGATACGGTTTCTCGGTTCTTTGATTCCTTACTTTTTTAAACACCCCTTCTATTTGCACTTTTTTCTTCGAATAACAAGAAAACGTGTCGGTGCGTATTCACGGCTAAAATGATATCTAGCATTTAATTATGTAAACTACCTAGAATTTGTATTTTTTTTATTGTGCTCCAAAGGTATAATATCGAATAAAAAATAAAACCTAAGATTATTTGATACTAACAAGTAGTAACAACGTAGGACATGGAAGTCTCCAGACTCCAGGGTATCATTATTATAGTACAAAAATACAAGAATTTTTCTTTTTAGAACGGCAACTATTATAAAACCAACTAGCAAGAAGCTAGAAAAAGAATTACAAAGAGATCAAATAGGGGTGTTGCTAGGGGTGGCAATTCAGGTCGGGTTCGGGTTGGCGGGTTCGGGTTGGCAGGTTGGCGGGTCAGAAAACCCCAACCCGA
>BQNB010000135.1:0-120891 GCA_026074375.1 Tanacetum coccineum | reverse complement strand
GAGGGGGTGGATGTTCATTTTTCTTTTTTCCTTAATCTAATCTTTCATCTTTTTGTGTTCATCCCCTCTCTCTACTTTCTCTCACTAAAACTACACAATGATCCATCTAGTTTATTTTGATCAACCAAGACCTCCCGAAAAGGTGTTTTTTATCCTTGTCACTAACCTTCCTAACACACTAATAACCGAACTCGCTCACTTTTCACCTTTCGCGACCCACAACAAATTCAAAACACTGTATTGCCATAGAATACTCATTTCAATTAACTAACTCCCTTAACAAAAAACATAATCATCACAACCACATAATAAGCACTATCATCTATCTAAAACACAATAACCCTAAAAACACAAATAAGCACAAAAAATAAGCAACAAAAAAAAACTTACTTTGTTGACCGGAATGAGGCAAACCAGATGATTCCGGCAACTTATCCTCTTTTGATAGTCGAATTTCTTCTCGTATGTCCATTTAAATGCTTATTTTAATCGATGGTGGTGTTGTTTTCACGATGGCGCTGATGTTAGGGTTCCGAGTATGATGATGGTGGTGATGGTGGCGCTGTGTTCCAATGATGGTGGTGATGTGTTCCGATGGTGATAGTAGGGTTCCGATGGTGATGTTTTAGGGTTACGATGGTGATGGTGATGGTGGTGATGTGTTTCGATGGTGATGTTTTAGGGTTCCGATGGTGATGGTGGTGATGTGTTAGGGTTCCGATTAGGGAGGGTGGGGGTGTGTGTGTGTGTTTTAGGTTAGATGAAAATGAGATGAAATGAAAAACAGGCAAGATGTATCATTGTTTCAACACCGTTGGATCATTTTGATAATTAAAAAAAATGAATAGTCATGATGCATCTATATGTTTTTTTTTACCTTGTTCCTTGTGGAACTTTTGTCATCAAGTTAAATACTACACCCCACCACCACATTAATTAAAGGAATCATTTAGTTTTACTATATGCTCAAATGATTACGTTAATCATTGTCTTTTTTTTTTTTTTACTTTGTTTTATTATTATCTTCAAATTGGTACAACATATGCTAATAATATTACTCTCTCCGTCCCTAAATAAGTGTCCACTTTTGACTTTCGAAGTCATTTTTAGCAACTTTGACCTTAATTATTCCTTGTTGTGTTATATAATACTTGATGCAAAATGTATGAATAGATTGAGTTTTAAATATATTTTCATTGATATAATTTTCATTAAGTATTATATAACACAAACAAAATAATTTAAGGTCAAAGTTGATGGAAAAAGGCTTAAAAAGTCAATAGTGGACACTTATTTAGAGGCGGAGGGAGTAATTTTTTTAATTTACCGTACAATCATCGTCTTTTTTTTGTTTTACGTATGCTAATGAAATTAACTTTTTTACTACCTAACACACAAATTTTTGATAATTTTATTAATTTAATCTTTTTATTTTGTATTTTTTGATAAAAACAAATGTATGCAATTTTAAAGATCTCAAAATATTTACGTGAACTGTAAAATATTTCTCAAAAAGTAGTCAAATGAGATATAAACCATAAGACCCCTTACCGTATAAGTCCAAATGTATAATCTCTTCATAAAACTCATAATTTGTTTAACCAAAAGTTTGTCATGTAATGAGTTTGTCATACAAAGTTCCATAAGCCTTAATATTTTCTTTTTTTAGAAAGGCATCATGATATTTTCTAGTGTTCTATAAACCAAATTTTTGGTTGTAAATGGATATATATTTGGACACTCAAGTCGATGAGTCAAATTTAGTGTAATTAATTTGAAATGAAAACAGAATATGGCCACCATGTAAACTACCATGTCAAAAAGGTTGCCTAACCACTAGTTGCACGAATTATCCCATCCATTTGAGATTCTTAATTTGCTTTTAAACAAAAGTTCATAGCTTTGTTTTAGTAAATATTTCTAGATGATTCAATTCAATCTTGTTACAGTTCAGTTTATCATCTATTTAGTGACTGAATATAATGCAATCCATAAGCTATACTCAACAAGCACAGCTAGGCCAGTTGAGCACTTGAACACCAAGGCTGATTTGCAATGAATGGTGGGGTATTTAGGTGCACGAACATTTGTGTTTCCGAGAAAAACAAATGGTTTTATGAGTGGCTCGAGTATCATGTTATGACAGGTATTTTTCGTATGGAATGATTTTTGTTTGACCTCTTTTTTGTTTCCGTTAAAAAAATTAAGCATGTTACTTTTCGCTTCATTTTGTTGTTAGGAGTGTTTGTTTTAGCTTATATAGTGGGTTTATGAGCTACTCATATAAGCTCAAATTAAGTGTTTGATTCCTGAGTTCAATGTTTCTTCATGATCATTATAAAATAGACAATGACCAAACTAAAGGTTGATTCCTTTGTTTGTCAAATTTGAGCGAGTTGGTAGACGATTTAACGACTCCCTCCAAAGACAGTTATGAACCTTTTTCGGCACCCACTAGTTCCATTTGAAACTCAGCTCCAAGTTCGATTATGCCAACAACTTAAATAGTACTAAATCATAAAGACTTTTCATTAAAAACTTACTTGATGCGATTGGATTCCAAGTCCAAACATCAACTTTTTCGGGTTGCAATGAAAGGCCACTAAGAAGATGTTGAAGAGAGCCAATGCCATATTCAGCCCGTCAACGCGGATGAGATCTCAAAGCCCAAACACCCTGCTGATTCCCGTTCACGACCTTCCATCGGCCACCTAAACAACATAGTCTTTTCCAAGCTCAATGGTATACATCATAGGGAAGCTATGTCTAAGACACACACATATTGTGGACGAGTGATCGCTCCAAAAGCTTGTTTGCTCACAAGAGATAAGTTTTCGAGTCATTAGGGAATCAAGTGGGACACCAATGAAAAAAATAAAATTTAAAAAAATCTTCTTTTCCTATAAATTGTTTAATTCTTTTTCTCTCATCCCTCTTATATTATTTAATTCTTTATTATATCTTCTTTTAACCAATGTGAGTATTGTGGGGGTCCTCATAATGGTGGAAACGGCCCCGGTTGTAGCATGGTCGGGTCGGGAAACGCGTTTGTCTATGACCAAAATCCTTACTTTTGCAATGAAACACCTGATTTTTTAAACGAGGCCGCACAACACCAGATGGATACATACTCGTGTGAGTTTTGTAGAGGTAGGCCTCACCACGGTTTCGATTGTCAAACAAGGTGAACACGCTTGTCTATGAGTAGGTTCCGTGTAACAATCAAAACTTTGGTTTCGACCAATATTCATATTATTCTTCGAGTCCACCACATCAGTTTTACTGTTGTGAGGTCTATGGCGATACCCACTATAGTTCTGATTGCCCAATCCTTGTAACAATTATGACTTGCCTTATTTTGACCAATCTCCAGAGTACCATATTAATCATTCGCCCCCTCAGGATTTATATCTTAAAAAATGTATTGGCGATTTAAAATTACAAGTTAATGAAATTATGGAGTTGATTCGTGAAAGATATCAAATACATAAACCTCTTATTAGCTTTGATGAAACTGAGGGAAGTGTTGAGCAAATTTTAAGACAAGAAAGTATCGCTCAAGTCACACCTCCAACACTTACATACACACCACACCCACCTTGCTTAACTACCATGAAACCTTTAGACGCCCTCTTAATGAAGGATGAGGTTATTAACACTACTCCTGCAAGGGAAAATGAAAAATTCATAAAGTCTAGTGTTGATGATCTTGTCCTAATCCTAAGGGAGTCTGAGGTGACATCGGTTTGTAATGATTTAGAGTGTAGTATGCCCTTTGATTCACTACATTTGCCTTGCACTGATGCTTTGGGAGATTTAAAGGTAGATATCGACTTACCTTTTGGAGAGAAATTAGACACCCTCTCAATGGGGGATAGGAAAATTGACTTAAACTCTCTTAGAGACGTAGGAGATCTTGGAAGTTTTCTAGCCGATGACCCTGTTTCAATCCCAAGGATGTTCGATGAACCTTTAGGTAATTCTTATTCGATGTCTAGATCTTTAAGACTAGTGACTTTATTTTGGAGGAGCTCACCGCTGAGATCGGCCTAAACGATTCAATTATCACGAAAATTGATGATGGGTATTACGATTCAGAGGGTGATATTTTATATTTGGAACAACTGCTTATTGAAGATACATTTTTCAAACTCTCTCTAGCGTTGTTTCCTAACGAGCCCTCCATACCAGTTTCACCACTTCCCGATTTTAAGCAAATCCGCTTAAGGGGAGTGAAAAGATTTGATCCATTTTTCTCGCTGACACAATCAAGTGATATGACGTGGGTGATGAAGAGACCTTTCGATATATTTTCTATATGTCATTACCCCGTCATGTGGCATACTCACCTAGGGTAGTGATGTATCGCTTTTACCATCCAAACTTAACACTAAGTGATGGATGTGACATTAGACTTAGCATTAAGTAACCTAGAGTCAATCTAGAGACTCGAACAAAAAATAAGCGCTTCTCGTGAGGCGACCCGTGTTTATTAAAATATAATATTAGTAATGAATAAGTTTATATTAGTAGTAGTAATGAATAAGTTTGGGGGTGTGCTTCTTTCTTCTGTGCTTTGTGGCTTTGTGTTACTGCTCTCTGGATTCCTTTTCCTCGAGAAGACTTTCATGATTGGTGTTGTTGCTTTCCATCATCATCATTCAGTCTTTGGTCGATCCTCGTGTTTATATCAGTGGAGTCATAAATCATTTATATCTTTTGTTTTCCTTAAAGCAAGCATATTATTAATAATTACCTTAGGGATTACATTAGTTACCCGCTTCACACTTAGAATGTTAGCATTAGACTTTTACGTTCTAAGTGTAGGGGTGGCACCCGAACAATTTTGAACATTAAGGGCAATGTTTAGTTCTAAGTGTAGGCGGATTTATATTAAAATGATCATACTTATGCCTACTTGTTTGTCCTCACACAACCCATTTTGACAAAAAAAAAAGTTTTGACCGTGCGTGATTGACTAGTCCCTTAAGCTAGAACAAAGGAGATTATGACTCAATCGAGTATTGCACTCTAGCTTTCCCCTTAGCTTTCGAGACTGAGCGTTTGTAAAACTTAAAAACTTTGCAAAGAACGAAAAATGATTGAGTTAGGTATAAGTTGAATGCTAAACAAGGAGTAGAGTTAAGATAAACATAGACCCATTATTTGTCATACATCCAATGAATCAATCTCAACCATCTATTTTTTCATCAAAAATAAAAAAAAATCACTTTCCACCTTTTTTTAAAAAATAAAATATCTTACAAACGGTAAATCGTCACACGACAAAAAATACACAATCGCGACGAGTACTTTTTTATCTTTTAGTAGACGGGTGACACGATATACTTTCGAGGAACTTTTTTTCGATATTTTTTTAGTAACGAATTGCGAAAATCATATATGATTCGTATAACGAATCATATATGATTCGTATAACGAATCAAATATGATTTCATAAAATCATATATGATTTGTGATTCTAACTAACTTTTTTTCAATTTTGTTCAGTCACGAATTGCGAAAATCATATATGATTCGTATAACGAATCATATATGATTTCATAAAATCATAAAAAAAGTTCGTCGAAAGTACATAGTGTCGCCCCTCTATAGAAAGTTAATTTAATTCTCGTCGCGATGATATGTTTTCTTTTGTATAACGATTAACAGTGTGTGAGATATTTAATTTTTAAAAAAGAGGTGAAAAGTGGTTTTTTTTTATTTTTGATGAAAAAATGAGTGGATATGATTGGTTCATTGGGTCTATGACGTTTTGCTCCCACCAGCTAAATAATACACAAATTTTTTTAGAAAATAAAGATTGTTTTTCTCAATTCTTAGTTTTTAAAACCTTTTTAGAAAACTTTAATAATCCACTCGCAGGATTATTTTAGCTTTTTGATCAAAATAAGATGCATATTAAGGTTTCATCAGTGTTGTGGGGAAGTAATACAACCGTTTTCTGACGGCTTGCTCCCGTTTACTCAGATGTTGAAAAATCGCATGACTCGAAACTCAACTAAAAATATACATAACAATAACCGAAGCTGAAATAAAACAACCGTTTTCTGACGGCTCGCTCCCGTTGACTCGGATGTATAAATGGTCAGGGAAAATATAACTGAGGTCAAAATAAGACAACCGTTTCCTACCGGCTCGCTCCCGTTTACTCTGTTTAAAGGACAGAGGAAAATATTAACAAAAAAATAAAAAAATAAAAAATTAATAAAGTTGAATTATGGTCCGGAGTATCTAAATAAAGCTTCCGTCTCTGGATCAATCGTTGGATTGTTTCGGAAGAAATAAAGAGGATACTCCTGAACCACGTTTTAAATGAAACCTTCATATGTAAATTGTTTTCATCATTTTTTAAGGGTTTTGTAAAAGGAAATTTTAAACTAAAAATTGTTAAAACCGGACAACTTTGCAAAAATATGTACTTAAACTATGACAATAAGCGTTTCAATTTTTTAGAAACTAAAAATAAAAAAATAGAGGAAATTAGGAATAGATGAGAGCGAAAAGTTGGCCCACTCTTACACAATTTGCATTTATGAGTAGTGTTAGCATCAATACTTGTACCTAACTATGATTTCGTTTCAAGCTCGGTTAGAGGATAGTGAAAATCGTGGATGATGATTCTTATATCCTGGAGGCACCCAGTATGTGTGTTTCCGGTTATTTAATCCTTGTATATATCTTTTTAATAATAATAAAGTCAAGCATGGCAGGGCACAAATAAAATTTTATCTATTAAGGAATAAGGGTCAAAATGAGACGTTATCGAATTAAATAATTTTTTCTTTATATCCCCTAAATGATTATTTATCTATTCTTGTTTAATGTCATTATTGAATTAAATACTTTTTTCTTTATATCCCCTAAATGATTATTTATCTATTCTTGTTTAATGTGGCATTTTATTCGTTTAGGGGATGAAAATCGTTTTTGGACTTAATGTAAGTAATAATAGTTGCTTGGGGGCAAGCAACGTCTAAGTGTAGAAGTATTTGATAGCCGTTAAATTATTCATATATTTAATATTAAAATTTTCTCATTTTCTGCATAATAAATAGCAACAATGTGTGTATATATCCTTTAAATTTGTTATTTATTATTGTAGGCACGAAACATAACATTTGAATAAAATACGAGATTTCGAGTACTAATCGAAGACTATTGAAGATCAAAAAATGCCCGAAGACTCAAACCCATTGGACCCGATATTCTAAACTCAACAAGCCCAACTTAAGCTTAAAACTAAGCCCATTTTCGAGCCCATTTTTAAGTTAAGCCATCAAGGCCCAAAGTGAGCTCATGATACAAGCTCAAAGGCCCATTTCCTTTGATTAATAGTAACCCTACAAGAGAGAAGGGTGTCAGAAAAAACAATACGCCGCCGCAACATATATTCATTTGCTCTCTTTCTTTTATTTTTTATTTTTTTATTTTTAGTTTAGATTTAATTAGTTTTAGACTATAGATTTTGAATTAATCATTGTTTAGAGTAAGGTTTTAATCATTAGTGATTTATGTTCATTAATCATCTTTTTTTCAAATTTTACTTTTATAAATCTTTTAGTTTTATGTTTTTTGATTATAAAGTTTCAAATTTTTTTTATAAAAATATCATTTTTAAATCTCTTTCTTTTATAAAGTTTACATTTTTATATTTTTAAATAAGAAAATAATAGTTTTAGTGTTAAAGTTTCGAACTTTATTGCTTTAAATGGCGATTGAAATGATGTTTATGAGGCAACATGCAAGGATATGGGTTTATTAGCTTGGATATGGGTATTTTTGGGTGTTGTGACTTATTGTACCGTCTTGCTCATTATTGGCCAAAACTTGGTGACCTCTAATCCCTTTTATCTCTTTATTTTTAGTATGATTGTCATAGTTATTGGTTTAATGATTAGTTTAGTTTTATTTTGCTTTATCGAGTAGACTATTGTTACTTGTTTAGATCTGGTAGTTTTTAATGGTGTGAATTATTAAGAAAGTAAGTGGTTGAGAAATTAATTGTTATTTTTAGTTAGTAATTTGACTTGGGTTTTGTTCATATGAAATTAGTTGTGAAATATTTTCTAAACAAAAATGCGTTTTAACTAGATCTGAAAAGAGGACACTCACCCGGTTTTAAGAATTAAAAGTGTTTTAAGTTTTAAAAATAAATTCTCAATTAAGGATGTTTTAATTAAACTATAATAATATAAAAAGAGGACACTCATCTTATAGTATTTGTTTAGATCGTTTTGTCTTTTCTGTCGGGTGAGTTTGAGAACCGTTTACCAACTCGTTTTGATTAAAAACTCAAAATTATCTACAAGTCAAACTATTAAATTTAAATAACGACTAAATTCACACTGTTAAAAGCTATCATGTCTAAGCAAGTATTTGCTTTATTACTATTTGTCTTTTACTTTATTATTAGTTTTAAAAATCAAAAACCAAATCCATTTTTAACTACTAAGCATCAAACGAAACTTGGCCAACGCATTTTAAATTCACCACTCTTTTAGAACGACAACCCGGGAGATCAATATTTGCCGCGATACTTAGGTATTTAGGTTCGTATTCGTATCTTTCCAAACTTTATAAATAATTTTTGTTCTAAGCGGGCCAAGGGTCCAAAGGCCGGGAGCGAGCCGGATTTTGAAATTCAAGTGCAAGAGTAAGCCAAAAAATGTGAGCGCTTCTGCACTATACAGCTTTTTTGCGTCGCCCTATCTTGCTGGAGGCAGATTTCTAAAAAAAACTGTTTCTTAGGTTCTCGCGTCCCGTCCTTGTACAATGCTTAAGGCTCTCGGCTGGGTAGTGTACTTCGTTTCCCAGGACGGGTGGCTCCCTCACCCAAACCGCGAGTTGATTTGATTTTTTAGGACATTTAACCACTTTATCAAAACTAACTCTTTCTCGTCATCTTTGAAATCCCAAAAGAAGCGATGATTCCGTTTTGTTGAGAATTTGTTCCCTTTTATTTGAGTGGAAAACAAGAAAAGATGTACAGATATATTTTGACCCGTTATCAACATCAATATAAAATAGCGATATAAAAACCCATTAGCTTCTAAATAGGGCTATAAATAAACTGAATGTTCAGTGAACATTTATTGAAACGTTCGATAAAAGGTTCGTTTATGTTCGTTTATTTATTAGATGAACGAACATGAACATTATTTTACGCCCGTTTAGTTAAATGAACGAACATGACCAAAAGTCACGTCCGTTCGTTTATGTTCGTGAACGTTCGAATATGCGTTCATTAACGTTCGTTTATGTTCATTTATTTGTTTGTGTTCGTATATCATATATTTTAATTGTATACTTTTAAAATTGGTGTGTTTAAACAAAACAACATTTATAAAACAAAATATTATACATAAGTTGATAAGTTTTATGTTTTTTTCTATGTTCATTTATGTTCGACCGTTTATATTCGTTTAAGGTTTGTTTAGTTTCTTAATGAAGAAACATAAACGAACATGAACAACTCATTTTCTTAATAAATGAACATCAACAAGAAAATTCGAACGTTTAAGCGTTTGTGTCCGTTTATTTGTACCGTAAAAATTAAATGAACAAGGTTCCGTTCATGTTCGTCCGGTTTGTTTACATCCCATTGGCTCCTAAAGGGGTGTTTGTTTCGGCTTATATGTGAGCTTACGAGCTTATATGCTTTCGACTTATATTACATGAGCCTATTTTCTGGCTTATTTTGAAACTTGTGGGCTTATATAAGTTTATTACGATACGATAAACTTATATAAGCCTATAAGTCCCAAAATAAACCTAAAAATTGGCGCTTATGAAATAAAATCCGAAATCAAATAAGCTCGTAAGCGTACATATAAACTGAAACAAACACCCCCTAAATATCACTTAAAATTGACCCATAAATAATTAATATATCTAGTTCTTATTATTAATAATATAATCAAAAGTGTCCTTGTTGAGTTGATTATTAAAGTCGATGTTGTGGAGTACATTTTGAGCAAGTTAAAGGGTCAAGATTGAAGAATCTCATCACTTAATTTTAAGTCTAACGGTCGGATTTTACTATGTACAAAATCAAAACCTCTATTTCTCTCTCACACACAAACTAAAACACAAACTCTGTCTTTCTTCTTCTCCCCCAATTTGTTTCAATTCTGGGGTTTTTACTTTTCTCTCTCTTTATTGCTCACAATAAAACATATACCAATATAATCAAATAATCATGGTTTGCATTAAAAGGGTTTACAGGGAAACAAATGTAAAAGGGGTACATATATATCCCTACTGAGGAGAATTTGATATGGTCTTTAAAAAAATAAGCAAACAGAACCGAATTTGGTTTTTGAGCATATCCTTGAACTCGGTCAGGTGTTTTATACACATCATCCGTCAAATACATTTAGTAAGTTTCTTAATTTATTTTCCAGTTTATTTGTGATATGTGTTTCTTATATTGTTAGTACTTTGATTTAGGATAAAGATTTTCAATTTCTTGATTACTAATTTGATATGGGTTTTGAATATAGTTTTTTAATTTCTTGTGTTAGTAATTTGATTTAGGATAAAGTAATTTGATTTTCTTGTTTCTTAATTTGATATGGGTTTTGAATAAAGTTTTTAATTTTCTCGTTTATTTAATTGTTAATGATTAGATTTATGATAAAGTTTTTGAATCTTTCATTGTTGCCATGATTTGTATAGGATAAAGCTATGTTTCTTTCATTTTTATTAGTATTTTTCTGATGTGAATTTATTGCAGGAACCAAACCTTATTCCTTCAAGACAAATTATGTGGCTTTCGTTAATCACCGGAGGGGTAGAGGTGCTGTTGATAATGTTATGCGCCATTTGCCGGTCACGTTGAAAGGTTAATGGGAAAAGGCAAGAAATCAACCGTCTTTTCTTTGATAGGGACAAAACAAGCGTATCTTTTTTTTGGCCAACGGCTTGAATCCCACCCATCGGCGAAAAGTCAGTTTAGTTTAAAATTACATCCGGATTTCCTGCCTTTTCCCATGAACCTTTCAACGTGACAATCAAATGGTGCATAACATTATCAACAACACCGTTTCTGGCGATTAACGAAAGCTACATAATTTGTCATGAAGGAATAAGGTTTGGAATACTAGTTAAAATTAAATAAACAATAAATTCAATAGCTTTATCCTAAATAAATCATGGTAACAATGAAAGATTCAAAAACTTTATCATAAATCTAATCACTAACAATTAAAGAAACAAGAAACTTAAAAACTTTATCCAAAACCCATATCAAATTAAGAAGCAAGAAAATCAAATTACTAAAACAAGAAATTAAAAAACTATATTCAAAACCCATATCAAAGTAGTAAACAAGAAATTGAAATCTTTATCCTAAATCAAAGTACTAACAATGTAAGAAACAAGAAACCCATATCATAAATAAACTGAAAGATAAATTAAGAAACATACTAAATGTATTTGACGGATGATGTGCATAAAACACCTGACTGAGTTCAAGGATATGCTCAAACACCAAATTCGGTTATGTTTGCTTCTTTTTTAAAGACCATATCAAACCCTCCTTAGTAGGGCTATATATGTACCCTTTTACATCTGTTTCGTGTAAACTCTTTTAGTACGAACCATGATTATTTGATTATGTTGGTATATGTGTTATTGTGAGCAATAGAGAGAGAGAAAAGTAGAAACCCCATAATTGAAACAAATTGGGGAAGAAGAAGAAAGACAGAGTTTGTGGTTTAGTTTTTGTGTGAGAGAGAAATAGAGGTTTTGATTTTTTACATAGTAAAATCCGACCGTTAGACTTAAGATTAACTGATGAGATTCTTCAATCTTAACCCCTTAACTTGCTCAAAATGTACTCTACAACATCGACCTGATCTTTTTCTATAATGGGTATAAAATTTTAACAACGTGAATTCACAAGTCATGCCACTAGTCTCAGCATGATATTTTTCTTACAATTTGATGTAATAAACTGTTTCAACCAATCACAACTAATTGTTATTTATGCATCCACTTTTTTGAAATTGTTTTCCTAATTTTAATGATTTTCATTCAAGCATGATAATTCTTGAATAACAATATAATAACAACCACTTGCTTAACCAAAGCTTTAAGAGCTGTTGTTAACGAGACTCAAAACTTTATACGTATCGTGGACAAAAACATGTGCATCGCGTCCACCCATCATTTTCTTCCTAAAATTAAAACACAACAAGCCACATCTCGAATTTCATGTGACGAAGACATGCATTTTTAGCTCTAGATTCTCTGTTTATCATGGCTTTTGAACATGGTAATTGTTTTGAGTTCACTTGGTCATTTTAGTACGTTATTTTCATATTATTTTCTTGCATGATGCAAACAAACTAGTGATCTTCATGTAATTACCTTGGGTATTGACCGTATTGTTGTGAATGAACCCATAAATAAACTTCTATTTGATGGTTTCTTGTGAAAGGCGAGACTAGGATTTAAAGTGACCGGATGCACATTGTATTATAAAAAAGAATTACCAATACGCTTAGTCATATACCCTCTTTACCAATTCAAACTATATTTTTTTCACTTTATCAAAACGACCCAAGGCGCCCAAGCTTATGGACACCGACACATTTGCTTATGCACATGGCGTATTTGCTTAAAGATGGAAATATTTTGCAAGCATGTAACACTGTCGAATGTTGGTACATTTCGCTTTGACTTTAGGAAAGTATGATTTATAGGCATAGTCATCAGGAAAGAAGTGAACAAAACAAGTACATGTACCGGTGTTCGAAATCCTTACAATGTGCCAAATTGACAGAAAAAGATTACACCTTTTACACAAACAACATCCACTATAGGTTTCCAGGCCTCAACTTGTTCCTTGGTCATAACTTTGAGAGTAAACTGCAAAAATCATCCCTGTGGTTTATAGTTTGTGGCACTAATCATCTCTAACCGATACTATTGACACTAATCATCCCTAGGTGGCCAAATGTCTGGCAAAAATCATCCTTATTGGGGATGATTTTTGCAAAAAGTTTAACAAAAAGTTTTGCAAAAATCATCCCTCTAGGGATGATTTTTGCAACTTTGATGTTTTTGAAGTTACAAAGTGCATCAGGAGCATATAAGATATGCCGACTAAGCTTTCACAGGATGCAACAAGCGCACAAATTACGAATGCATCAGGTTTACAAATCTTAAGATGCATTTGGCGGACAAGGTTTATTTTTGTTTTTGGCTTATGCATCAGTCGCACCTAGTTAATCAGTCTTTGTATTTGCCATGTGTGTTAAATCTTTCGGATGCTTATCCGAAAGTTCATTTTGGTTAAATGGACATGCTCGGTTTATTTTGATAATCTAGTATGATAAAATGTAGGGTGTTAATTTTCGACACGACACGATAAATGATACGAACTCGGCACAAAGTTAAACAGGGTTGGGTTGAGGATAAACATGTTTGGGTCAAAAACATGTTAACATATCTAACGCGTTTAATAAACGGGTCGTGTTTTGGTTGAGTAAGTATTAAACATGTCAACACATGAACCCGTTTAAGTATATATAAGCCTCTAAAAATAAAATTTATAAGTTGAAATTTATGTTAGATTTTGATTAAATTGTATTTTGTTATGTACATAATATGAGTGAATTACGATTATAACTCATAGAGGTGAGATCATTAAAAAACAATGTCATATCAAAGAACAAAAAAACACATCATAGCCATTCATTTTTCATCAAATAATAAAAAACCTCACTTTCCACCTCTTTTTTAAAAATTAAATATCTTGCAAACGGTAAATCGTCAAACGACAAAAAATAACCATACGCGACTAGAATTAAAATCATCTTGTCTATAGAGGGGCCTTTTATATAAATATTTATTTCGAATTTTTTTCATCCGTCTAAAAATCACATGTGATTTTTTACAGAATCACATGTGATTTAAAAAAAATCACAGTGATTTTTGATACAAATCACTTGTGATTTTTTTCCAGACGTAATAACAAAACGATTTCATATACTTTTGAAACGATTTTTTAGTGTTTAAAATTTTCCTCGAAAGAAAAATTACACGTATTGTAAAATCACTGGTTGATTTGTTGATTTTAAAAATCACAGCTATTTCATAAAATCGCAAGTGATTTTCACAATACACTTATGATTTTTAAAGTAATAAATTCACTTGTGATTTTTCAAATTCAATAAATCGCATGAGAATTTTACAAATTACGTGTGATTTTTTCAAGAAATTGAAAGCACATTAGATTATTTCTCGAATCAACGTGAGGATTTTTTCGAATTATGTGTGATTGTTTCTGAGCGAAAATTAAAAAAGAAGTTCGTCGAAAGTATATAAAAGTGTCCGTCTATAGAAAGATAATTTAATTATCTTCGCGATGGTATAATTAAATTTGCGTAACGATTAACGATTTGAGAGATGTGTTAATTTTTAAAAATAGGATGAAAGTGAGTTATTTAATTAAATAAACATAGGATTTAATATAAGCCGTTAGATGGAAATAAAATGGATGGATGAGATTGAAAGATATATTCTTTAATTGGACATTGTTCTTTATAGATCTTTTCTCATAACTCATATATCATTGAAATTGTCGTATAGTTATTTGTATGTTATGTTTATTATTTTTAAAATCCTTATATATCATTTTTGCATTTAAATTAGTTAAATCAACAAACCACCAACCTTATTCACCGCTTAACCTGTTTACTCAAACAGGTAAAACGAGTCACAAATGGGTTGCACGTGTTATGCAGGTCTGGGTTAGGGTTGAGTTTCTTAACACGATTAATAAATGGGTCGTGTTTAGGTAGAAGTCATAATAACCCGCCAACTCGTCAACCCGAACACGACTCGATTGTCACCCTTTAAATTCTCAAATTATAACGTATATGTAGCTAAAAATACATTTCTTTGACATCATAAGACACCCCTAGTCCCGCCGCTGTTTCTCGTGTTGTTTTCTCTTTGTCAAAAAAAATTGTCGGTTGTTTGTTTACATTTTTTTTTTGAACGGCGATATTATTGCAATAAACCACTAGCAAGAAGCTAGAATTACAAGGAAATAGTGTTGGGATTTTTTAACCAATCGTTCCAACCGAACAAATTGTTACCCCTATAACGACACCAAAGAAATGATTTACATTGTAACTCGTCAAAAAATAACACCTTCTTTGGAGTGGTATCTTTGAAGATCTTGTCGTTTCGGAACCACCAAATGAGCCACCAAGAGATATAAAAAACGCCTTCCAACATCTGCTTGTTCTTCTTAGGCAATCGCACGGAATCAATCCACTCAAGCCATTCGTCATAAGAGTCGCAATCTTCAAAGGGCACATTCCACCAGCAAGCAATAAGTTTAGATACATCACGAGCCATTCGACACGAGAAAAATAAATGACCCGAGGATTCCACGCCCACTTCACAGTTAACACATATGATCGAATCTATGAGAATTCCACGACGGGAAATATTAAACCTTGTAGGCAGCGAGCTTGTCATAACTTTCCATGCGTGCACGTTAACCTTGATAGGAACAGATTTGTTCCATCTTGTAATGTAATCCGAGCTTGGTAACGTCTTGTCATCAATTAGTTTCCTAATTGACGCCACAGAAAATTCCCCTGACTTCTCCAACTTCCAAGACCACCTATCTTTAGATGAATCTAAAGTAACCAGCTTAACAAGATTATCGATTTTCTGAAATTGCTCTTGTTCGATACCACCTCTCGGTTGTCTTCTAAATGATTGAGATAAATCGACCTGCCTTAGTTTCGCTGCGACAGTGACATTTTTACACGACTCTAGAGCGTAAACACGAGGGTATCTATCTTTAAGCACACCGTCTTCGCACCAATTATCATACTAGAACTTAGAAGACTCTCCGTCCCCCAATTTGATGTGCATATATTGCATTACATTAATTCCATGCTTAGACAACGATTCCATTTCTCTAATGATACTCGTCCAGCAAGATTTATAACCCTTCCTCAAAGTTGTCCCGATTAGACCATTGCTGCCGTGAATAGCCTTGATCGTACGGGCCCAGAGAGAATTACCTTGTGAAAAAAATCGCCAGATCCACTTAACGAGTAAACCCCTATTAATCGCATATAAACTTGAAACGCCAAGCCCACCGGTATCTTTAGACTTAAGAACATATTTCCAGTTAACCCAACTGGCTTTATTGCCATTTTGCTCATAACCATTGAAGAATTTTCTGCGGATTCCCTCAAGATCACATAGAACACACATTGGGACTTTGAAAATGGAAAAATAAAATAAAGGAAGAGATCCAAGTACCGATTTAGCGAGTGTCAACCTGCCACCAATGGACAGCATTTTCATCTTCCATTTCGAAAGACGTTTCTTGACCCGATCGACGATATCACTCCACGCCTGTTGACGAGTCATACATCCTCCCACGATAGACCCAAGATAAGAAAAAGGCACATTAAGAGTAAGACATCCTAGCTGTTTGGCAGCGCATCTAACCAACTTCTCATCAACATGAACACCCATAATTTTACTTTTACACATGTTAATACGAAGCCCGAGACTTTATGAAAGCATTCAAGAACATGAACGAGCGTAGAAATATTCCTATCACACCACTGGCCAACGAAAACAGCGTCATCTGCGTAAAACATATGCGATATATTCACGAGACCTTCACCAATATTAATACCTTGAAACAATCCTGCATCAACAACACGTTGAAATGAAAGGTGAAGACTTTCCATTACCAAAATGAATAGGAAGGGGGATAACGGGTCCCCTTGTTTAAGACCTTTTCCAAATTCAAACTCCTTGGTTGGACTACCGTTCACAAGAATGGATCCTTTAGAAGATTGAAGACAGCACTGAATCCACTTACACCACTTATCACCAAACTTGAATTTTCTAAGAATCTCATCTAAAAAATCCCACCTCACCGAGTCATATGCTTTTTCAAAGTCTACCTTAAAAATGAGAGCATGCTTTTTTTTCAACATACACCATTGAATAACTTCATTGAGGATAAACGGGCCATCGAGAATTTGTCTATCCGCAATGAAAGCTGATTGAACCTCATTAACTATACCCTTTATGACACAAACCAGCATATTCGCCATAATCTTAGCAATGACATTTTAGTAGTCTGATTATGGTAGAACTTTTTAACTAATGGAAATAGTAATGTCAGTTTAGTTTCAGTAGCTGATTATGGTAGAACTTATCATTTTATGTTGTTTCTTTTTTTAGTTATTGCATGTGATTTTGAAAAAAATCCCAAGAGATTATCTTGTAACTGAATACATGTCATTAAGAATTTTTTCCTCTTTGCACTTTGTTGTTTAAAAATAGTTTGTGTCTTTTGAAGTAATTGAACTATTTCCTCGTTTGATCCCATTTTCTCTATTTATCACAACGAACCCAAATTTTTTTGACACAGACTCAAAAACTTAATCCAAATTTTCACTTAAACTAAATCACGCACAAACTTCACAGATCCACCAAACTATCAATTCCCACAAATCAAATCGTTCACGAAATATCACAGTTTTTCTCAGTAGAATCAATTAAAAATGAATCAAGATTACGATGAAACCGTAGATTGAATCAATTTTTACAATAGATAATTTTTTTTAATTTAAAATTCAGGAAATATACACTCAGATCTGAATAGATTTTAAGTCGCCAAAACGCGTTCTTTCAAAAACGTGTTTTAAGTGAGAAACCATTTTTGATTCCATTTGCCAAAAAAAATTACTGAATTTGACTTCCGAATTTGACTTCTACTTTCTCTCTCTACTTTCTCTCTCTACTTTCTCTCTCTAGACTATACACTATATTGCTTATTGATCTTAAATTTCTAGACTATACACTATGTTGCTTATTGATCCTGAAATTCTAGACTATACATTATACACTATATTGCTTATTGATCCTGAAATTCTAGACTATACACTATATTGCTTATCAATAAGCAATATAGTCTGAAATCTCTAGACTATACACTATATTGCTTATTGATCTTGAATTTCAAAACTGCTTATTCCGACAGCTTATGCTGACAGCTTATTTCAGTAGCTTATTTTGAGCTTATTCTGGTCAGAATTGATTATTTCGTGTGCTTATTCTGGTTTTCGAGTCTTTAATTGCTGAATTTGTTTTTTTATCAAGTTTTTTAGCTTATTTCATGAGCTTATCTCGAGTCAAAACAATTTATTTTTGGTCAAAGAGTCAAAACTACTTATTTTTGTGACTTTTGTGCTTATTGAGCTAAATTTCAGTTGTGTTCTATGCAACTGAGATTGTATACTTATATTTTATCGTAAGTGTCATGGCAGAATTGGTACAAAATTAGCTTAATTCATGCTTTTTCTGATATTCAGCAGTTTTGAAGTCAAAATAATCAGTAAAAGTTGTTACAATAATCAATTTCAGTAAGTTTGACTGGTCAAACTCAATAAAGATAGTTGCAATTTCAAATTCAGTAGCGGATCTGGTCAAACTCGGTTTTATCGAGTTTGGAATCGTAAAACAATTGATCTCAGATTTGTGTTTTATTGAGCTTATCTCAAATCTTTAAAAAGATTTTTAACACATATCACCACAGATCCGGATCAAACTCGGAAACAAGATACAAAGGATTCAAACTCAGAAATTATATCTCAAAAGTAATATCAAACTCGGAATTCATCATAACATATCTCAGATTTTTTTAATCATCATTGTCTCAATCTCGGAAACTCAAATAGGTCAAAACTCAAACTCGGAATCACAAATAAGAAACACCTAGAGACACACCTCACAAATGAGGTGGTGGAGGGGTATTTATACCCTTTTACAATGAATGACCATAGAGCCCTTGTCTTCTAGAAATTTACAATTTAGCCCCTTTGACTTATAGTCTATGACTATTTACCATCTACCTAACCTATTACACGATAATATTTCATTATTTATTACAAGACATTTATCTCAATAAGATCGTCACTTTTATCAATCCTAACATATTGTCTCGTCAATTTCTCCATCGAGTCATCTTTCTTCATTGGTAAGAAATGAACCGATTTTGTGAGTCAGTCAACAATTACCCAAATTATATCTTGTCCAGTCAACATCTTTGGTAATTTAGTTACGAAATCCATTGTAATGTTTTCCCACTTCCATACTAGGATCACAGGTTGAACCAATAAACCAGATGGTTTTTGGCATTTGGCCTTGACTTTGGCACAGGTCTGAGACTTACTGACGTAGGAGGTAATCTCGGCTTTCATATTTGGCCTCCAATACTGTTTCTTCAAGTCTTGGTACATCTTGTCTGATCCAAGATGAATCGAATACATTGACTTATGAGACTTGTGCATAATCAAAGTTCTCAAGTCACTAAAACAGGGTATCCAACTTCTATTCTTCAAACATAACATTCCATTAGCACGGGGCTCCAGCTTCTTAATCATACCACGCATATCTTTGGTTCCATAATTCTCTTCCTTTCTCGCCTTAACCTGAAAATTTGCACGGGAAGGTTCAAACCAATCGTCATAACCAAAGCTCAAACTCGTAGTGACTTAATCCATTCTTTTCGGCTCAAAGCATCTGCCACCACGTTTGCCTTTCCTCGATGATAACGAATTTCACAATCACAGTCACTTAACAATTCTAACCATCTATGTTGTTTCATGTTCAACTCCTTCTAATCAAGAATATGTTGCAAGCTCTTATGATCAGTGAACACAACGCACTTCGTACCATACAAATAATGTCTCTACATTTTGGGAGCAAACACCGCCGCTCTAAGTTCTAAGTCATGTGTAGTGTAATTCTTCTTGTGAATCTTGAGTTGGCGTGATGCGTAGGCTATGGCTTTCTCCTTTTGCATCAGAACTGCGCCCAACCCCTTATGAGAAGCATCACAGTAAACCATGAAGTTTTCACTACCTTCAGGTATAGCCAAGATCGGTGCACTACACAATTTTTACTTCAACAGTTGAAATGCCGCTTCTGCCTTTTCAGTCGAATCAAACTTCTGAGTCAACTTTGTTATAGGTTTGGCAATCTTTAAGAAACCTTCGATAAATTGTCGGTAATAGCCGACAAGACCTAGAAATTGATGAATCTTTGTCGGAGTCTTGGGCGATGTCCAATCCTTGATTGACTCAATCTTAGCTGGGTCCACGTAAATTCCTTCGCTATCAATCATGTGACCGAGAAACTGTACCTTTGAAAGCCAAAATTCACATTTCAAAAACTTGGCGTACAATTCTTCTTTCTTAAGCAACTCCAAAATTAACTTAAGATGTTCTGCATGCTCTTCCTTGCTGTTGGAGTAGATCAAGATGTCATCGATAAAAATGATCATGAATTTATCTAAGTATGGTTTGCACACCTGATTCATCAAGTCCATGAATACTGTCGGTGCGTTTGTCAATCCAAAGGCATTACTTGGAACTCGTAGTGGCCATAGCGAGTCCTAAACGCCGTCTTTGGAATGCCCTCGTCATGAACTCTGAGTTGGTGATAACCAGACCTCAAGTTGATCTTCGAGTAAACACTTGATCCTTGCAATTGATCAAATAAGTCTTCGATTCTCGGAAGTGGATATCAATTCTTCACAGTCAGCTTGTTTAGTTCGCGGTAGTCGATACACATTCGAAAAGATCCATATTTCTTTTTTACGAACAAGACCAGGGCTCCCCAAGGTGAGGAACTCGGTCTTATAAATCCTTTGTCAGAAAGTTCTTGCAGTTGAGTAGACAATTCTTGCAGTTCCGATGGTGCTAATCTATATGGGGCACGTGCCACAGGTGCAACACCAGGGACCAAATCAATTTGGAATTCAACTTGTCGCGTTGGTGGTAATCCAGGGAAATCTTCTGAAAAAACCTCCAAAAAGTCCCATATAGTCAGCACATCCTTAAGTCGCTTTTCCTCCGACTTGTCTTCGTTTTCCTTCTTCGTAACTTATGCCAGAAAAATTGGGCAACCTTTCTTAATATATTTCTGGGTTTTGGTGCACGATATAATGCTCAACTCTGACTTCTTTCCTTTGCCACTCCTATCACCTTGGACTATCAAAACTTCATCTTCATAGGGAATCCTCACAATCTTCTCATCACAAACGATCACCGCATGATGGTTCGCTAACCAATCCATGCCGATGATGACGTTGAAACTACCAAGTTATACTGGCATTAGGTCAATATTGAATGGGTGACCTAACAATCCTAACGTACAACCTCTAAGCACGGTATTAGTTTTAGAATTTCTCTCATCGGCTAATTCGACAGCATAGCTAACGTCTAAAGTAGAGGGGATGACATTAAGTAAAGCACTAAAGGTAGTTGACACAAAACTTCTATCGGCACCCAAATCAAATAACATAGAAGCATAACGATTGTTGAGAATAAATGTACCCGTAACAATGTTGGAATCGAGGTTAGCGTCTCCTCTACCTAATACATATGATTTTCCTCTTGCTTCACCAATCCCACTCTTGTTTCCAGTTTTGTTTCCACAGTTCTGATCTTTTAGTTTTGGGCAATCACTCCTGTAGTGTCCTTGCCTTCCACACTCGAAACATGTTAAAACTCTCTGATTCACTACTTAACCCCTCTGAGTAGAAGTAGTGGAAATCGTGGCCTTATAATCCCTGGTCAAATGCTTGACCTTGTTGCACTTCCCACATCTCACAGTGTATGGCCCTTCGTGATGAAACTTACACTTGTTGCAGAGAGGCAACGATCCATTATACACTCTTCTTTCATTGTTGCCAGCTATGTAGGCTCTTGCTACATTGTGACCTCCAACATTCTGTCTTTTGAATGGTGGTTGCTGCCCACGGTTGTCTCTCTGGTTAACCTCCAACCTTCTCTTGTTCTCAGCATTTTTCATAGCATAACCCTTCAACTTTTGATCCATTAAGTTGTTAGCCATGCGGATAGCATCTTGTAGTCTTGTAGGTTCTGCAGCAATCACATTTCCCTGGATATTATCCGGGAGACCACCAATAAACTTCTTAACTCGATCCTCCTCTTCGGGAACCATCTTGGTGCACAACATGGTAAGCTCTTGGAATCTCTGAGTATAAGCAGCCAAATCATTGTTCTTCATTGTCAAATTACACAGCTAAGACTCCATCTTCTGAATTTCATTTCTTGGGCAGTACACTTCAGCCATTAGCTTCATAAGCTCTCTTCATGACATGGAAAATGTAGCATCAGTTCCAATGGTTCTCTTATGTGAGTTCCACCAAGTTAGTGCACTGTTTAACAGGGTGCAAGTAGCATACTTAACTTGGTATTTCTCTGGGCAATTGCTGATATGTAATATTATTTCCATATTCTTAACCCACCTTGGTACTACCAAACTAAGGGCGAAATCCCAAACGCCTCTCAACAAGCAACTCCAACCTCCTAAGTCTCCTTCGAGCATCATCTTGATCCCTACGAATCTGATGAAACTTCTCTTGAGAAAGTGCCATGTGATGACGAAGATTGTCGACCCGATCTCTCTCGATACACAACAAAGCTCGAACCCTTAGGTTCTCCCGTCCTAACCTCCTAATCCTATCAACCAAACCAGCTCTCTCTCCACTAGCCATCAACTTACCAGCCTCCAACTATCACTGAGCAGTCTCAAACTTGGTAATCTTATCAAGAGGAACATCCAACATGTATTGAGCTATATCATAAAGAGTACCCTTAAGATCAGGGGCATCTCCTCCAGTGGACTCAGAAATACCACGAGTAACTAATGGATCTACAGCGATCTCTATCGTGCCTCCTGCACTGGCCTCTGCCTCAAACTCCTCCTCGTCCTCCTTAATATCACTAGCAGTAACCTCAACTCCCAACCTATAACATCCTCAGTATGAGCTCCAACTCCATCACCAATACCCAAATCTGAAATAGCCTTTGCATCAGCAGTACCAATCTGTCTATGCTCCTCTCTACTATCCTCGAGTAAGTATAAATCTCTGAACCTCTTGCAAGGTGGTAAAAGATCAACAAAAGTAAAGGCTATCAATCTCAGAACAGGAGTAGATGACGGTAACAAAGTAGTAGGGGGTCTAATGACCTCTTAAAAGATGATCTAGGGATGACTCTGATGTCGTTGGTGGGTAAGGAGTAGATAATGGTGCAGACCTCCAACGTCTAAATGCCTCACTGTATCGTGGAGTCATAACTGGGGGATAAACCAACCTAGGTAATGAAACTCTAGTCGAAGGTCCTGAATGAGTCTGACCTGATGTATTGCATCCTGAAAAATGAACTGATGATGTGTCTGATAATGAATCTAAAGGTGAACCTAAAGAAATATCTGATGAAGAACCCGCAGATGAACCAGAAGAAGATGAGTCTAAAGTAGAGTCTGGTGAAGAATGACGATCCGATGGACGATGAGATACACGTCTCCATGCAAGTCTACGAGCAGGAAAAGGTCCAAATCTCTTCCTCGCAGTTAACAACTTTTGCGGCTCATTAGGATGGGTGCGGTAAGGTCGACCGAAAGGAATAGCCTCACCGGGTCGGACAAGAATCGCTAGCCGTCGACGAATCCTGAATCTCTAAAGCTTCTTGCGACGCGGGAAGATCAACAATAGCAGGGGCTAATAACGAACTCGAAACAAGAGTAGATAAAAGTACCCAAAAGTAGCAAGGGATATACATCTATTGCGAGATGGTCCAACAGAAGGTGAAGATGAATCCAATGACCTCTCAGAAATGAATCTGGGGATGACTCTGATGTTGTAGGTGGGTAAAGAGTAGACAATGGTGCATACCTCCAACGCATAAAAGCCTCACTACGTCGTGGAGTCCTAACCGGGGGATCAACCAATCTAGGTGATGCAACTCTAGTCGATCGTCCTGAATGAGACTGACCTGATGAATGAACTGATGATGAGTCTGATAATGAATCTGAAGATGAACCTGAAGAAATATCTGATGAAGAGTCCGAAGATGAACTAGAAGAACTATCGATCCTAAAGTAGAAATATGGTGAAAGAATGACGTACATCCCGGAGAACGATGAGATACACTTCTCCAATGCAAGTCTACGAGAATGAAAAGGTCCAACAACTCTTCTCGCACAGCAACTTAACCCGCGGTAGGCCCATTGGAGGTGGTACGTAAGGGTCGACCGAAGGGAATAGCCTCACCGGGTCGGACAAGAATCGCTGGCCGTCGACGAATCTTGGGTTGGGCGACCATGTCCCTCCACCTCGAAACCATAGAATCATAAACGGCAAAAGACTCATGCCTCTCGGGTCTTTGCTTAGTAGGCTCGGACTCACTGACCGCCTCTGAGTCATAAGAACATAAGAAAGGTGAAACCAATGGTAACTCTGGTGCTGAAGGTAAGGAATCCTCTAATGGATCAGAATCAAAAAAAGATGAATAATCCACCAAATCAAGCACTCTGGTAGGTGAGATGACAAAAACTACTCCCATCTCTGGTGCAACTAAGGGATCAGCAGGTATAATGGGAACCTTAGCAGGAACCACAGGGATAATAGGGATACTGGTAGGAATAGTGCCAAAGAGAATCACCTCGTAAGACATGAGAACCCACACCCTCCTCAAATGAATCTGACAAAATAGGAATAACAAGGCTGCCATAACCTGCAAAAGCAAAAGTTTATATAAATCTCTTTATATGAAACTATGCCAAGTGCGTGGAATGCCGAGAAGTAAGTATGATGCAAAATATAATATGGCAAAATGATGTATAAAGTAATTATGGCAATATGATATATAATTTGCACTTATATATATATATATTATACTATATATATTATTTATATATTTTTATTTATATATATATATATATATATATATATTTATAAGCAGGGTAAGAACACGTGGGATCTCATTCTGGATGTCCGACCTACTATAATGCTACCTGGTTCACTATAAACATTGGCTCTGGATACCAAACTGTCCACACCACCAAACGAGCCATGGACGGAATACGTGTCCCTGGGGACGTGCACTTCATATTAATCGTACAAGATCAAGTAAATGACCACTATATGGACGTTTGATAAAACATAACTCGTTGCTTTGATTAAAACAAAATAAGTCTTACAATATTCTTGACATAAATGAAATAGTATTTAGTAGAAGCTTAGAAAAATGCAGCGAATCTTAACCAGGTTTTTAAGGGCAACTCGAGTTTTTATACTTAAGTTAAACATTTGAAAGGAAAAAAACACTCGGCAACTGCATGCAACATCAAATAAGAACTTTAAGACAACTTCAGCTATGCACCTGAGAAAACAATGCTTAAAAAAGTTCAAACTTAAAAGTTGGTGAATTCATAGGTTTGAATTTAGTACTAAGAGTGGACCACCAAGTTCACCCACGCATGTGAAGCATAACAGGATACTAACTTCACATAAAATGTATTTTGTTGGCTAGTCATGACACCGAAGCTTAATTTAAAGTAGCATATTATATTCCAAACAAGAAATTAACTGCCCTAGAGGTATGTGACCAAGATCACCTAGTGAAATCCAACATGGTATTATAACCGTTTGTTCGTGTCTTCCCAAAATCTAGTAGCTGTTACTTACCAGGATAGGCATAATTTAGTCTAATAAGATCTATTTACAATAGTCGCGCTTCGCAAACAATCAATCGGTTAAGGAACATTAACGGTTCTGATAGTTCGGGCCATTAATGGTCTATTTGCACTTAGGCAACACGTAATACAGGAAAGGTAACATAAATGTACTGTGTCCCAAAAGTAAAAGTATCCCACGTATTTCAAACGAAAGGTTTAAGTAAATTGCATCCATAAGTAAATTTAGTGTGATTTCAATCTATTGTAACCGAGTTTGGAAACGAACATTTATAAAAGTTTGAAATCATTAGAGTAAACAAGTTTGTAAAAGAGCATGTTCTCACCCCATAAGTTATAAGGTAAATATAAAAAAAGTAAAACATGGAGCTATGAACTCACCTTAAGCAAATGGTAAGATAATAATCAACGAAGAGATATAATGCCAAGAGGTCCTACTCGCGACCTAAATCAATGACGCATCTTAGGAAAACGAAAAGTATACGAATCTCGCACGAAACGTTTATAAGCGAAAAAGACATCCATGTGTGTTTGTGCTTTGGCTTAATTAACAAAATGTGACTAAATAAAATTATAGAGTTTTTTGTTAAGTTTCGGCGTTTAACCAAAAATTTCCATTTTTAGTAAGTTTCTATTTTTGGAAAGTTTTTAGTTTCGGAACGTTAATACCGTCCCCTATATTTGCTAAAACTATATTTACGTAAACGCACTAGAGAAACCTAAACGTTTAACTTCCATGTCGGTCCTTGCTAATATTCACTAAACTTACTATTTTTAGAAACCTTAACGCTTTCCCTAAATTATGTTAACGATGTTTCTAATGATCCTAGCTATATATATATATATATTTATATATATATTTATATATATATAGTATATATTATATATATATATATGATAGTATATGACTTCGTAATGTTTTAAAAGCTAAATCGTCCGGAAAGTGTCTGAAAATCCATTTTACTATTCTCATCAGCCCTTACTTTATTTATTTTGCCGAAAAATGTTTCAAGTTTCATTTGGCTATAACTTGACCATTTTAAGCCCGGTTTTAGTGTGCAATATATGAAAATCTATCTACTCAAAAACGAACTTCAAAATATACCTCTATCATCTAGTGAAATACATTCTTAAGTGTCGAAAACTAAAAATTAAAAACGGATCAGCAACCTTCATTTTTTTTAAATGCTTCCGAAAATCACACCAAATTTTTAAGTGTGCCACTAATATATCCTAATCTCCATTCACAACTAATCCACAACAAAAACACCACTTATGTCTAGGTTTATATCATTCCCCCAAAAAACAAGAAAAAAAAAAAAAAATCAAAATGTCAATCTCTAATCGCTTCACTTTATATCACCATTAACACAATATTTACATAAAAGTTTCATAAAAGTTTCCTTGTTTAACATACCCATTTCAAATCTTTTTTAAAAATTAACACAAACACCATAGGACTTTATAGATCTATGCAAGAACATAAGTAAATATAGAATGAAAGTAGAAATGAAAGTATAAGTTTTAAAGTAAGCTTACAAGATGAAGAACAAGCTTAAGAAATATAAGAAATGTAGGTGGAAGACTTGGATCTTAAAAAATCCTAAATAATAATCAAACCTTAATTTATAGATCTTGAAGTACACCCTTGAAATCAATGAATCAATGCTTGTAACCACCTTAGAAAACCTTAGATATCAACCTAGTATGCTTGGATCTTGCAATAAATCAAAGAAAATGGAAGCCCTAAAGGGGTGTTTTTGGCCGTGAGCTTCAAGGAGCAAGAGGGAGAGAAAAGAAATTTTTAGAGACTTGGAAATGATATGAAACCCTAAGTTGTGGATATGGTGTTTTATTTATAGGAAGTGAGCTAGGGTTATGAGATATTATAGGAACCATAGCCAAGCAAAATTTGAACCATTTCACCCCCATGGTCCTTGTGGTTCGGTTAGATGCAAGCAAAGTGGGAAGACCACACCATTTTTCTAGCAAAGGTTCAAGTAATGAGTCTTGGTTTTGAATTTCAAGTCAAAAGAAAGCATGTGACTCACATGTTTATGTCTAGCTTAAGGTTTTGTGCATGAGAATGACCTTCTCATGTGTCACTATCATACACATGCATGGGACTTTCAAAATAAGATGCTCTTGAATTAATTTAAGACTCAAGGTGTAACACCCCCAAAAATGTGTCGCAGCGGAAATATGTCAGGGGGCGTTACTTCATAATACATCAGCTCAAGATACAAGAGAACGACCTCTAAATGTGTCGTTTGTAAAACAATCTCGTTAATTTTCTGAAATCAAAATAATAGTTGTCCCATAATTGCATCAACCATGGAACAAATTGAAATGTAAAGGACTCCAATGCACATCAAATTATCCCAAGCTCTAAGTCAACCTTGAGAAAATACATGCTCTAAATAGTGTCAACATTTACAGTTGGTGAGTTCATAGAAGTTTTGTAAGTATAAATGTAAATGTGTGGTAATCAAAGATTTATAACGTATGTATGGACCATTTCAATCCTTTATAATAATCGCAAAAGTGTAAGAGTAAATGTAGAACCCAAAGAGTTTAGTGTTGATTGCTGCTCCGAAATATAATGAAAAGTTTTAGAAATTAGTAATGGTTAATAACGTAGTATGGACAGTTGTAATCGTTGATTTTCCAAATCTGTATGGGTATACTATAACGAATACAGTACCACATAATTAACATATTCTGTTGCGCTAAGCTACATACACGAAGCTCGACTATATGTATGCAATTTAATCACTAAAAGGTGCCCGTGTAGATGTTCAAACCGTAAACTCAAATGGTTCCGGACATGTATGCAGTCGTTGTTTCAGTATTGTCGAAAACTAGTGAGAGCTTCTCACCGAACAGGGTGTCAATCCCTAATAGATCTATTTATACACCGTGCTTCCTTAACCGGGTCCTCACGGTTAAGAATTTACGTTCATTTGATTAATGGGCAATGGTGGGTTACGTTACTTAGGCAAACACGTAAACAGGAAATGATAACCGAAAACACTTGTGTCCAATAAAAATTTACCATTGTATTCGTAAATAACTTTGAGTCCTTAAATCCATAAGTAGAAACGAGTGTGATATAAATCAAGTAGTTGAATTCGAAATGAGTATGTAAACAATTTCGTAAACATGTATGCAAATGAGTATGTGACAAGGTATGAAACCAAGTTTGTAATCAACCATGTAATTGTGTTTGTAATGAATTGCAAAATCAAGTATGTAAACCAAGGTGTAGAATAGGTATGTAAAGGATATGGTAACGAATATGTATAACAAGTTTGTATTGAGCATGTTTTTCCCCGAGTATTTGTTGAGTAAATGTAAAACAAGTAAAAGAGGGGCTATAAACTCACATCGATGTTGAAGAACGATTGGCGGGAATGTACACATTGAGTACAAGACAAAACGGAAATTGAAACGGCTCGACCAAGAGGTTGCGGTTTATCTTAACGGCTAAGTCCCACTAGCCTATGATAATGTATTTGGGTTTCCCGATGATTGAGTACACCAACGTGACACGTTG
The DNA here is from genome assembly GCA_026074375.1 of Tanacetum coccineum. Classification (NCBI taxonomy): domain Eukaryota; kingdom Viridiplantae; phylum Streptophyta; class Magnoliopsida; order Asterales; family Asteraceae; genus Tanacetum; species Tanacetum coccineum. The sequence continues at coordinate 91,739 of BQNB010000135.1, read as the reverse complement.
ATAAAAGATTTAGATTTAAAGTTGTAATAGTTTGGTGGTTGGTTAAATAAAATAAATCGAAAAGCAAACGCAAAGTATGTAATATATTCAGTATATATTACATATGAAAAAAAGAAACAATTATATAATCCATATGGTGAATTATATAATAACGACAAACAACCAAAAGAATAAGTCGCAGTATAATAAATACTTTACATGATTATATATGAAGAAAGTGAGGAAAATAATTGTAACATATATTACGACACGTGTTTGGAAAATCACTAAGTAAATTAAATATAAAGAGTTTTTAGCACAAATGGTATACAACACGTTTATAGAGTTACGAATTAGATAAATAGCGTTTTCAAAGTTTCTACAAAAAGTTATTATTATTTTGTCTATTAGCGGGTATTATAAAATATTATTTTATAATTTAATATTTCGTTACGCGTTTTAAGTAAACTAGTTGTCTCGTTCGTTAAATGTATAGGTTTTCAATTACTTGTAAGGTTATAGTGTAATTATAATTTAAAAACTCTTAAAAAAAACTTATTACTAATCTGTTTATTGGGTTTTCTGATAAGAAAAGTTTTACCAATAAATACTAAGTATAGAGATTTATAAAGATTTCAGCATGACCTATTCGTATATACAACGTTTCCCATTTTTATAAAATTCAATCCCAGTTGCAAATATTCGCGTGTTTCCATTTATTTCTAGACGAGACCAAATAAACAACAAGATAAATAAACCAAACACACCCCTAATTGGGGCTGTTAAACCCATTTTCACTTCGTCGTCTCAACTAATCGCTAATAAATCTTCACTAATTACTAAATTTTCACCAAGACTTTTAAAACACAATTAGTGATTTTTTCTAAAGATTTAAAAGGACAATAAACATAGTGCTTAGAAAGATGACGTTAAGGACAAAACTAGAAAAAAAAAAGCGAACGGTGTAACAACTTGACATGAACTAAACTACATAACTGAAACTAAATTTTTAAAGCAATTTAAATAACCAACTTTTATATAAAAGAAATTTAAATATCAAAACAAGAAACTACCAAAACATAAATTATAGAGAAATGATTTATAAAAAAATATGAACATGGCTGCTGTGCCGTGGTTAGGAGGTTGCGGTGGTGAGGAGGTCAGCGGAAGAGATGGTGGAGGGTGGGGGAGGGCGCAGGTGGGGGCGAGTGAGCTCGTGGGGATCGGATTGATCGGGTGATGGGGAGTATTTTTGAATTCGGCCAGAAAAGTCTGCCGGAAAAGTTTTCCGGCGGCGGCGAGTGGTGGCCGGCGGCGGGGGAGCTCGCCGGAGAAGATGAGTGGGAGAGAGAGATATGTTGAGTGTGTGTGTATATAAGATGGAAATGAAAATGAAATGTGTAATTTATATATATATATATAAACTATAAAGGAAAGTGACATGTTATTAATAGATGGGGGTAAAAGTGTAACATTTTTAATATACTTTTTGATAGAAGCAGTTCGGGACTCGTTTGAACGACTTAACGGACGATTCAATCTCGAACAAATGCGCCATTGTTTTTGAAAATTTTTTTGATAAAAATGAGTATTCACTTGATAGTATTTCATAAATATTTTATTTAAATATTTATAAAATATCGGTTATTCATTTTTGTGGACGGTTTTGCCTTGTCCAAAATAAAAATGGATTTCAACTCGAATAGTCGCGTTTTCAAAAACGCTTTTAATTAAAAATGATAACTAATTTATTTAATATTTTTATTAAATAAATACTGATAATTAAAAACAAATTTAATTATTTTTGTGTGTCCGCGTTGTATGTTGTCCGTATAATCTTTGCGGTGTTGTTTTAGCCCTTTTCGGCTCGTTTCCAGGTCTCGGGCAAAACTGAAAAGTTGTCAGGAATTTCGTTTTACATCAAATTGCTTGTGTCCGATTAATGAAACGTTCTTTAGATGGTCGTTCTTTTATAAGTCAAGCCAGACTAAGAAGTCAACGATTTAAATCGTCATTCAAAAATTCGAAAATTCTCGGATGTTACAGTACCTACCCCTTAAAGAATCTGTCCCGAATTAAATTGGGTATAACGATTGTGTGACCAAAGAATGAACTTAAGGTTTAATAAACTCGTTCTAAACAAGACGCTGAAAATTTTATTCAGCAAAATTTGGTGTTTCTACACTTCTCAATCTACCAAAAATTTTGGCTAGGTTTGTCCAGGATATTTAATCCATCAAAATGGGTACTTTCAAAATATTACTTACAGATCTTATGGCTGGTATAACCGCGTTATAGGGAAAGTCTCATTATAGTGAAAACCTCAAGAAGAAGGTGTAGTAGCGTGAGTATGTTTGTATAAGTCTCTAAATGTCGTGGGTACGGAGTCTGCGCTCCTACTATCGGTAATGCCTCGATGATTCATATCAACGTGGCTTATGTATGTAAGTACCCAACTTACTTGGCAGTACTAGGATGTATCGCGACCTAAGTCTTCCTACTAGTGGCCCGAAATGAATAGTCCAACTATCTGTTTCGTCGATAGGTGTTTATCTCGTTTAAGGGGAGTTGCATAACCTATTGGATAAAGTTGTATCAGTCGGGACCGCTCCAGGACCCAATAGCAGCGACCATAACGTCAATACTATAACAAATGGTGATGGGATATTGCACTCAGTCTGTTAGCTCCACAGACAGTTCGTGATTGCAAGGACTTGCAATGGCAAAAGTAATAACTTAAGAATGAGATAAGGTAGCTCCAAGTGAGGCCTTAAGATTTTTTTTTTTGCTGAGTAGTAAGACACGATTGTGTCTCTAGACCCTTTAGGATTAATGTGGATTAATCGTTTTCAGGTTCATACTGTGTTCATATCGGATACCATTTAGCCCCTAACTTCATTTATTAATTTCTTATTCACATAAAGGAAGCGTCCAAATTTATGTAAATAGTAAATTTATAAACTTATTGTTCGGTGATTTATAATCTATTTATTTAAATGAAGAGGCGTCAATATCCTTTTAAATAAACAGTTCATAAATCATTCTACTTAATAATTTCTAATGCAACACGCGCACACACAAAGGTTTCAAGGTGGTGAATGACATATCGATGCAGGTGTGCTCATATGAGTATGGGACGAGTGTTGAAATTCGTCTTCGGAGATGGAGAGCGAAACAATCCGGGAACTCGAACATAGAAGTTCAAGGCAGTTAATGAGTACTCGACTTTAAAGTAAATACATGATAAGGGTCATATGAACGAATCAGCATAGCGATTATTATATCAATCATCCTATACAAGTCTCGCCCATACAAGATTGTTAATACTTAATTCATACTAATCCCATGTAAACAGAATGTGTCGGGCTTTGTTAAACATAGCAATTATATATCATCCTCATATTACAGTCGCCACATACAAGGGACTTGCAATACTTAGATTTATACATAATTTCCATGTAAGCTAAATTTTGCGGTCTTTGTGTAATACAATATTATGTATAACGCTATGAAAATCAAAAATCCCTTAGAGACCATTGTTAACTTTCATTGTCTGAGAACGATTGAGACCATTTGAACTCACAATGTCTATAGAAGTAAGATGAGGACATTGCTATAACTCACAATGTTGTGGTAAATTGAGACCATTGTGCAAATCAAAGCGTCTTAAGAAATGCTCTAGTATTTTATATCAAATAACTCTTATATAAATAATACGTGAGATATACGCAAAAAGATGTAAGCATATATATTCCATATACGTAGGTCACATAACGCACTTAATGCAGCACGTATGTAAGTACATAAGCAAGTAACGTGTATGCACTTTGAAAATGTTTGATTGTGATGCTATGTTTGTGATAATTGGTATAGTATAGGGTAATATAGCATCACTAGTTATCTATAACTTGGCTTGATACCAATCTGTAACACCCCCAAAAAAGTGTCGCAGAAGAAATATGTCAGGGGGGCGTCTACTTCATAATACATTAGCCTAGATCTACAAAGAGAACGACCTTAAATGTGTCGTATGTAAAACATTCTCGTTATTTTTTGAAATTCCAAAATAATAGTTGTCCCATATTGGCTATCACCATGGAAAAACTTGAAATGTAAGAACTCCAATGCACATCAAATAATCCTAGCATCTAATTCACCTGAAGAAAAACATGCTTTAAAATGACAAACATTAAAGTTGGTGAGTTCATAGAGTTTTGTAAGTATAAATGTAAATGTTGGTAATCCAAAGATTTATAAAGTATGTATGACCATTTCAATCCTTATAATAATCGCCAAAAGTGTAAGGTAAAATGTAGAACCAAAAGAGTTTAGTGTTTATTGCTTCGCCGCAATATAATGAAAAGTGTTCAGAAATTAGTAATGTTTAATAAGTAGTATGGACAGTGAAATCGTTGATTTTCCAAAATGTATGGGTCTACTATAACAAATACAGTACCACATAATTAACATCTACTGTTGCGCTAAGCTCATGACACCGAAGCTCGACATATATGTATGCAATTTAATGCACAAAAGGTGCCCGTGTAGATGTACAAACCCGTAAAAATCCAAAATTGTTCCGACATGTATGCATTCGTTGTTTCAGTACTGTCGAAACTAGTGAGAGCTACTCACCCGAACAGGGATGTCAATCCCAAATAGATCTATTTATACACTCGCGCTTCCTTAACCGGTCCTCCGGTCAAGAATTTAACAGTTCATGATAATGGGCAATGGTGGGTTACGTTACTTAGGCAAACACGTAAACAGGAGATGATAACCGAAAACATCTTGGGTCCAATTAAAAAATTTTTACCATTGTTATTCGTAAATAACTGTGAGTACTTAAATCCTATAAGTAGAAAGAGTGTGTATAAATCAAGTAGTTGAATTGAAATTTTTGGAGTATGTAAACAGTTTGTAAAAACCTGTTTGCAATTGAGTATGTGACAAGGTTGAAAACCAATTTGTAATCAACCAATGTAATTGTGTTTGTTATGAATTGCCAAAATCAAGTATGGTAAACCAAGTGTGTGGAATAGTATGGTAAAAGATATTGTAAACGAATATGAAACAAGTTGTATTGAGATGTATTATCCCCCGAGATTTGTTGAGAAATGTAAAAACAAGTGAAAAGAGGGGTATAAACGCACATCGGATTGTGAAAGAACGATGGCGGGACATGTACACATTGAGTACAGGACAAAACGGAAACTGAATCGGCTCGACCAAGAGGTTGCGGTTTTCTTTAATCGGCTAAGTCCCACTAGCCCTATGATAATGTATTTGGGTTTCCGATGAATGAGTACACCAAACGTGACACGTTGTTAAAAAATGATTTTAGATTTAAAGTTGTTATAGTTTGGTGTTTGTTAAATAAAAGAAATCGAAAAAGCTCAAATCGACAAAGTATGTAATATATTCCGTATATATTACATATGAAAAAAGAAACAATTATATAATTCATATGGTGAATTATATAATAAAGATAAACAACCAAAAGAATAAGTCGCAGTATATATAATACTTTACAAGTATTATATATGAAACGTGAGAAAATAATTGTAACAATATAATACGACACGTGTTTGAAAATCACTAAGGTAATTAATAAAGAGGTTTTTGCACAATAAGTATACACCGTTTTCCGACGTTACGTAATTAGATAATAGCGTTTTCAAAGTTTCTAAAAAAGTTATTATTATTTTGTTATTAGAGGGTTTATAAAATATATTTTATAATTTCATTATTTCGATAGCGTTTTAAGTAAACTAGTTGTCTGTTCGTAAAGTTATAGTTTTCATTTATTCGTCAGGTTATAGTGTAATTAATAATTTAATACTCTTAAAAAAACTATATAATTAATCATTTTTAATTGGGGGTATTCATGGAATATATAAAAGGTTTTACACAAAAATATAAGTATAGAGATTTATAGAATTTCGGCCTGACCTATTCGTATATACACGTTTCCCATTTTTATAAATTCAATCCCTGTTGCAATTATTCGGTGTTTCCATTTATTTCTAACGAGACCAAATAAATAACAGATAAATAAACCTAACCACACCCCTAATTGGGGCTGTTAATCCCCATTTCACTTCGTAGTCTAAACTATATCGCTAATAAATCTCACTATTTACTAAATTTTCACAGACTTTTAAAACCAATTAGTGATTTTTTCTAAAGATTTAAAGGACAATAACATAGTGCTTAGAAAGTGACGTTAAGGGAAAAACTAGAAAAAAAAAAAAAGCGAACGGGTAACAACTTGACATGAACTAAACTACATAACTGAAACTAAATTTTTAAAGCAATTTAAATAACCAACTTTTATATAAAAGAAATTTAAATATCAAAACAAGAAACTACCAAATCATAAATTATAGAGAAATGATTTATAAAAAAAATATGAACATGGCTGCTGTGCCGTGGTTAGGAGGTTGCGATGGTGAGGAGGTCGCGGAGATGATGGTGGAGGTGGTGGAGGCGCGAGTGGTGGCGAGTGAGTGTGGGGATCGAATAGATCGGGTGATTGGGAGTATTTTTGGATTTAGCAGGAAAAGTCCACCGGAAAAGTTTTCCGGCGGCGGCAGTGGTGGCCGGCGGCGGGGGAGCTCGCCGGAGAAGATGAGTGGGAGAGAGAGATATGTTGAGTGTGTGTGTATATAAGATGGAAATGAAAATGAAATGTGTAATTTATATATATATATATAAAAACTATAAAGGAAAGTGACATGTTATTAATAGATGGGGGTAAAAGTGTAACATTTTTAATATACTTTTTGATAGAAGCGGTTCGGGACTCGTTTGAACGACTTAACGGACGATTCATAAAACTCTTGTAACCACCTTAGAAAACCTTAGATATCAACCTAGTATGCTTGGATCTTGCAATAAATCAAAGAAAATGGAAGCCCTAAAGGGGTGTTTTTGGCCGTGAGCTTCAAGGAGCAAGAGGGAGAGAAAAGAAATTTTTAGAGACTTGGAAATGATATGAAACCCTAAGTTGTGGATATGGTGTTTTATTTATAGGAAGTGAGCTAGGGTTATGAGATATTATAGGAACCATAGCCAAGCAAAATTTGAACCATTTCACCCCCATGGTCCTTGTGGTTTGGTTAGATGCAAGCAAAGACGGAAGACCACACCATTTTTTAGCAAAGGTTTAAGTAATGAGTCTTAGTTTTGAATTTTAAGTCAAAGGAAAGCATGTGACCAAGAGATCACATGTTTATGTCTAGCTTAAGGTTTTGTTCATGAGAATGACCTTCTCATGTGTCACTATCATACACATGCATGGGACTTTCAAAATAAGATGCTCTTGAATTAATTTAGGACTCAAGGTGTTTTGGTTTGGGGTTTAGGCGTTCGAATGTGACCAAGAGGGGGAGGGTGAACAAATTTTTTTATGTTATAATACGTAACAAATGTTAACTCGGGTTTACATGCAAAGGTGGTAGGTTTCCGGGTCTCTGTTTGACGTAAAATGATAAAACCGTAAAGCGTACGCGAAAATTGTATAAATCATAAATGAAAGTGAACGTGACCTACGTAACACTTTAATATGATAAAGTAATGCATATAACATGTAAACTAATCAAAGTCCAAAGCCGGAACGCGTCCGATGACATTTTCAGATTTACGCAGGTTAGCTTCCGGTTTTACGTCAAATTCAAATGAAACGGATAAAATTCAAAATAATGATCGGAATGGTTTAAAATATTGACCTGAATTTACGGGGTGTGACACCTCACTTCGTCGCGAAGCACTGATGAGGTTGTGAAACTCCACTAAATTTTACAACTCCCTAGGCAGTATACCTAACCGTTGTAGTGTAGTATAGGCAAGACTCGGTGGTTGTTATCGTTCTCTAGGGGAATAGCGTGTGAAGGTCCGAAGTAGATGTAACGAAGGTCTACAGGATTGAAAGAAGAATATTTTTGTATTTTTATATTTTAATAAAAGAATATAAAATCTCGAGTTTGAAGGAGGTTTGTTTTATACTAATTATCTAATAATTAAACTAAATCTAATGTGGAGAATTCGTATGATAAAAGAGAAGTGTTTACTTAATCATGCATGATCCTTAGTATGCTTCTCCTAACTCTATTGCCTTGTCACACTTGAGATGTATGTGTAAGTATTTTTGAGAAGAATGATGAATTACACAAAAATGTCGTCTACGTGATACCTCGATAGGGAGACGAACAAGTAAGGTAGTATGAAGACTGTTACAAGACCCCTAGGTAGATAGACGCGCATTAAAATACTTAAAAGGGATCATCTATAGATGGGTAAGGTAGTGTGAAGACTATTACCGATGGAATCCTTTCTACATAATCATGCCGCTTTAGGTCTTCGATATACTTAAGTAACTAGGGTTCTAGAGTCTAAACATGCACATACATCAATCAAGAAGTAATATTATTAAGATCTACATACCAATTCACATGCAATCATAAACAAACACTAATGAGATCTAGCTGCTTGTTATAAGATAAAGCTATAGAAAACAATAACCAAGCAAACAATAAGACATATTAAAAGATTAGATGATAAAAGAACTTCACTTATATTAAAACAAGCGATTGGGGAAGATACAAAATGGTTGGGAAACCCTAAAATACTCCCAAAGTCAGCTACAAATCATTCTCTATGAAAACCTAAATTCGAGTTTGTATATATAAGAAAACAATCGCGACGGCGTCGCAAGAAATCCCAACGCCATCGCGTCGTTGAATCTTCTAGGGTTTCTTTATGACGGCTATAAATTTTCCTCACGCGTTGGCCTAGCAGATCCAAACGGCGTGTACGCTTTCTTGACGCCCATCTCCATCATTTATGATTTATCTTCCAGCCTTCTTGTGGTGTGAAGTGTTCCTATTGTCCTGTTTCTTCATAAATAGAGCCCAAATTCATGTGTTATTTCTCCAATGTCTTCCAAGTGCTAAAAATGAAAAAAGAAATGATTAAGCACATATTTTAAGCATTAAGAAATGATTATAGGGGTTTAATGACCCTAAAAAATGTATAAAATTACACCTTATCAAATACCCATACACTTGGGATTTGCTTATCCTGAAGCAAATGAGCTTTTCTACCTAGACAATAGCAATATCGAGGGCATTTAACTTACTCTTTAAAGCTATTCATGGAGCAACCAATTAGACCTCGTACCTAGAAGTACGGGAAACATACACTAGCACCTCACAATAAGTGTTTGGATTCTCTCTTTCTCTCGGGTGTATAATGAATTATAACAATATGGGAAACATAAATTTTAACACTCATTACCTGTCATAGCATACAAATTACCATAGGCTTGATAAAGGATCAAACCTCCACCGCTAGGCGTAAGTACTAAAAGTTACTATCAAAGAGGTCTTTAAAGGGTTGTGGGGTGTATGTGTAATATGATAAACATGGAAACGGAAACGAATGGGAAATATTTGGGGAGTGACTTTTTGGGTGAATTTTGGGATGAAGAGGTGAGCTAATTATTTATAAGAATACATGCTGATTTGGTTGCTAAGCTAAAGACTCAGCCACTTAGACAAAGATATACAAACTCTACACAACTTTACATCAAACTCTTTCTTTTTCTTTTCTCTTTTTTTTCATAACATCACTTGGGGTTTATAGAATACCCTTACACTTGAGCTTTTACATACTCGATACATGAACTATTCTAATGACCCGAATTATGGTGGATCAAAATAACATGGAGATTATCCAATAAACATATGGGGGTATTGACTTAACTTTTCTTCCCCATTCTTCCGTAAAATAAATACTACCATGAATCCCAATCGTCCCAAAATTGTATTTACAAGGATAAAGACTTCGCTACCGTGTACTCAAATAACTAACTTGCGTTAAACAATAATGTACTAAAAATGAATACATACAAGGTAGGCTAAGGCGATTTGGGTGTAACAATTGGTTTAAGGGTAAACAATGCTCTTCATTAACAATCCAGAGTCCACCAAAAAATTACGAGAATTGTGAAAAAGAAAGGCTCGGAGGGTTTCACTAGGGGAATCCTACACTAAAAATAAGTGCATGGCAAGGGTGTGGGATAGTTATGTAGATGAGGTGACCATAATAACAATTACATGTTTTAACACATGGGTTAATCCTAGTGCCTCTTATCATTTAGCAGATCCTAATACTCACTATGCGGTCTCGGGATGCATCACTAAATCAAGTTCTAGAATTTAATACACTACCGGTACACTCTCATATAATTTAAAACTGATACCAATGCTCCAAGGTGACAAAACCACATATACACATCCATAACGATGGAATAGATACATATGATTGCTCGATCCTTAACTCGAGAAAGCTAAAGGGATAACTTATCTTGGGTATCAAAGATGGATACCTAAATTCCTAAAGATCTAGGAGCGAACCTTGTGGAAACCGTATAGGGGGTGAATACGTTTTCATTTAAAAACTTTAAATCATTTGTATCAATTACCCGATCAAGTTTGACGCAATATGAGAAGTGTCGATAATAGGTTAATAATAGCTAACACATATTCTAACAATATAACCACACATACATTATTTAGTACAAAGAACTACACAACTTAACTAACAATATATACACAACCATTCACACAATCATAAGCACAATGCAAGTATAAAAGTAAAGTGGTAAATGTAAAGACATAAGTAAAGCGAAAGGTAAAAGAAAATGCAAACCAACAGGGTGATTTATAGTGGTTCGGTCACAAAGCTCCTTTTTGCCCTACTCTACTCCGCGAGTATCCAACTCGAGAGTTACTTCACTAATCAGCAAGCTCCCTTACAGCGGAGAAAACCTTATACCAATGTGATATGTGTTGAATCACATATTAATTTTCCTTATTAGAACGAGCTTAAATGACCAAAAATACATGAAAAATACATTGTATATGTGTGTTTTGTCAATTTTATTATGCAGGTAATGGATATTCATAAAAGGAGAAAACGAAGCCAAAAAGGACAAACCCGAGCACGAGATTGAAAGGGTATGAGAAAACGAAGCCGAAGGCATTTTTCATTTTTAATGAGCCGACTTGTACCCGTTTAATGGACCAAGTTAGCCCATTAACAATTGAATAACAAAAACATAAGCCGTTTATGAGCTTTGAATCTAAAATTCCAAATCCATATTTTTATTAAATCAATCCTGGCCCAATTCATAATAAAAAGCCCAAGACCAATCCCTAATACTCAAGCACAAGTCAATTGATAAATGCCAGGTCAAAATTTACTATTCATTATCCCTTTCCCTCTCATTTTCACACACAACAAATTAACACATACGTTAAATTCATCATCTCCACACATACGTGGAGAGTCTGGCCATCATCTTCTAAAAGGCCTATGTGGCAAGTCTGGCATCACTCCATTGACACCCTGGCGATCCTGAGTAATCTTATTGGCTTAGAGGACGTGGAAATGATCTAGAGGCTCAAAGAGATTAGATAAGAATCAAGGGTTAGGATTTGATGATTGGGACGCTCCTTTTGCTTCTAGATCCTTCTCTCGCTGGATAGAAAAGGAGGCTTAGTCACACAGTTTAGATAGCTAGCTTTTTCGTTTTAAATATTGTAGCTTAAATTAGTGCTTATTATCTTTTAAAGTTGTAATTTCCTTTCCAGTATTGTAACTCTTTTAAAGTTAATCAAATATCAGTTTCATTTTAAATTCATGTTCAAGTTTTATTCAATTTTATGATATTGCAAATTTTAGCTAAATATGTTGTGTGAAATTACTTAATAAGTTCAAATAAGCTTGTTTACTCTATAAGCTACTACTTAGACAGCTTAGCTACCTAATAGCTAAGCTGAATAAGTCTTTTACTAAAAATTTCACAAAAATCATTTATAAGCTAAGTGGATGATAAGCCAGACCTGGATGGGCTTATGGATTATTACCAGCTTATCTCTGATAAGCCAGAGCTTATAAAATAGCTCTAAGAGCATGTTAATGTCCTTGTTTTGAGCAAAGGACCAAGTGAGTACTTATTTCTAATTCTTATAGCTTAACCTCTATTTTAACTATTAGATCTGCTTATTTTACTTATCATTGCTTATTATTATTCTTTTAGTGCTTAATCTGTCTTATGCTAGCTTATATGTTTAGATCTCAGTAGCTTATCTAGTATTTTAGTTGTTTGTTCATTTTGAATTAAAAGCTATTTAAAAATAGCCATAATCTGCTTAATAATTTCTTATTGAATTATGCTTATTTCTCTAATGTTATTGATTATAAGTCTTCAAATATATCTTAGCTTAATCTGTTTCCATAGTTTCTTGCTTTTTTAGGACTAAATCAGCTTTAATTTAAGCTTTCAAAATTTAAAGGGGTATTTGGGATAAGCTGTTTAGCAGATGAAATTGTGCGCAGGTTGTTTATGGTGATTCATTTAAGTTTCCAAGAGCTCTAATATGGCATATATGCTACTTTTCATAAGTTAGAAATAAGCTTTGTTAAGTTTTGAATTTTGTTTTATCAAAAATCTAAGTCTGCTAGTCCATAGGGGTTTCATACAGCTTATTTGTTTAGATTACTTAAAATCCTATTTGAGGTATGGTTTTTGTGAGCTAAATAAGTTTCTAATGCGTCATTTCAAATCTGTTTTGAGTCAATAAACTTAGGAAAAGTCTTTAGAGGGTTCTTGATCAAAAACAGTCTAGTGGTATTAGTTTATAAGGGTTTGATTTTGCAGATCATTTTGGGGATAGAATTAAGCAAAACTTTGATTGAATTTTGTTTAAATTAGCTTATTATAGTCTTAAGTTTATCTGTTTTGAGTTTTTAGTTGGTCTAAATCCTTTTTGAGTATTAAAATTAAGTCTGCAAGTAGTCCTTTAACATCAAAAAGCCAAAAATATTAGTGTAAAACTGTCATTTTCAAATTACTTTTCTAGATTATTTCTTAAACTTATTTGTTTAAACCCAGCTTATTTGTGTTCTTTGAGTCAAGTACATAATCTGTTTTTAGTTCTTATCTTATTACTAGTGCTTATTTGTTCTTAATTTTAGCTTAAAGTTTGGTCATAGTCTTTAAAACCTCTCTTATAGTCAACTATCTTAAGTGCTTCTAATTTCTTTTCTGCTTATTTAATTTTGCTTATTTTTAATCCTTTGTGCTTAGTATAGGACTAGGTCTGTTTTTAGCTTATTAGTTCTCTTATTTGCTTATTGAGTCTAAAATAGCCAAACAGTTTTAGTTAAAAGCATATAAGCATTAAACTAGCAATCTGTCACTCTTAATTAGCTTTTTCCTATCTTAAAAATAAGTTCTGTCAAAAGTCTTTTTTTATAGTTGCTTAATTTTGCTTATTCTTGAGCTTTTTCAAAAAGAAAATTAAAAAAAATGTTTTTGCAAAAAGGTAGGTCACAGGACTCAAACCTGTGACCTCCCTCACACAACACACAGACCTTAACCATTGCGTCCTTGGGACTTTTTCATTCATACCTTGCACCTTTAATATCTTATATGCATTTAGTTTTTAGCTTATCAACTTATTTGAATTTTCACAGCTTATTGGCTTTAGCTTATTGAACCGTTTTTCTTTGTAAACCTTAGGAATACCATCTAGTATTTTTATAAATTTTCTCATAATTTTAGAATTAAGTTTAGTATTTTTAATTTAATTTAGTTTAAAAAATAGTTTTAATTAGTTTAAAAATTCCAAAAAATAATTTCTGTGTTTTATAAAATAGTTTAATACTTTTTAGTTTAGAAATTTGCATTTTTGGATTTTAGAGTTTTAATTTGTCATTATTAGTTAATTAGTTGGTTAAATTTAGCTTTTAATTAGTTTTAAATTGTTCTAATAGTAATAAGATTTTTAAATTGCTTTAATTTCTAGTTTAGCGTGCCTTTATGTGCTTTTCCTTTGCGTTATTAGATTTAGAATCTAAAATCCAAAATATTGATTATTCAAGCACGCGATCACGAACCGAAACAAGGTTTTCAATTCACGCTTCGTCGGGATACGACATCCGGGAGATAAAATATTGTTTGTCCTCAAGCAATTTTTATATCAAACGGGATACTCTCTATACTATTACTTATTTGGTATTTTAGGATATATATATTATATATATAAGACTATTTTACTAGGCGCCGTTGCCGGGAAGTTGTGAAACGAATATTGAGTTGTAGTTTGAAGATTAGTGCATTGAAGATCCTTCCCCGTGAAGTTATCGTTTATTAATTTTCTTTTATTAAAACCATAAAAATACAAAAATATTTTGTTTTCAATATTATTTTATTATTAAAAGTATAAAATACCAAAAAAAATTTGAAAAACAACAAAAATAACCGTTGTATCACTCGTAAAAACGGCTCACTTTTAGATAAACAAACTATAAGAGAGGTTTAAGGAGGGTTGATCCTACGAACTTCGACCCGAAAGGAGAAGGTTTTTAAAATGCTTCACGCTTACCCGCTCCTTCGCTTCTTTGTGCCTTGTCTAGAGAGCTACCATACACTTGTTCGATTATCGGTTACAAAAATATTTTCGTTCTATCTTATTTTTCTTATCTTGTTTTTAGTGCATGAGCACTCGTTCTACTTCTTTCGTATCTTGGCGATGACGAAAGTTCTTCTCTTGCACTTGAGGAAAGGAGAAAAGGATAGAAGATTTGATCACATTTAAACAAGATTAACCAAGTTGAATGATCAAAGATTTAGAGAGATTTAGTGAGATCCATAGAGAGAAAGAACTGAAAGAAAATCGTGCAAAAGGGTTATTGAAAATAGTTGGAGGTGACCCACTAATTATGGGAGCTGAAAAACAGCCTATCAGGAAACGGCGGTCCCAGATATAATAGGGGCCGCCGGATATTTAAGGGGGCCTCCGGCCTATTAAGGGACCGCCCGACAGACGCTCCTGTTTTTGTCTTTTTGTAGTGACAAACTTGTCTGGTAAAAGTTTAACATGTTTTGGGGGGAAAAGAACCATATTTTGAATTTTGGAAATAATACACATAAAACATTTCTTTATATAAGAAAAATTATTTGTTAAATATTTTTGAGAAATAGTTTTCTTATATTTACAAAAATATAAAGTTTAAGACAAAAACTTATTTCTTTGATCATCCTACAAGTTTAATGTTGTTTGTACATACCTTACGTGATTTACGTCGGGTGCAAACAAATGTCGGTGTTGATGTAGACTTAAGACGTCGAGAGATGTGGATGCGAGTATGCATTAATAATTTTTGATTACAAGTAACTTTCGCACTTTACGTTACGTATTACAAGTTACATGTTTGTCATCACCAAAACATAAAGAGATCGTATAGATTAAATATCATAATATTTGCACTAACAATCTCCCCCTTTTTGATGATGACAAACTATGTAAACTATAACACATAGTAAGGTTTAAAAGTTACTCGTTTACACTCTCTTCTCCCCCTTTTGTCGAATCAAAAAGGTAAAATGTGGATTATGGTTGGAGCATATAGGTTGGAGGTTTGAGAAGAAGACATGAGAAGAGGGTACGTGCTCCGAGTATATAGATTTGAGGTATGAGGAGAAGATATGAGAAATAAAGGTGAAGGTGATTGTGTGTTCCTTGGATAGTTTAGAAAAGGTCATGGGAGATGAGAAGTAGGCAAGAGAAGAAGGTAGGTACTTTGAGTGTATAGGATGAAGGAATGAGGAAAATGTAGATGATCCAAGTATATTGGTTGGCGGAATGAGAGGACAGCATGAGAAATAAGGTTGAGGTGGTTTTGTGTTTCTTGGATAATTTAGACGAGTTTATGAGAAATGAGAAGAAGGCTTGAAAAAAAGGTAGGTACTTCAAGTATATAAGTTGAAGGTATGAGAAAAGGACCTTAAGATTGAGGGTGATTTTGAAGTGGAGGGGGTGAAGTATTTGGAGTATGAATGAACCCTGCATCGTATTTGACAATCCCCAATCCTATCTTCCTATAAAGGTGAGCTTGCATCATCCCAGTGAAGTCTTCTATCATCATGGTTTAACCAACTCCATGCTATTTACCCACATATCTCCTAGCTCCCCCTTGCTCATTGCATCCCCATGATAATTACATTCCTTTTATATTGACTCTAAAGGATTCATGAATCAAATAAATTGCCATCGATGCTCAAGAAGTTTGATGCAATTTAAATGAGTAGAGTGCTTGCAAGTGCTCCCCCTCGGTGTATGCTCCCCCTTGTTTGGGGCACCAAGGAATCAAGATATGGATGTGTGCTACAAAACAAAGTTAGTAGACAAGTGCACATATATATAGCAAGATATTAGCGGGGAACTAGACATGCATTTTAGGTGTTAGTATTCTAGAGTATGACACTTTAAAAGAAAGTTAGAAGCTGGACACATGCAAACATTATTTTAAAAACAACAATCTAAATGATATAATTAAAAGACTCAAGACGTATGTTTACGGAGAAAGATTAGACCGACTTTTAATAAACGAGAATGAGATTCGTTTATTGATTGACACAAAAATATTATGAGAATGACCTTTTAAAAGTAGACGAATGACACTTAATATCTTGGCAAAATATGAATATATATGCTTTAAAAGAATAAAAAGAAAAATAAGACGAGGATTGAGACGATGTGCTCTTGGATGTGAATGAAAATGATTCCATAGAGCCGAAAAGTGGGAAAGGATGAGCGATACTAAAGAAGGAACGTGTTGATGAGAGGTTGATAGAAAAGATTGATATATCATTTGCACTAACAATTGAAGTGCATATGATCCTATCAAGACAAAGGTCGATGATTAGGAATTCAAAGGTTTGTTTGGTGTTTTGTTGGTTGACAATGTTGAGGAAGAAAGGTGGGTATGTGAAATGATACCAGGGTATGTGAGATGAGGTGGTAATTCTTTTATGGTGGAAGAGTAATGAGAGACTCAACAATGTGGTGACTCAATAACACTTGAAGATTGAATATCTTCTTTATGTTATTCACTTTCTATAAAGTGGAAAGTTTGGCGAAGGAGTGACATTTGCATTTTGAAAATTACTTAAATATTTCGGATGAAATAATTAAGTTGCCAAGAGATAAAGGAGGAATTCTAATAGTAACAAAATGATCCCATCCGAACACACTCTATATAATATAATATATAAGTATATAAGGATAGGACAATTATAGTATAGTAAGTATTTTCCTGCGGGTTCAAAAAACAAACTTTTAACCAAAGTTGTCTCAAAAACCTCCCGGGTCATTTTCCCTCGACGAAGCGTGAATTGAAAATCGGTTAAGTCCGTGAAGACAATTATAGTAGAACGGCTTGAGCAACAGGTTAATATTACCTGCGGGTTCAAAAAACAAACTTTTAACACAAAAGATTGTCTCAGACAAAAACCCTACCCGGATCATTTGTCCCTCCAAGAACCAGAAAGCGTAGAATTGACAAATAGTCAGGTATAAGTCCGTGATCTGACGTGCGTTTTAAGATCTGGTATTTATAACAAGAGATTATATCTTAGCATTTGGATTTGACAAAATGCAAACTACTTAAAAAAATATAAATGAACAAAGAACACCAGTAGAATACAATCTGCACTGGACAACGAAAGTACAAGTAAACAAACGAAATGAAACATTAAATCAGTAAGTTAAATTAAAAACGTAAACGGGAATTAAAGAAATGCTACAATTAAAACCTAAATTAAACCTAAAAATGCTTTTTTAAAGTTTTTCTAATCCTAATTAACTAGATAATAAGTAAAATCTAAGGAAATACTAAAACGAGGGTATTTAAAGCTTAAAAACGAAGAAAACAAGAACAGGGAAACGAAATCCTGTTTCGTTAAAAAGTGATACTCACAAAATATTAACCCTAGACGAAAGTAAATTTCAAGACCTAAGCATAGAATATGAAAAAAGAAAATTTTAGTAAAAAAGAAAAAATTCTTATTTTGATTATTTTTCTGTTTTTTATGATTTTTTAAAGTTGTTAACAAAATTAATTCACGAAAATTATAAAACTTTAAGCTAAAAATCCTAGAAAATTTCTAAAAGTAGCTAATGATAAGCAGAATGCAGGAAAAAATAAAAATCCTAAAGTGCTAAACTCAATAAGTCGGGAAAAATCAAACTAGCACTCGAAGTGCTTATTATAACTAAAACTCAAAAAGTAGATAAAAGAATAAAAAGTGCACCTTAGGACGTAAAAGTCCCAAGGGCATAGTGGTAAGTGTGTTGTGAGTTGTGAGTTGTGTGTTATAAAAGGTTGAGGAGGGTTGAGGTTGTGGGTTCGAGTCATGCTCACCCATAATTTCCCCTCTTCCCTTTTTTTATTTTTGCAAAAACTTTAAAAAGCAAACTTGAAAAACAGCTTAATATGAACACTTTTTGTGAAAACAACTTTTCTAAAAACTAGAAAATAAGCTAGAAATTAGCTTAATACAATGACAGTAACTGTTAGCATTGTATTGTAATAGGCTAGTCGGGTTCAGTCTTAGAAAGTCAAACTAGGTCTTGTATTGTAATAGGCTAGTCGGGTTCAACGGGCTTGGATTGTAATATAATATTGTCCGTGTTTCGGGCTCAAAGCCCAAGTTTAGAAAAGCCCGACCTAAGTAGAAAAGCCCATGTGCCAAGTAAATGGGTAAAGGTATAAAAGAACCCTCTCCACACATGGAGAAGGTATTGGTTGCATTTGTCACATACTTGTAACTTACCTTTCTCTCGCTAATCTAACTTTTCTAGTTTCTTTCTCTCTCACTTTTTCTTTCTTCTTTAGCCGGCTCCTTTAGAGCTTATTGGGAGCTTATTGAGTTTGCTTATTAGTTGTGAAGGATTATATAAGACCAACACAGGAAATTTTTCATCAAAAACAAAAATTTCGTTTTCATAAACTGTGGAGACGGCGTCATGATTAACACGCGACGCCGTTACCACGTCACCTGTGACGGGGTCACACAAACCCTGACGGCGTCAAACGCCCAGGTCAAGAAAACTGATAGCAAATGTACGTAGTAAGCATCATAAGGTAGATCGTACACCTTTGCTAGATTCATCAAGTCGAGTTTCTTTTATAACGTTATCAAAAAGCAAAGTCGATACACATACAAGAGGCATTTCCTATTAAAAAGGTACATTCCCTACTCATTTACAATGCCTCTCAGTTTTGATCCCAAGAATGCTGGCTAGCAAGATCATCTCAGTCCCGCTGTATCAATAAAGAGGCTGTTTACAAGTAGCAAGTAGGAAGTTTTAACAAGTGGTGAGCCTGCTTTTTGCGTGGTGGCAAAAATGGGTCTCGTTAGAAAATGTCTATTTGAGAGTCATACTAATAAGTACAAGTCAAGTATGCAAAAAGGCGTTGGTGTGCAGTGTGCACTTAAGACAAGCATATAGATATAGTTTGGTAATTACTCATCTATTCATTTTTTTAATTCAATTTC
Source organism: Tanacetum coccineum (assembly GCA_026074375.1). Classification (NCBI taxonomy): domain Eukaryota; kingdom Viridiplantae; phylum Streptophyta; class Magnoliopsida; order Asterales; family Asteraceae; genus Tanacetum; species Tanacetum coccineum. The sequence goes on along the minus strand of BQNB010000135.1, from coordinate 72,346 downwards.
AAAGTGTGGAAGTTATAGTGAAGTTTAACTCAATTCTAAAAAGGGCATGGACCTTCCTCTTTTTGTTGGTCAAGTTAGTTAAGTGTGAAAAGTACAGCTTCAATAACAAGGGGTATTAACTAATCACAGCGATGTTGGTCTACTCCAAAAGCAAAACACGAGGCATTTCCTATAACAAGTGGCGAGCCTGCTTTTTGCGTGGTGGCAAAACTGGGTCTCATTTTGTTAGAAAATGTACATTTGAGACTCATACTAATAATAAGTACAAGTCAAGTATGCAAAAAGGCGTTGGTGTGCACTTAAGCAGTGTTGTAAATATCGCTCGGCGGTACCTCGGCGGTCGACCCCCTTTAAGCGATATATCGGTCTTGGCGGCGATATATATCGGTTTCTTTCCTATTCCGTTTCACTCGTCGAGAACCCCAAAATTATATAGGGATTCTGCAAAGAGTATATATATATTTAATAAGTTTTTTAAGTTCTTATTATTTTTAAACTATATATCTATTAATATGTTGTAAAATATACATTATGTGTGGTTTTAATTCAGTTTTGTATACTTTTATTAAATCACGATCAAGAAAATCAGAATACCAAAAAAAAAACACCAAAAATCGGCCGATTTTGACCGATTTTGACCAAAACCGATTTTTTACCGATAAGTGAAAAAACGTATCGGTTGACCACCGATAAGCGATATATCGGCCGCCAAGGCCGATATTTACAACACTGCACTTAAGACAAGCATATAGATATGGTTTTTTTTTGGTATACCAGGGTTTCCGACTCGACATTGCGAGCCGACTAATCCCAGGGCGACTACCTTTTTGGATAGCCCAGAGTCGGCGTGGCGAATGGGGGATTAATTTTCTCCCTAGGGTTCGAACCCAAGACCTCTAGGCACTTTCGTACTAAGAGGCTAAGCCCTTACCGTTGGGTCACCCCCATTGGTTAACATATAGATATAGTTTAGTAATTACTCATCTATTCAAGCTCATAGGATCAATTTGTTAATTCAATTTCAAAGGCGTTGGTGTGCACTTAAGACAACAAGCTCATAGGAATTGAACTAAATCCTAAAAAGGGCGGGGAGGGACACGCAATGAAACATATATAAAGGGCAGGGAAAATGAAGGGCACGCACCTTCCTCTTTTTGTTGGAGCGGTGCTTCTTGAGATCTTTATCCTTCCTGGATGAAGAAGATTTGGGGGTGGATTTGGAGTGATTTCTTCCATGGGCGAGCTTGGTAGCGCGTTCAGCATCAAGCTGAGCGCGATATTCACGCATCATTCTATCTTTGTCAGCTTCTAACTCGCCTTTCTTAAGCTCGTCTTCCTTTTGCTTCTTTTTGTACTCTTCCCAGGTAACGGTATGAGAAGTTTTGAGGCTGGCCAAGCGAGCAGCATGCCATTCTGGTGAATGAAATGAACCATCCACCTGCCACGCCCCCAATCAGAAACCAAACCAAGAAACATACCAAGATTTTTTATATAACAAAAACAAACATAAAGTTGTAGCCTTTATCTAAAGATAAACCAAACCAAGATTTAACAGCAAGAAGCATATATATCTAAACCCACATAATAATAATAAGATGAATGTGGGCTTATGAGCTTATTTGATTTCAGCTTATATAACATAAGCCCCAATTTTCCAGCTTATTTTGAGACTTGTGGGCATATATAAGTTTATTATGATATGATAAACTTATACAAGTCTCAATATAAGCCAGAAAATAGGGGCTTATGTTATATAAGCCGAAATCAAATAAGCTCATAAGCCCACATATAAACCAAAACAAAGACCCCTTGAATGTAAAGAAAAGAAGGGTACAAACCATGCCGTCCTCCACGTCATCAGGGCCGCCGGAAGTGGACCCCACCCTGGATCTCTGCATCGCCTTGTACGCTTGATTTTTACCCATCAAATCACTGTCTTTTTAATTGAATTGATTTCTTTTCCTCAAAACCCCTTCCCATCTACTGACTCTTATCAATTTCAATATTAAACAAAGTGTGTCGTCTTGTTTTGTGTTTTGTTAGATAACTTTAGAGGTTGTTTGGGTTAACTCTTTTTTTTCTTTTTAACAAGGTTTTTTTTAGAGTGAATTGCAAAAATAGTCCTTGTGGTTTGGCTATTTTGCAAGTTTGGTTCGCGTGGTATCAAAATTGGAAGCAGCGTCTTTGTGAGAAAACTTGAAATCTGTTTTAGTCCTTTGTCAAATAAAAAATAACTCAAATACCCTTGTCTTCAACATCTTTGATTTTCTTTTAAATTTGAATAAATTACACATTTCGTCCTTATGGTTCTGTTTCTTGTGCTTGCCTAGATGCATTACCATTGGCTTCTGCATTGTTGCCACCTACATCAAAAAAAAAAAAACCTCGTAACCTGTTCGATGATGTTTAGATCAAAGACACACTTATAGCTTGAAGCTGAAATAACTATCTGTTGTTGCCTTTCGACCTTGTCCTTTGCTTGTTGTCTTATTGTGTCCAGTGTTTTCGCATGATTGACATGTAATAGTTCTTCTTTTCCTGCTCAGTTTACCATCTTTCACAAATGGCCATCCTCATGTTTGGACCTCTTTCTTTTCTTCCTTGGTAGGCATACCTGGACATGATGCTTGGGTGGCAAAAGTGTTGTTGGACATGTGGACTTCTCCCAGTACTTGGTCCCACAAATTGGTTGTATCTTGTGAGAGTATGTTTCCTTCCATGTACTCAACCAATAACAAGGATTTACCCAAGTTTCTGGGGGTGGTGCCGCCCGGTCATTCAGAGCCATATTCCAACAAGCTGCAACAACATGGTTACAAGGAATCCTTGTCAATTCTCATTTTCTACATGAACATGTCATACTCACTACATCCACAACACACTGATCACCAAGTGAATATGAAACTTGATACTTATTTGCTCCATTCCATTACACCTTCATCAAATGAGCTTCTTTCTTGATGGATTCCATGATTCTAGTTGCAGTAGGGGTCAAAGGACCAATACATTTATCAATCACACCACCTTGTATATTCACAATTCTCTTCATGCAATACTCCTTGATGTACTCTAAAAGTGTGATCACTGGCTTGTCCCTACCTCCAACTATTTTACCATTAAAGACCACACAGATGTTGTTAAGCAATAAATCAGATTTGGCTCTACCTACAAATCAAAAAATACAATATCATTTAATGCTATACAACTATACCTAATACTCATAAATATGAAAGCAGTAAAAACTATGATGGCATTAAGAAAATTACACGATTAGTCCCAGCATTTATGTGTTACCTGAAAAATAAGATCTAGCCCAATGTTATGTTAGTACTCTTGTTCAACCATTCATGTGCCTTAGCATTCATCGTCTTAAGTTCCAACATACACTTTTCAAAATCCCTAACATTTGTAGCAAATGCAACTCTCCACAACAAATCCTTGTATGCTTGTCTACACCATCCCTACTTTATGTTTTCATGTATGTGTCGCAAGCAATATCTGTGTTATGCACTTGGGTACGCAGTTTTAATAGCTGGAATGATACCTTGCATGAACCAATTCATTAATCAGTTTCTAATTCATATAATTCAGTGTAGGAACCCGATTAACACTTCACTTCATATATCACAACACAAATCGGAACTAGAAATGAGAAAAGGAGGTGATGGTGTAGAGAGAGAAAAAAGAGATTGGAGATGAGAAAAAAAAAGAAGATATTAGATATTTGTGAGATTTGAGAATTGTGAGATAGATTTGAGATAGATATTTTCAAAAGAAAATATCTATATATATACCCCTACACATTTAATGTGATGCGTGGGATATTTAACTAGGACTCGGGCTCGGGTTTTGCTTGGGATTAAACCCGAAACATATACAATATTAGATTAACTATCGAGCCCGATTCCCGATATTATTTTATTGCAACATTAACTAATTAAAGACCGAAGCTCCATCGTAGAGTGACCGAGCTTCCTTGTTCGACTCAATAAATTGAGGCTAACAACGTTCCAAAGGTGCATGATGGCCATTTTTCATGACATGATCGAGGAAACAATTGAGGTCTTTATGGATGATTTCTCGGTCTTCGGGGATTCTTTCTCATCATGCCTCTCCTATTTAGACAAAATGCTAAAATGGTGGGAAGATACCAACTTAGTTCTTAATTGGGAGAAGTGCCATTTCATAGTTAAAAAGGGCATTGTCCTCGGCCGTAAGATTTCTAAATCCAGGATTGAGGTCGACAGAGCTAAAGTTGATGTTATAGCTAAACTTCCTTATCCGACTTCCGTTAAAGGTGTTCGAAGTTTTTTAGGTCACGTCGGGTTCTATCGTCGATTTATCTAAGATTTTTCTAAAATCGCCCAGCCGATGACCCATCTTCTTGAAAAGGAAACCCCGTTTATTTTCTCTAAAGAATGTATTAAAGCGTTTAATATACTTAAGAAGAAGTTAACCGAAGCCCTGATTTTAGTTGCCCCCGATTAGGACCTACCATTTGAAATTATGTGCGACGCTAGTGATTATGCGGTAGGTGCAGTCTTGGGGCAACGAAAGAATAAACATTTTCAGCCTATACACTATGCAAGTAAGACCATGACGGATGCTCAAGCACATTACACTACTACAAAAAAAGAATTATTAGCCGTGGTGTATGCTTTCAAGAAATTCTGGCCTTACTTAGTCTTATCAAAGACCATAGTGTATACGGACCACTCGGCTCTAAAGTATCTTCTTGCTAAGCAAGATGCTAAGCCGAGATTGCTCCGGTGGATTCTCCTACTCCAAGAATTTGATGTCGTTATTCGTGATAAAAAAGGAGCGGAGAATCTTGCGGCTGACCACTTATCTAGATTAGAAAATCCTCATCAAGGTGATCTCGAGAAAAAGGAAATTAATGAAACGTTTCCTCTCGAGACCCTTGGAATGATAACTTTGCAGGGTGATTCTAGTACCTCATGGTTTGTCGACATTGCAAATTACCATGCGGGAAATTTTGTAATAAAAGGAATGTCGTCCCAACAAAAGAAAAAATTCTTTAAGGACGTTAAGCATTATTTTTGGGATGATCCCTACTTATTTAGGATTTGTGCGGATCAAGTGATTAGACGATGTGCTCACGGCCAAGAAGCCGTTGATATCCTCACGGCTTGCTGTAATGGACCTATCGAGAGACATCATAGTGCAAACTACACCGCTAAAAAGTCTTTGATTCTGGTTTCTATTGGCTGACAATTTATCGCGATGCCCATGACATGGTGATGTCATGTGACTCATGTCAACGTCAAGGCAAAATCTCACAAAAGGACAAAATGCCTCAAAATGCAATTCAAGTATGCAAGATCTTTGACGTATGGGGCATCGATTTTATTGGTCCATTCCTATCTTCTCAAGGGAACAAGTACATTCACATGGTCGTCGACTACTTGTCCAAATGGGTTGAAGCAAAAGTGCTCCCCACTAATGATGCCCGAGTTGTCGTAAAATTCTTAAAATCTCTCTTTGCCCGATTTGGAACTCCTCGTGTTATAATTAGTGATCGCGGTACTCACTTTTGCAATGACCAATTCGCAAAGGTCATGCTTAAGTATGGAGTTACCCATAGTCTTTCTACTGCGTATCATCTACAAACTAGTGGACAAGTGGAGGTTTCAAATCGTGGTTTGAAACGTATCTTGGAAAGGACCGTAGGCGAAAATCGCGCTTCATGGTCTGATAAGTTAGATGATGCTTTATGGGCCTTTCGTACCGCTTTCAAAACACCCATCGGGTGCACTCTTTATAAGCTTGTGTACGAAAAGGCTTATCATCTTCCTATCGAGCTTGAACACAATGCCTATTGGGCCTTAAAGCATTACAATTTTGATCTCAAGACCGCGGGTGATCTCCGGAAAGTTCAAATGAATGAATTAAATGAACTCCAAGATCAAGCCTACGAGAACTCTTTAATCTACAAAGAGAAAACGAAGAAGATTCATGATTCCAAAATTAAGAACCGCGTTTTCAACGTTGGTGATTGAGTTCTTCTCTTCAATTCTCGATTAAAGACTATCTTTGGCAAGCTCAAAATCCGTTGGACCAGACCATTCACTGTTGCTCAAGTTTTCCCTTATGGAACCATCGAGTTATCTCAAACCGACGGACCAAACTTTAAGGTGAACGGTCATAGACTCAAACACTATTTTGGAGGGACGTACCACCTATGGTTGTCCCGGATCTCCAAACCTTCCCTATGGACTACTAAATTCAGGGTCGAGTCAGGCTCATGACTCGGTTAACAAAAACAAGCGCTTTGTGGGTGGCAACCTATGCTTATGCCTAGTAGTAGTATATTAGTATAATAGTTATGAATAAGTGTGACGTCAGAAGGCTCGCTTCTTCCTTTCTTGTGTTTCGTGGCTTGTGTTTTTTGTTCAGGATTGCCCGGATTATGAAGACTTTTGTTGAGAATCTTATGTAGATCATTTGACGAGGATATTAGTTTGGGCTTTGTTTAGCGTCAAGATTAGCTAAGGTACAGATATATCTACTCTCTCTTTAAGCATTATTTGTTATACGGATATTCTACCTATCTCATTTGTTGATCTTGATAAGTAATGCTACTCTATATGTGCTTCTTTGGTCGTTGGTACGATTTGTTAGTTCTTGCATTTTCGTTTGCTTTCTTATCAGTACAGATATTCTTTCCTTTCTCTTAAGGATTCTTATGACATTTGATCCATATCGATTTGCACCTTTTCAAGCATTATATTCATTGTCTTATTTAATTTGATATTCGTTCGCTACACTATTTGATAATTCCATTAAACTCGTTTGACACATTCTTCATTTGACATTGCTAGTATATGAACATATTCGTTTTTGTTTCGACATGACATTTTGTTGACATATTATGTTCGTTTCGATATGCTATATGAACCCTTTGTTCATTCTGATGCCTTAGCTAACTAGCCATGGAGGTACCATGGCCGCGTCATTGAGGCACCAATAGCGTGACACTATCCGTGGTAGTGTGTTTAGTCCACATCGTTCCCTTTCGTTTTGTGTGCTCTATTATGCACTTGGCCATATATGAGTTGATTGTAGAAGAGCAATGATCATCAAGGTACGTCGTGTTATTTTGTTTTGGTAGAATGGATCATGTTGGTGCCAACACCCCATTTCACATTTTGTAGGGTACATCTGGAGTTTGCAACTCCCATGTACAATTTGATATGATATGATATGATATGTTACGATGTATGTTGGATTATTTAGTCTAAGCATGTGGCATGCTTTGGACTTTTGTTTTGAGCTCATGGGGCATTTCTATCTATTTCGTTTGGCTATCTGTTTTGTTTGGCTATCTGTTTCGTTTGGCTATCTGTTTTGTTTGGCTATCTGTTTTGTTTGGCTATCTGTTTTGTTTGGCTATCTAATTCGTTTGGCTATCTGTTTCGCTTGGCTATCTGTTTCGCTTGGCTATCAGTGTGTTGGGGTTACCTATTCGTGCCACCTATTTGGGTGAATACGTTAAGTGTGTGTGCATGAGGCTCTTATGATATTAATCGTTGTTACACAGGTTATGGTATTCGATTTTGTTTACTTATGCCATACTTTGAGCTATATTTTTGTTTATATCTATTCACTGAGCTTTTTAGCTCAGCCGTATTTTTTTTCCTCGCGGCAGGTAACCAAGGGAAGTTGGGATACGAGTGAAGAGTGCATATAAGCTCATATCGGACTATTTTGATGGACTATCATACCACATCTACATTATAAGTTGTTTAGAATTTGTATTTTGGATCCGTTGCTATCATAAAAGACTTTATGTTATAGATTTTTTATTGCCATACTGGTGTAATTTTTCCAACTATTTTTAGTAAAGTCTTTCGCTTGCATATGTTTTGGTTCCGTAAATATGACATTTGGGCCTGTTTTGAGGCGGGGTGTTACAATTATGGTATCAGAGCCAGGTTCCGACCTGTAGTATCTAAGTTATAACCTGTGATGATTGACACTAGGTTTTGACATGCTAGTATATAAGTTATGATCTCTAAAGATTTGCGCTAGCTTTCGTATGGAAAAAGATAATAAAATAAACCTAAATTATGACTGGTGATGATTGGGTAGACTATATGTTAGGAAATTCATTTTAGTATCTTTGCTTTACCTCATTTTGACTCAGGTTCATGCTTTTAGTTGAGTCTCTTACAAGTTCATTTCTTTTCGTACACTAAGAAATACATCAGAATGCGCGGCACAGCGTAGTGCTCACCTACGGTTAAATTACCCTGAAATCATGTTGTTTAGTTTTCTTATAAATATTAAGTCTTTTCTATGTATTGGGATATCTTTGATTTTGATAATAAAAGCTTTTGCTTTATTTTTGGCCGTTTTTGCTAATATTCTCTTAATAATCGGTATTCGTTTGAATCAACGGTTGTTGGAGTTTGCTTGATTATCGGTATTCTTTGAATCAACGATAGTTGGAAGATTGTTTCTAGTATTCATTGGAATCAACAAATTCAATTTGTTTTATGGTATTCATTGGAATCAACAGATACAATTTGTTTATGGTATTCATTGGAATCAACAGATTCAATTTGTTATCTCGTTTTTTTTCACTACATTAGTTATTGCATAGGCCGACTAACTTTCCACGAACGTGTAATATGATGTTTTGTTAATCGTTAGTAAAGTACTATAGATCGTCGTGATGGAGATTTGTAGATCGTCATCTAAGACTGTTGTGCACATTCAACAAAAGCAACGTGAATCGTAGCTAGAGGGCTTCCTAATTTGCCTCGTCTAAAGAAATAGTTTGAAGATAATCTTGTTTCAAAGTTGTTTGTCGTTTCAGTGGTAAAACTCATTTTTCATCTCTAAGCACATTAAAATTTTCATGAGTGTAACAAAACTTAATACCCTTATCAAAAGTATTAAAGAAACTAATACCAATAACTAGTTAACATGCATACCTTGAGACGTCATGGTGTACATGCAGTAGCATGAGAGTAACACGCGGAGAATCCTACACTTTATGAAGTTTTATGTAGCTCCTTAATGTGAACTATTTTGGAGATAAGTGGTCGTCATGAAAAAAATCTCGTCTTGTATGTTCTTGTTAAAATTTTCGCGTCCGAATTTTTTTTAGGAGGATAGATTTATAATAGCAAAGAAATTTAAATATTTTAGTAATATATAAGTACCCGTTTAAATAAATAAAAAATGAGTCATAACGGAATGGTCACATCTTTTTGCTAGTTGTTACGTAATTTTTGTGATTCGATCTAAATTTCGAGGACGAATTTTTTTTAAAGGTGGTAGAATTATAATACCCCTAAAATGATTGTAATTATGTACAAATAAATTTACATCGAAGATAATAAACTCAATTAATACACTTTTATAACCTCTTACGTTTGAATGACCATAATAACCATTTATAACTTACGTTTTTGATGGCATTGAAAGCAAAGTCTACTTAATATAATAAACATATTGTAAAGAAAGTATTAACTTACTATGTGGGCGTTTTTGTATTGATACCATATAAATGAAAGATATCCGCATAGTCAAAAGCAAGACTTAGTCACTAATATCTTCTCCAAATCCCGTACTATTCGAAATATTAGTTTTCTTTACATCCCTAATTATATAAAGTATCATACTCATATTATATACTATTAATTACTATTAAAAAATTGATAATGGAATTATAAAGAGAGAAATGAAATGGTTTGAAATTCAGAAGTGGTCAAATGGGATAAGTCATACACGTTGCTTTTAAACCGAAATCTCAGCCATAATTGGCTTATTTATATTCGTCTCCATCTGTGGCTCATTCACAAATGAAAGCACTCATTGATACTACCACAATATAAATCCCATTATCATAGTACTTTTGCAATAGCAAATTTTGTAGATCGATCGGCATAACAAGTCTTAATTATAAAACCAAAATACCAAAGCAATGCTACGAGTAATCGTCCGGAATTATTTGCTAGAATGTTGAAAGTGATAGAATTAGCTATGTACCGGCTTCATGTAAAACGTGGTTGTTCGCGTTTGGAGTTCTTGTTCGGTTCATGTTTAGGTTGAGGTTTTGGCTTAATTCGCTGGAGGTTTCAGTTGGAGCGTATGTGTTTGTGAATGATTTTGGTTCTGGTTTCTTTTTTTTCTCGATCTATCCTTGTTTGACTAGGAGGTAAACTCTAAAATCACATTCACATTCTGATGGTAGTCTATTCCATGTTTTACGTTAATTATCAATGGCATATATACATATACATATAAGTTAGTGTAAGTAATTAGTTAAATGAAAGACATAGTTGATATAATATGATCACAATTACTAGTGATGAATCGGAATCGTCAGATCTTTAAATGGTTAATTGGGTTCACTTGACATATATAGGAGCTTACATAATAATCATAGAAGGTCGCTAAATGTCTATCGTACAGGTTAAAATCAATGAAACAATTTACATAAAAGAGAAAATAAACGATTATAAAATAAGTTGGGTTCTTCGATCTCTTCATAAACACAAGCATGTGCATGATAAATTTGCATGTCTGGTCTTCACTATTTTAAATTAGAGTCCTTTACATTGTTCCTGGGATATTAGAATTTATACTTAGTCATAATAGTAATTTAGTTAATATGTCAAATACTTATGAAACGTGTCTTTTGGTTCTTGGTTCTGTACGTCAACCAACAATAAGAAGGTTGTTTTTGCATGGTTTAAACTAGATTTATATTTACAGGTTTTAAAGTTACTAGGAAATGCCTTCACTAAAAATTAATATAAATGTTAGTAGTAAATAAGATGATACTAACACTGATATAACAAACAAACATTAGCAAATAAAATTGAAAAGGGTGTCTAAGTATGATGGATTGAGCAAAATAAACGTGGACGAAACTTAACTCAATATGAGTTTTTGAGAATAATATTTGAAGTATTGAATGAACTATTATGGAATGACTGAGTAATGCGACTAAAAGAATAATTAGTTCAATCGTTATTAATTAGTAGTCGGGTATTTTAAGTAGATCATTTGACGAGGATATTAGTTTGGGCTTTGTTTAGCGTCAAGATTAGATAAGGTACAGATATATCTACTCTCTCTTTAAGCATTATTTGTTAGTACGGATATTCTACCTATCTCATTTGTCGATCTTGATAAGTAATGCTAATCTATATATGATCTTGGTTTTCCCCCCATTTGTGTTTTTTTTTTTAAAAAACGATTTGTTAGTTTTTGCGTTTTCGTTTGCTTTCTTATCAGTACAGATATTCTTTCCTTTCTCTTAAGGATTCTTATGACATTTGATCCGTATCGATTTGCACCTTTTCAAGCATTATATTCGTTGCCTTATTTAATTCGATATTCATTCGCTACCCTATTTGATAATTCCATTAAACTCGTTCGACACATTCTTCATTTGACATTGCCAGTATATGAACTTATTCGTTTCGTTTCGACATGACATTTTGTTGACATATTATGTTCGTTTCGATATGCTATATGAACCCTTTGTTCGTTCCGATGCCTGAGCTAACTAGCCATGGAGGTACCAAGGCCGCGTCATTGAGGCACTAATGGCGTGACACTATTTGTGGCGGTGTGATCAGTTCACGGCGTTCCCTTTCATTTTGTGTGCTCTATTATGCACTTGGCCATATATGATTTGATTTGTAGGGAGCGTATGGATGCATCCTAGGTACTTCGTTTAGTTTCGTTTTGGTGAATGGATTAGTGTGGTGCCAACACCCCATTTCACATTTTGTATGGTACATCTGGAGTCTGCAGCTCCCATGTACAATTTGATATGATATGATATGTTACGATGTATGTTGGATTATTTAGTCTAAGCATGTGGCATGCTTTGGACTTTTGTTTCGAGCTCGTGGGGCATTTCTATCTATTTTCGTTAGCTATTTGTTTCGTTTGGCTATCTGTTCCGTTGCGATTGTTTTGTTTGGCTATATGTTTCGTTTGGCTATCTATTTCATTTGGCTATCTGTTTCGTTTGGCTATCTAATTCATTTGGCTATCTGTTTCGCTTGGCTATCTGTTCCGCTTGGCTATCTATTTTGTTTGGTTACCTATTTTGTTTGACCACCTATTTCGGTTGGATACTTATTTCATTAAGCTCTTATGATATTAGATCTTTGTTACCCAGGTTATGGTGATTCTTTTTCGTTTACTTATGCATACTTGATCTATATGTTTTGTTTATATCTGTTCACTGAGCTTTTTAGCTCAGCCGCATTTCTTTTCCTCGCGGCAGGTAACCAGGGGAAGTTGGAATATTAGTGAAGAGTGCATAGGAGCTCATATCGGACTATTTTGATGGACTAGCATACCACATCTACACTATAAGTTGTTTAGAAGTTGGATTTTGGATCTGTTGCCATCTTAGAAGACCTTTATGTTATAGATTTTGTATTGCCCTAGTAACTACTGGTGTAATTTTGCCAACCATTTTTAGTAAAGTCTTTCGCTTGCATATGTTTTGGTTCCGTAAATGTGACATTCGGGCCCGTTTCGGGGCGGGGTGTTACAATTATGGTATCAAAGCCAGGTTCCGACATGTTGTATCTAAGTTATAACCTGTGAGGATTGACTTTAGGGTTTGACACATTAGTATATAAGTTATGATCTCTAAGGATTTGCGCTAGCTTTCGTATGGAAAAGATAATAAAATTAACCTAAGTTATGACTGGTGATGATTGGGTAGACTATATGTTAGGACATTCATTTTAGTATCTTTGCTTTGCCTTATTTTGACTCTGGTTCATGCTTTTAGTTGAGTCTCTTACAAGTTCAATTCTTTTGGTACACTAAGAAATACGCCAGAATGCGCAGCAAAGCGTAGTGATCACCTACGGTTAAATTACCTTGAAATCATGTTGTATTAGTTTTCTTATAAATATTAAGTCTTTTCTATGTATTGGGATATCTTTGATTTTGATAATAAAAGCTTTTGCTTTATTTTTGTCCGTTTTTGCGATATCTCTAATAATCGTATTCGTTGAATCAACGGTTGTTTGGAGTGTGTCTAATTATCGTATTCTTTGAAATCAACGATAGTTGTAAATTGTTTTCTGGATTCATGGAATCAACAGATTCAATTGGTTTTTCTAGTATTCCTTTGAATCAACAATTCAATTTATTTCTGTATTTAGTAGAATCTGATGTTCTCAAATACACCCTCCGATATATAATATAATATTTATAAAATACATATACGCCAAGCTGAAGTATCATAACACATTATCATAGGCGGAAAATAAAAAGTAATTCAACACGGGTATCGTTTTCCTCGGCGAGAGTGATTGGAAATCTACGTTCAAGTTTGTAAATCGAGATTGATTGTCATAAAGTTTTGGTTTTGGTTTTTAAACTAAAATTAAACTATATTAAGTCTACGTTTAAAACTACAGGTTATACTAAAAATTGATCTAAAAGATATAAATGACAGAACTATGCTTTCTAGTGACGTGGAAATGTTCCTTAATTGCGGGTTTAGGTTTAACGAAGTAAAATCCTTAGAATACAAGATTTCAATAAATTAAATGACTAGTAAATAAAGATGCCGTTTTAAATAAATGACAAGTATTTAAATTGCATTAAAAGTAAATGACGGTATGTAAATTGACTATTAATTTTTTAAACCTTTTTAAAACCGCACTTAAATTCCAAATCACTAATCACTTAACATGCACTAATAAAACTACTCACTACTCATAATAATCAAATAAGCAAAGCAAAACATTTTATACTAAAGCTACACTAATTCATTGAAAAAGGATAGAAAATGGAACCGATTAGAAGAACCGCAAAAAAACGATAACCACCCGATTTATTTAGCTAAAGAAAATAATTAAATTCTATCTAGCTAAATAAACTCTTAAGGTCCGCGCCTCATGAGTTGACCGGTACCAAAAGTCAAAATAAGAAAATCAAACTGTTATGGTTAAAACAGTTTTAATAACAAATTAAAATTTTCACAATTTGTTTCATTAAACAATTTGTCCTAAGTTATATATAAACAAACCAAATGGTCCACTTGATAAACTAAACGCAGCCTAATTCAAATCTACAAAAGAAAACTAAAGCCCTTGTGTTGCTCATCGAAATTCTTCAAACTAGTAGGTCCAATAGATTTCTAAAACCAACGAAGCCCAAATAGTACAACGAATAGCCCAGACTAGATTATTAGGATTAGTAACCAACGAGTGCCAAATGAAAATTCATCTACAAACCTAACGAAGGACCGTCACGAGTAAGAATAAAGAAACAAGGAAACATAATTCGTGATTTTGAGTAAAACACTTTTATCCAATAAGCTCAAACAAAATTTAATAAGCTACTTATCCTATCCAAAATAAGCTAGATATTAAGCTAACCAAAACTTTAACTATGAATCGTCTTGTAAAAGACTTTAAACGAGTATCAATAAGCAAGATCTACTAGATTTATAAGCTACTAAATCATTTTGCTCTCGAAAATAAGGAGGTCTTAGGCTTATTGATACAAACCGAGTAACTAAATACTCTTGGCCACCCTTTTATAGATCGAATCGAGCAATTAAGAAACGAGAAGGAAACCGAATAAGCCAAAACTTATTATGAACTATAAGCTAAAAGAACTAATCGAAATGAGCAAGAGATTGCTTATTCGAACTAGGTGATAGCTAGAAAGAAACAATAAGTAACACTTAGCTTATTGTGAGAATAAGCCGCAAGAAATAAGATAAGAAAAAGGAGAATAAGTCGGATCCATTAAACTAAACATCATCTTCATTCATAAACTCAAATGTTACAATAAGAGTATCCAATAAGCTCACAATAAGCTGGTACAATAAACTAAAAATTGAAATAAGCTGAAAAATAAGCTAAAATCTAAAGGGAAAACTAAAAAGAAACTAAATCCTCCTTCCAAAATGAGGGGGAGCATCTTCAATTTATAGCCAAGTGAGGGGGTAGTTTTGTAAATTTCATCCAATCATTGCACACTTAATTAGCCAATCATTGGCTTCTATTTGTGTGACCTCATATCACCAGTGTGTATAAATTTGATCCACCATTTCCTTGCTTCCACGTGTCCCTTTCCTCCGGCTTAGATACTACGCATCATTTACGTCCCTAGGATCAAATTTGCAATGTATTGAAATGTTAACAATTCTTTTTCGCCACGTGGCTTAATATAATTTGTCCTCCTCTTATGTAGTGCGCCTGCACGTGATAGCCTTTATTTAATTTAGAGGCACGTGATATCCAAATGCAAGCATTTTCCTTTGATCAAATTTCTTTTGCAACTTGAAACTGAAAGTGATATTCACAAAATACTTTCCCACGTGGCTACTTCTCGTCCCTTCCAAGTATATGCGCTGTCACGTGTGCGATTTAATTTCTAGGTCACGTGACCTGATGTCACATGCTTCATTCATAACATATTTTGTTC
The DNA here is from genome assembly GCA_026074375.1 of Tanacetum coccineum. Taxonomy (NCBI): domain Eukaryota; kingdom Viridiplantae; phylum Streptophyta; class Magnoliopsida; order Asterales; family Asteraceae; genus Tanacetum; species Tanacetum coccineum. Next base: position 56,887 of record BQNB010000135.1, on the reverse strand, counting down.
ATTATCAATTGGGCTTATAATGGGCTTGGCTTGTTTGGGCCGGCCCGGCCCATAAAATGGGATACGGGCTGGCCTAATAAAATCCGAAGGCACCCTTGGACTTGTTTTCTCGTGCTCTTTCTGATGGCATGCTCGGGGACATTTCACGACTTCATGTAGCTTGAGTAATAAACTAGACTTGACCAAATTAAGTCCGATAATTCCTGTTTTTGCACCGTTTTTAATCCTTTTACCTGCAAGACATAAAAATACCAAACAAACATATTTGCAATATAATAAAGCATATTTTAGCATTTTTAGTCTGTTTTATAGTGTTTTACGGGGTATAAAAGATGTGTGTTTTAGCAAATACCGGAATCAACAGATTCAATTTGTTATCTCGTTTTTTTCACTACATCAGTTATTGCATAGGCCGACTAAACTTATGCGAACGTATAATATGATGTTTTGTAAATCGTTAGAAAAGTACTATAGATCGTCGTGATGGAGATTTGTAGATCGTCATCTAAGAGTGTTGTGCACATTCAACCAAAGCAACGTGAATCGTAGCTGTACGGCTTCCTAATTTGCCTCGTCTAAAAAAATAGTTTGAAGATAATCTTGTTTTAAAGTTGTTCATCGTTTCACTGGTCAAGCTCATTTTTCATCTCTAAGCACATTAAAATTTTCATGAGTGTAACAAAACTTAATACCCTTAACAAAAGTATTAAAAGAAACTAATATCAATAATAAGTTACATGCATACCTTTTGAGACGTCGTGGTGTACGTGTCAGTAGCATGAAGAGTAACTACGCGGAGAAGTCTACACTCTATTGAAGTTTTATGTTGCTCTTAATGTGAGACAATTTTGGAGATGAAGTGGTCGTCATGAGAAAAATGTCTTCGTTTGTAAGTTCTTGCTTAAATTTCGCGGTCGAAATTTTTTTAGGAGGATAGATTTATAAGAGCCAAGAAATTTAAATATTTTAGTAATATATAAGTACCCGTTTAAATAAATAAAAAATGAGTCATAACGGAATGGTCACATCTCTTTGCTAGTTGTTACGTAATTTTTATGATTCGATCTAAATTTCGAGGACGAAATTTTTTTTAAGGGTGGTAGAATTATACCCCTAAAATGATTGTAATTATGTACAAATAAACTTACATCGAAGATAATAAACTCAATTAATACACTTTTATAACCTCTTACGTTTGAATGACCATAATAACCTTTTTCTAACTTACGTTTTTGATGGCATTAGAAGCAAAGTCTACTTAATATAATAAACATATTGTAAAGAAAGTATTAACTTACTATGTGGGCGTTTTTGTATTGATACCATATAAATGAAAGATATCCACATAGTCAAAAGCAAGACTCAGTCACTAATATCTTCTCCAAATCCCGTACTTTTCGAAATATTAGTTTTCTTTACATCCCTAATTATATAAAGTATCATACTCATATTATATACTATTAATTACTAATAAAAAATTGATAATGGAATTATAAAGAGAGAAATGAAATGGTTTGAAATTCAGAAGTGGTCAAATGGGATAAGTCATACACGTTGCTTTTAAACCGAAATCTCAACCATAATTGGCTTATTTATATTCGTCTCCATCCGTGGCTCATTCCACAAAGGGAAAGCAAACTCAGTGACACACCAAAAGATTAAATCCCATTACAATACTTTTGCAATAGCAATGTTTCTAGATCAATCCGGCATAACAGTCTATTCGAAAACCAAAAGACCAAAGCAAGGCTACGAGTAATCTCCGAAGGATTTGCTAAATGTCGAAAGTGATAGAATTAGCTATGTGCCGGCTTCATGTAAAACATGGTTGTTCGCGTTTGGAGTTCTTGTTCGGTTCATGTTTAGGTTGAGGTTTTGGCTTCATTCGCTGGAGGTTTTAGTTGGAGTGTATGTGTTCGTGAATGATTTTGGTCGATCTATCCTTGTTTGACTAGGAGGTAAACCCTAAAATCACATTCACATTCTGATGGTAGTCTATTTCATTTTTTACTTTAATTATCAATGGCATATATTCATTTACATATAAGTCAGTGTAAGTAATTAGTTAAATGAAAGACATAGTTGATATAATATGATCACAATTACTAGCGATGAATCGAAATCGTCAGATCTTTAAACGGTTAATTGGATTCACTTGACATATATAGGAGCTTACATAATAATCATAGAAGGTCGCTAAATGTCTATCGTACAGGTTAAAATCGATGGAACAGTTTACATAAAAGAGAAAATAAACGATTATAAAATAAGTTGGGTTCTTCGATCTCTTCATAAACACAAGCATGTGCATGATAAATTTGCATGTCTGGTCTTCACTATTCTAAATTAGAGTCCTTTACATTGTTCTTGGGATATTAGAATTTATACTTAGTCATAATAGTAAAATTAGTTCATATGCAAATACTTTATAAACATGTCTTTTGGTTCTTGGTTCTGTACGTCAACCAACAATAAGAAGGTTGTTTTTGCATGGTTTAAACTAGATTTATATTTACAGGTTTTAAAGTTACTAGGAAATGCCTTCACTAAAAATTAATATAAATGTTAGTAGTAAATAAGATGATACTAACACTGATATAACAAACAAACATTAGCAAATAAAATTGAAAGGGTGTCTAAGTATGATGGATCGAGCAAAATAAACGTGGATGAAAAGTAACTCAGTATGAGTTTTTAAGAATAATATTAAAAGTATTGAATGAACTATTATGGAATGACTGAGTAATGCGACTAAAAGAATAATTAGTTCAATCGTTATTAATTAGTAGTTGGGTATTTTATGTAGATCATTTGACGAGGATATTTGTTTGGGCTTTGTTTAGCGTCAAGATTAGCTAAGGTACGGATATATCTACTCTCTTTTTAAGCGTTATTTGTTCATAACTTGTTAGTACGGATATTCTACCTATCTCATTTGTTGATCTCCACCAATCTGAAAGATAAATACTTAGGCATTATCATGAACGCATAGCTGCTTTCCATTCTTCATTAACACGAACAAACCCTTGATGAATTAGGGTTTTACATATACTCACATCATGCTCATTAAACCCAGACGCACATTATAATCGTGCCTTCACAAACCACAACAACGACTGTTGCTGGACAATCACGATGAACACCATTAGATACATATACCAGCAGAAGAACATGAAGATTTGACACCGGTATTCGTGCTATTAGGGTTCATCATCACCCTTTGGGTAACTCACCAAAGCTAGTAGAAAGATAAACATTCAATCTCCAACCTGCTTCTTTTCTGATCAACAAAAAAAAATCTACAACCCTAGATTAGGGTTTTATTAGACACGTACAAAATCAATTAATTTTGTGTCTTCTGTCTATTTTCTTAATAAGATCTAGGGTTTGTAGGAAAACCCTAGTTTCACCAAATCACCATATACCAAAGATCCAGAAACATGAACCTTTTTGTTCAAGAATACGACACCTAAAAACCTTGTACTCCTAGATATCAAGAGCAACCCGCTCTGATACCACTTGTTGAGAATCGATTAGCCCATCTAGGATTAGTTTTACAGATAATATTGAACACGTAGCGGAATAATAAGAAAGCAATATTATCAAACAAGGTTTTAACCAAACATTGAAGCCTTCATTATATTTGATCAGAATAAATGAGACTACAATCACTATCTAATACACTAACTACTACTACTACTACTAAATGTGTACACACACGCTTTTGCTAGACTCTCATTGAGAAGTCTGTTATTCTATTCTATTCTAGATGATAAAACTATACACCCTAATACCCTTTATATAGAGGGATATTAAGGCTTACAAAGGAAGCTAATTAATTATATTAGGAAGCTAATTAAAACTAATTAAAACCTTCCTTTATCTTTGATATTCTTTGACTTTTCAATGCCTATCTTCATAGAAATCTTCCAGCTTTTAATTCTTCCATATGTAGAATACCAAAGTGTCATATTAATCCCTTGTTGTTTCATTCGTCTTCATTTATGCATATGTAATTTTGTAATCATCAAATCTGAGATCCCAACAACTCTCGTGCTCGTGGTTTTGTCCATCGTTCACTCAAGCCTCAATCCTTTGCATGCTTATATATGGGAATCCGATATCCTAGATCTTATTGATGAACGTTTATCTGTTAGCATAATTAATAAACGGCTTTAGATTTACGTAGAGACCCTTTAAACATTGAGGACAATGTTTAGTTTTAGTATGGGGGGATCTTTTGATTTGATCTTGCTTGCATTTGCCTTGTTTTCTCGTAACCTTGTTTTGCCACCAAAAATACCAAAAATATGTGATTTTAGGCCAAAATTAAAAAAATTTCAAAAATAAAATAAGTGTTTTGACACGAATGTTTGTCTTTTTGAGAATAAATTTTGACTTGATCGAGCATGTTGTGCTCTAGCTTGCCCCTTAACCTATATAAATTTAAGCTTTTGCTAGTCTTTTATACAAGAAGCTTTAAAACGCGAATTCTAGCTTGAAAAAGCCAAAGAGTTTGCAAGTTTCCATAATAGACTTTAAATATGCAAAGCTTGATTTTATTAGACTAAGCATTCGCGGATCTTTTTATTAAAGATTTTAAATTTGTGAAGAACGAGAAATGATAGAGTTTTATATAAGTTAAATGCTAAGCGTGGAGTAATTGGATCTCTTTAGAGCTCATAGAGGTTAATTGTGGTTTTTTGCTCCCATAGTAAGAATAATAAATCCGAGACTGATAAAAGTTTACTGGATCATGGTCGGCTCGCATACCGATGTGACATTTTTCAAAAAGGTCAAGGATCTCCTAGTCAAAATAAGACTCCTAGACCATGGTCGGCACACATACCGATGTGACAGTTATTTAAAAGACCGAGAGGTTTAATAATGTTGCATTAATAATAATAATAAAGCCAAATTTCGACTCTGGGGTTATCTAAATAAAGCCTTTGTCTCTGGACTTGTAGTTGAGTTATTTCGGATGAAATAAAAAGGATAACCCCTAAATCATATGAAATTAGAACCTTAATTAGGACCTTATTCTCACCATATCGTCTCTTTAGGAAAGGATTTTAAACTAATTATGGTCTAAACCGGGTTTACTTTATCAAAATAAGGACTTAATTTATTTGTCACCAATAATAAGAATAAAACCCTTAGAGGATTTAGGAATAAAGGATCGGAAAGTAGCTATGCGTACATAATTAGCATTTATAAGTAGTGTTAGCATCTTAACTTGTATTTAACAATGATTTTGTTTTTAAGCTTGATTTGGGACGGGTGAAAAATCAAGGACGATGAATTTATCCTTTTAGTATTTCTTGATCCGTGATCCTATAGATTCATTTCAAAAAAAATGATAATATAATAAGTTTATGCATAAAAATGGTAAAACGGGGCGTTTTAAACTAGAGATTTCTTAATCCCCTTAGATGAACACTTAGCTACTTATCGAGGTAATTTGTCTAAGGGGGTTGAAAATTTTAGTTGTCTATGTGTGAATATGACATTTTGTGAGGACACGACAATAGCTTAGTATAGGGGATTTTTTATATGTGTTTAATTACATATCAATTTTCCTTATTAAAACGAGCTTATTTGACCAAAAATACATGACAAATACATTGTATATGTGTGTTTTGTCAATTGTATTATGCAGGTAACGGATATTCATAAAAGGAGAAAATGAAGCCAAAAAGGACAAACCCGAGCACAAGATTGGAAGAGCATGAGAAAACGAAGCCGAATGCGTTTTTCATTTTTAATGAGCCAACCCGTACCCGTTTAATGGACCAAGTCAGCCCATTAACAATTGAATAACAAAAACATAAGCCTTTTATGAGCGTTGAATCAAAAAGTCCAAATCCATATTTTTTGTTAAATCAATCTTGGTCTAATTCATAATAAAAAGCCCAAGACCAATCCCTAATACCCGAGCCCAAGTCAATTGATAAATGCCGGGTCAAAATTTACTATTCATTATCCCTTTCCCTCTCATTTTCACATACAGCAAATTAACACACAGGGTAAATTCATCATCTCCACACATACATCCCATCCTCTTCTAGAAGGCCTATGTGGCAAGACTGGCATCACTCCATTGACATCCTGGTGATCTTGAGCAATCTTATTGGCTTAGAGGACGTGGAAATGATCTAAAGACTCAAAGAGATTGGATATGAATCAAGGGCTAGGATTTGATGATTGGGATGCTCCTGTTACTTCTGGATCCTTCTCTTGCTGGCTATAAAAGGAGGCTCAGTCACACAGTTTAGATAGCTAGCTTTTTCATTTTAAATATTATAGCTTAAATTAGTGCTTATTGTCTTTTAAAGTTGTAATTTCCTGTCCAATATTGTAACTCTTTTAAAGTTAATCAAATATCAATTTCATTTTAAATTCATGTTCAAGTTTTATTCAGTTTTATGATATTGCAAATTTTAGCTAAATATGTTGTGTGAAATTACTTAATAAGTTCAAATAAGCTGGTTTGCTTTATAAGCTACTACTTAGACAACTTAGCTACCTAATAGCTAAGCTGAATAAGTCTTTTACTAAAAATTTCACAAAAATCATTTATAAGCTAAGTGGATGATAAGCCAGACCTGGATGGTCTTATGGATTATTACCAGCTTATCTTTGATAAGCCGGAGCTTGTAGAATAGCTCTAAGAGCATGTTAATGTCCTTGTTTTGAGCAAATGACCAAGTGAGTACTTATTTCCTATTCTTATAGCTTAACCTCTATTTTAGCTATTAGATCTGCTTATTTTGCTTATTATTATTCCTTTAGTGCTAAATCTGTCTTATGCTAACTTATATGTTTAGATCTTAGTAGCTTATCTAGTATTTTAGTTGTTTGTTCATTTTGAATCAAAAGATGTCTAAAAATAGTCATAATGTGCTTAATCATTTGGTTTTTGAATTATGCTTATTTCTCTGATATGATTGCTTATAAGTCTTCAAATATATTTTAGCTTAATCTGTTTTCATAGTTTCATGCTTTTTGAGGACTAAATCAGCTTTAATTTGAGCTTTTAAAATTTAAAAGGGTGTTTAGGATAAGTTGTTTAGCGAATGAAATTGTGCGCAGGTTGTTTGTGGTGATTCATTTAAGTTTCCAAGAGCTCTAATATGGCCTATATGCTAGTTTTTATAAGTTAGAAATAAGTATTGTTAAGTTTTGAATTTTGTTTTATCAAAAATCTAAGTCTGTTAGTCCATAGGGGTTTCATATAGCTTATTTGTTTAGATTACTTAAGATCCTATTTAAGGTATGGTTTTTGTGAGCTAAATGAGTTTCTAATGCATCATTTCAAATCTGTTTTGAGTTTTTAGTTGGTTTAAATCCTTTTTTAGTATTAAAATTGAGTCTACAAGTAGTCCTTTAACATCAAAAAGCCAAAAATATTAGTGTAAAACTGTCATTTTCAAATTACTTTTCTAGCTTATTTCTTAAACTTATTTGTTTAAACCCAGCTTATTTGTGTTCTTTGAGTCAAGTACTTAATCTGTTTTTAGTTCTTATCTTATTACGAGTGCTTATTTGTTCTTAATTTTAGCTTAAAGTTTGGTCATAGTCTTTAAAACCTCTCTTATAGTCAACTATCTTAAGTGCTTCTAATTTCTTTTCGGCTTATTTAATTTTGCTTATTTTTAATCCTTTGTGCTTATTAAGTATAGGACTAGTTCTGTTTTTAGCTTATTAGTTCTCTTATTTGCTTATTGAGTCTAAAATAGCCAAACAGTTTTAGTTAAAAGCATATAAGCATTAAACTAGCAATCTGTCACTCTTAATTAGCTTTTTCCTAGCTTAAAAATAAATTCTGTCAAAAGTCTTTTTTTTATAGTTGCTTAATTTTGCTTATTCTTGAGCTTTTTCAAAAAGAAAATTAAATTTTTTTTTTGCAAAAAGGTAGGTCACAGACTCGAACCTGTGACCTCCCTCACACAACACACAGACCTTAACCATTGCGCCCTTGGGACTTTTTCATTCATACCTTGCACCTTTAATATCTTATATGCATTTAGTTTTTAGCTTATTAGCTTATTTGAATTTTTGCAGCTTATTGGCTTTAGCTTATTGAACCGTTTTTCTTTGTAAACCTTAGGAATACCATTTAGTATTTTTATAAATTTTAGAATTAAGTTTAGTATTTTTAATTTAATTTTTAGTATTATTTAGTTTAAAAATTCAAAAAAATTAAGTCTGTGTTTTATAAAATAGTTTAATACTTTTTAGTTTAGAAATTTGCATTTTTGGATTTTAGAGTTTTAATTTATCATTATTAGTTAATTAGTTGGTTAAATTTAGCTTTTAATTAGTTTTAAATTGTTCTAATAGTAATAAGATTTTTAAATTGCTTTAATTTCTAGTTTAGTGTGCCTTTATGTGCTTTCCTTTTGCGTTATTAAATTTAGAATCCAAAATCCAAAATATTGATTATTCAAGCACGCGATCAGGAACCGAAACAAGGTTTTCAATTCACACTTCGTCGGGATACGACATCCAGGAGATAAAATATTGTTTGTCCTCAAGCAATTTTTATATCAAACAGGATACTCTCTATACTATTACTTATTTGGTATTTTAGGATATATATATATTATATATATAAGACTATTTCAACAAAATTACAATGCTTTCATTATTTTTCGACACTAAGCTAGATGTCGAGTCCTTCTTTGGGTACAACCAAACCCGTTATGTTTTATGGCCCAACATAACAAACCTTGTGTTTTATGGCCTAAACACATAAACCGTGTCACTTATAATATTTTCCGACACTAGGCTAAATGTCGAGTCATAATCTTAGCTAGAACCAATCTATCACCCATACTTATATTTTGAGGACCGAAATACTAACCAACACGACATCAACACTTTCGGATTTATACACTATCCGGATCTACACAACTACACAAGAATGAAAGATATGGACTAGATCTATATGTAACAAATGTTATAAATAAACTAACTAGAATACATAACTTCGTATCTTGGCGATGACAAAAGTTCTTCTCTTGCACTTGAGGAAAGGAGGAAAGGATAGAAGATTTGATCACAGTTAAACAAGATTAACCAAGTTGAATGATCAAAGATTTAGAGAGATTTAGTGAGATCAAGAGAGAGAAAGAACTGAAAGAAAATCGTGCAAAAGGGTTATTGAAAATAGTTGGAGGTGACCCACTAATTATAGGAGTTGAAAAACAGCCTGTCAGGAAACGGCGGTCCCAGATATATTAGGGGCCACCGGATATTTAAGGGGGCCTCCGGCCTATTAAGGGACCGCTCGACAGACGCTCTTGTTTTTGTCTTTTTGTGGTGACAAACTTGTCTGGTAAAAGTTTAACATTTTTTGGGGGGAATGAACCAGATTTTGAATTTTGAAATAATTACCACATAAAACATTTCTTTATAATAAAAATAATAATTTGTCTAAATAATTTTTGAGAAATAGTTTTCTTATATTTACAAAAATATAAAGTTTAAGACAAAAACTTATATCTTTTATCATCCTACAAGTTTAATTTTGTTTGTACATGCCTTACGTGATTTATGTCGGGTGCAAACAAATGTCGGTGTTGATGTAGACTTGAGACGTTGAGAGATGTGGATGCGAGTATGCATTAATAATTTGTGATTACGAGTAACTTGCGCACTTTACGTTACGTATTACAAGTTACATGTTTGTCATCACCAAAACATAAAGAGATCGTATAGATTAAATATCGTAATATTTGCACTAACAATCTCTCCCTTTTTGATTATGACAAACTATGTAAACTATAACACATAGTAAGGTTTAAAAGTTACTCGTTTACACTCTCTTTTCCCTCTTTTGTCGAATCAAAAAGGTATAATGTGGATTATGGTTGGAGCATATAGGTTGGAGGTTTGAGAAGAAGACATGAGAAGAGGGTACGTGCTCCAAGTATATAGATTTGAGGTATGAAAAGAAGATATGAGAAATAAAGGTGAAGGTGATTGTGTGTTCCTTGTTTAGAAAAGGTCGTGGGAGATGAGAAGTAGGCAAGAGAAAAAGGTAGGTACTGTGAGTGTATAGGATGAAGGAATGAGGAAAATGTAGATGATCCAAGTATATTGGTTGGCGGAATGAGAGGACAGCATGAGAAGATGGCTTGAAAAGAAGGTAGGTACTTCAAGTATATAAGTTGAAGGTGTGAGAAGAGGACCCTAAGATTGAGGGTGATTTTGAAGTGGAGGGGGTGAAGTATTTGGAGTATGAATGAACCCTGCATCGTATTTGACAATCCCTAATCCTATCTTCCTATAAAGGTGAGCTTGCATCATCCTAGTGAAGTCTTTTATCATCATGGTTTAACCAACTCCATGCTATTTACCCACATATCTCCTAGCTCCCCCTTGCTTATTGCATCCCCATGATAATTACATTCCTTTTATATTGACTCTAAAGGATTCATGAATCAAATAAATTGTCATCGATGCTCAAGAAGTTTGATGCAATTTAAATGAGTAGAGTGCTTGCAAGTGCTCCCCCTCGGTGTATGCTCCCCCTTGTTTGGGGCACTAAGAAATCAAGATATGGATGTGTGCTACAAAATAAAGTTAGTAGACAAGTGCACACACACACACACACACACACACACACACACACACACACACACACATACACACACACATATATATATATATAGCAAGGTATTAGCGAGGAACTAGACATGCATTTTAGGTGTTAGTATTGTTGAGAATGACACTTTAGAAGAAAGTTAGAAGCTGGACACACGCAAACATTATTTTAAAAACAACAATCTAAATGATATAATTAAAAGACTCAAGACGAACACACGGATATAATGAATGCTAAAATCAAACTTAAAATGAATGAATTATGGCCAAATGAAGTTTAGTAATCTTTTCGGCAAAAATGTTTTTTAAACAATCTGTCCAGTTTTTAAAATGGTATTTTTGGCCCGTTTTGGGTCCGAGTCGGGTAAAACTCATAAGAGAAAACTTGTAGATCATGATTTTCCTTGAAACACTACAACAAAAGCCCCTTTCCCCAGCGCGTTTTTCCCCAGCGACTTATGTCGCTGGGGAAAAGTCACTAAACGACAAAAATACTCCGACGTGGCACTTTTTCTCGTTGAATTTTTAGTCAAATGTTATTGAAACTTTTCCCCAGCGACATGTCGCTGGGGAAAATTTTCATGAAATTTGATAAAAAAATTCAGCGAAAATCTAAGCGGGAAATCATCCCGCCAGTATTTCCCCAGCGACATGTCGCTGGGGATACTTTTGTACATTGCTTAGTGCGTAATTACTCGATAATTGTTGTAACGTTTGAGATGTACAACTTTTCCCCAGCGACATGTCGCTGGGGAAATGTAAAACAGGCTATTTAATTGGGCTGCCCGTTTATAAGTTAACATGGTTTCGGGTTGGGCTTATATTCCCCCAGCACATGTCGCTGGGGATGTTCTTTTGACTTTTAAGCAAACAACGTTTTTTTGGCTATTTTTGGTTCAATATTCCACATACTAACTAAATTTACTTCAAAGTTAACTGAATTTTACTCCTAGCTACCACTATATGTAATCATAATACACGGAATGACCAAATCGATTAACGTTTATTATTAAAACATCAAATTACATTAGAAATCGATAAACACTCAAAGGCATATTAAAACATCAAATTACATTAGAAATCGACTTCTGTTATGATTCGTAACATACCCAATGATACGCATCCCCTTTGTTGTCAAACATGACATAGACCCGTCTCTTGGTGGGTCGAACCACACCGGCAAATACTCTTTCGATGGGCTACGTAATCTTCAAAATACGCGCGGTATTTTGGCTTCTGGAGGAAGTTATCCACCTATAGTTTTTAAGATATGATGTTCACTAAAGAAATCCATTGAACATCTAATGTATAACCGTAACATATCATAAGATGGGTAGTTGAAAAATGGAAATATGCGTGTAGCTTCTAATCAATCACTATACCAAACATTGAACTTTAATGTGTAACCCTAGCTCATACATTAAACCTCTAATGTGTAACCCTAACTCATACATTGAACCTCTAATGTGTAACCCTAGCTCATACATTGAACCTCTAATGTGTAACCCTACTTATGAACGTGAATCATTAACCGAATTCGACACAGATCACTTGATCCACTTCAATATGTTATCTCACGATGATGTTGAACCCTAACTCATACATTGAACCTATAATGTTGAACCCTAACTCATACATTGAACCTATAATGTTGAACCCTAACTCATACATTGAACCTACAATGTTGAACCGTAACTCGTACGGTGAACCTACAATACGTACCATATCTAAATACACTCATGAGGTTTTCAATATCGATATGCAAATGATACAAACAACTCATAAATTGAACCTCTAATGTGTAACCCTAGCTCATACATTGAACCTTTAATGTGTAACCCTAACTCATACATTGAACCTCTAATGTGTAACCCTAACTCATACATTGAACCTCTAATGTGTAACCCTAGCTCATACATTGAACCTCTAATGTGGTTTCCCTACCGTATGTTATCGAATCATAAGCCGTAAGTCCGAACATGATCACAGGATCCAACTTCAATAATAACTCACGATGATGTTGAAGCCCTAACTCATACATTGAACCTTTAATGTGTAACCCTAACTCATATATTAAACCTCTAATGTGTAACCCTAACTCATACATTGAACCTCTAATGTGTAACCTACTCAACATTGAAGCTCGAATGATGAACCCTACCTTACTACGTTGAACCTTAATGTGTGTAACTTTAACTCAGTACGGTGAACCTAGAAAACCAAACCGACGAACCGATGACTCGATCCGAATGAACCGAGGAAACCTATCATGTATATAAACATTAATAAAAAATAATCAGTTATTATTTATAAGATACATAATTATAAATAACTATTAATATTCTATATTTATAAATGTATACAATTTTAACATAATTTTAATAGATAACACTTTCCCTATTCCCCATCGACATGTCGCTGGGGAAAAATTTTTCAATCGTGGGAAGTTTTTTCGTTTAGCTTCCATAATTTTCAATAATGCCCATTTTTCGCAAAACGACAAAATGAAAAGTTCCCCAGCGACAATGTCGCTGGGAAAGGTTTTTTTTCTTAGTAAAAATTAAGTTAAGCGTTGACAAAGTCAAAGTTACTAATCCTTTCCCCAGCGACATGTCGCTGGGGATTATCACTAGGGAAAAAACCTTATCATAAACAGGTCTGCTTTTCTCACATATGACCAAAACCGATTAAAACACAAAAAAAAACATCTCTTTGACGATTTTATCATCAAAAAAACCACCACCACACACCACTCATCGCCACCATCACCACCACCACACCACTCATCACCACCACCACACCACTCATCGCCACCACCACGGCATAACCCACCACACACGAGCACCTCCTCCTCTAAAAGTTTAATAAGGTGTGCTTTTTTTTTATCCTTTCGGTATCCCCAGCGACATGTCATTGGGGATTGTAAAAACTTATTAATTTTTGTTTACCATAATATTGTTGGCGGGCAGCGGGTTTAATAACGTTGGGGATTGTAAAAACTTTTTTTTTTATCCTTTATGATTGTTTTAGGATTTTAGAGATTAAATTCGGAAAATCCCCGTCTGAATTTGATCATCCTATAGAAAACCCGTCCGAAATTAATTTATTAGAAATTAATTTCGGAAAGTCCCCAGTTTTGGGACTGCTTTTTTAATGTTTTGTCTCAATAGGATAGAATACGTATAATTGGTTTACTTATTTGAGATGATTTTGACATGTTTCCTCCTTTACTCCTACGAATAATCTTAAACTCATATTTGGAGTAGAGGGGAAATGCTGCCAAAATTTTCTCAAATAGTAAATCGGTTAATACGCATTCATAAAAGAGACGAATCATTAAAAGAATTGGGTTTATTGATTGCCTTCCATAGTTGCACTAGGTGAACAAAACATCTAGGATTGCCTTCCATAGTTGCCTTCCATGTAATAACTAAATGTATAGATAAAACGCAGGTATGGTATTCGCTGATAGTAGAAGTTAGAAAAACCGCGTGGTTTCCCCGAGAATTTATGACGGTGTCCAAAAATTCGTCGCTCATTGCCGCCGTTAGTGATAGTGCGGGAAAATTAAATGTCCATGCAAAAAGATGTCGAAATATATTATTCAAACCCATCGAATGGATTGGAGATCATATTACCGATAACGGGTGGGACACACTTTATACCGTATGGGACATGCACGGTTAACCGGATCTACCTACGCCACCGCCTCAAGCTACACCTACGCCACCGCCTCTCATGAGTGACATGACAGCGTTACTCGATGATCTTAGCTATATTCCTCCGAATAATGAACACAATGAACCAACACAAGGAGATATTGGTGAGACAAGTAACGAACCGACTCAAGCTACACTAACGAGTTTGAAGAGATTATATTCCAGTGCCAACGAGGCGCGTACCGGTTGTGACCATGTGACTCGATAGACTTTTAAGGCAAAGTTTACCTATTTTAAGGTTAAAGGTAAATTGACGGATTCTATATTCAATGAAATGTTAGAGTGCATTACCCGAAAGTAAAGGATACAAGTTCCCACCGTCATACTATGCCATAAAGAAGACATTTAAAATGATCGGGTTAGGGTACGAGTCGATACATACTATTGAACACGCTTGTTTGCTTATTTTCGGGAGAAGTTTAACAAAGATTTGTAATATTTGTCCGGTGTGTAATACGAGTAGATGGAAAGACATGACACACGGGGAAGAAAAGTTCCTAGGAAGGTGTTACGGTTACTGATTCTGATCATTCCTAAGACTACAAAAACGTTAGTACAAGTACTAGACACACTGCAAAATACATGATTTGGCAATGCTACTGGAAATTGTACGGAGCCCGTAAGATGCAACACCCGTTGATGTGAGCTTGAAGAAGTTTGACATGAAGAATCCCAGATATTGCAAAAAGAACCAAGAAATGTTCGACTAGGGTTGTGTGCTAATGGTTTCAATCCGAATCGGGCAACCTAGTCCGACGTACAGCAATGTGCCCGTAATATTGACAACATACAATCTACCTCCGTGGTTATGTATGAAAGAAAGTAATTTTATGCTGACGTTGTTAATTCCTGGCCCTAAATCCTCGGGCAAGGACATTGATGTTTACTTGAGGCCTTTGATTGAGGACCTGCAGGTTTTATAGGACAAAAAAGGTGTTGAGACTACAGATATTGTTTCAGGATAAAATTTCAATATGAGAGCGATGGTTTTATGGACCATAAATGATTTTCCTGCTCGTAAGTATTTGTATCATAGGGTGGGGGGCAAGGTTACAAGGCATGCCCTACATGTAATGAAGAAACTCCATCTATTGGCATGAAAAACAAAATAGCTTATGTTGGCCACAGAAGATTCTTAAGGAAGCCCCATAAATGGAGGAGTTCACGTGAGTTCAATGGCGATACTGATCACAGAGATCCTCCTAAAGAATATCATAGGGATGTAATCCTAACTCAGCATGCTAGATTGCTAACGCGTGTGCCGGGTAAACATCCAAAACATGGGGGTGTGAAGATAAAACGCAATGTTGAAGTCGAGCTTAACTGGACTAAACGGTCTATTTTTACGAGCTTGAGTATTGGTCTTTTATTTCACTAAGACACAATTTAGACATTATGCATATCGAAAGAAATGTGTTGGAGGCCATCTTGAACACTTTGTTAATGAATGACAAATCCAAAGACACCGCCAAGGCAAGACAAGACTTGCAAAAGTTGGGCATTCGAAGACCTTTGTGGCTAACCAAAAACCACAAGGGGAAGATCGTGAAGCCCCAGGCTGCATATTCTTTCACACCAGAGAACCGAAAAAAGTTTTGTCAGTACTTCAAAGGAGTTAAACTACCAGATGGGTTCGGATCATGCTTCAAGCACAAAGTGACCGATAATGATACAAATATAACGGGCCTGAAGTCTCATGACTGTCATATAATGATGCAACATTTACTTCCTTATGGACTTCAAAATTACTTGCCCGATAATATTGCAAAACCAATAATCGAGCTATCTTCCTTGTTTAAGCAACTCTGCTCTGCAACTTTGATGGAGGATGACATGTTGAAAGCTTCGGTCAAGGTGGTTGAAATTCTATGCGAGCTTGAGCGCATATATCCTCCTGCTTTCCATTGACATTATGAACACTGCCCATCCTTTAAGCTCTAAGCTTCTTGAAGGCGGCCTATTCACCCCCGGTGGATGTTTTTCCATTGAAAGATTCATGAAGAAGCTAAAATGTTATGTAAGGAAATCAGAGCTAAGCCTGGAAGGTTCATCGCGGAGGTTATGTTGCAGCAGAAGCATTGCCTTTAAGTTCAATTTTTTTTTTTAAATTTCTAATATTTTCACAATGTAACCACAAATTTCCTCGTCTCGAACCATAATGTGGACCCCCCTCCCAACGAGGTCAGGATTCAGGCATTCCGCGTATGCAATAACGAATGGATTTTTATGGTCGTTCCGTCATTTTTGAAGTCAAAGAGTTCACATAAGAGCAGATGGATGTACTTCACAACAGTCCTGAGATCGACACGTACCGGGCCCCGTTCCAAGGTACGCTTTTTTAATTTGTAATTTTTTTTCTTAACTTATCATTTCGACAGACTTATTCTAATACCCTGAACGTTTTTCATTATATTCCATAAAAAAACATGCAAGGAAGAATTCACCAGCTAGTTTAGGATGCTGGTAAACCTTAGACTCTATTTTGTGTACTAATTGTAACAATAACAATATCATATTTTTTTTTTTATTATTTTTTTTGTTTCTTTTATCTAAACCTATCTTCCTGCATAGACTGTGAACGTCACGCAAACAATCTCCAAGACCCAGAGGTTAGCACAACCAGCGAGTTATTCGCTTTGGCTAATGGACCATCAAGGACTCCAATGTCAGTAAATGCTTGCGTAGTAGATGGTGTGAGGTATGTCCGTGCAGACCTCATGAACGTCGTCACAACTCAAAACATCGGCATTTGTGCCCCGGGCCCTTAGGGGAATGTCTTATGGTCAGCTTTAAGAAATTCCTCGAGTTTTTAAATATTTTGTCGTTCAAGTTGCTTTGTTCAGAGTTAAGTCTGGTTCGACACTCGCAACAATGGTAGAGTCAAGAAACTACCTTAGAAACAGAATGACACAAATCATCGGCTCTAGTGAGTGGTGGAAAAATGATCAATACATTCTCGCAACACAAGTTAAACAAGTCTTCTACCTTGAAGATCCGGCCAAACCCAACGTGAAGGTCATCGAACATGTTAATCATAAAAAGTTTTTCAACAGGAGTGTCATCGTGGTAGAGAACGAACCTGATATTATACATTTAGACAACTCATCTGATCTCCCACCTTCTACTAGTGGGAATGACATGGATAATGTCACCTTCTAAATTAGATTGCATATAGATGTGATCAACGGAGGTTGACGCACCGCCAGATATCATTGATGTACCTGCAAAGAACATGATATTAGCGATAGATGAAGACCCCCCTTCCTCTGATTTACATATTTTGATGTTGAAGACCTCTTCAAAGATATGATGGTGTTGAAAAGTTTATTCTAGTGAAAGAAAAGATTAACCTTGTGTTGTACTTGCAAAATACCCTTAAAATTTGAATGATGAATGAATGAAGTGAAATTGTTGATGGATTGTTTAAAAGTGTAATTTATTTTGGATATTTGGATTTGTGTCCTGCTGTATTAATTTTGTTCATGATTTCTACATGTATGCTAATTGAACTTGTAACGAGATGGTGCTGATGTTGCACGAGCACATGGCGGGGACGGTGGTTTTTTTGGTGAGGAACCATCACGTCCACCTCCCACATTATCGGTTGCGGTGTTGCTTCAGCACCAGGTAAGAATTTTTAGATTATTGTAATACAAGCATAAATTTGATACATATAGTTGAACTTGCCATCCTTGAACTTTATGACTTTTAGAGTCAACATCATCGTATGCCAAATCCTAAGCCGAAAATTTAAGACGTATCATTATTCACCCTAGGACAATCCACCAACGAGTTTAGCCGCTATAACAAAAGTCACTAAATCTCCCATCCGATGTAGACATAACACCATAGAACCTAGAATTGTTAACGCCATCATAAGTATAAATTCGTTATCACCCTGGAAGGGAAGATGTTGTAGTTGATGCTTTAAACTAAAAGGAACGGATAAGGCCACTAAGAGTCAAATTTTAGTCGCAGCGATATATTTTAACTCGCCGTCACAAATTTTGAATGCTCAAGCTGAAGCGATTAAGGAGGAGAATGTTGAGAATGAAAATCTCCATGGTATAGACAAGGAGTTGAGACTCGTCCCAATAGGACTCTTTGTATTAGGAAAACGAAGTTGGTTACCACGTTTTTGGAGAATTAAGAGAAGTATTCCGCAACAAATACCCGCACCTATTCGTCAACACCACTTCAGAAGTCAACTCAAACTGAATTTCGGGACGAAATTATTTTAACACGGGGAGACTGTAACAACCCGTATTTTTTCAGGCCAATATACGTCAATAAAGTCACAATTATTCACTTTAAAACCTTACGTGTTTACTTTTACGTGTATCCGTTAAGTTAAATCACGTAGACTGAAAAACAACTTTAAATATAAATTGGCATTAAATAAATATAAGTTTACGTCAAATATGTGTTATATGACATTTATAAACATAATTTATAAGTCTACATAATTTATTTTGAAAGTTTTACGTAAACGCTAAAATTTATCAGTTTAGTGCATGCATGCACTTTGCATTACCACTTATCATATATAAACTTACACCTACATAATAAACCAAAATACAAAATTTTGAAATATTTTCCCCTCCCATCCTACTAAAACTGTCCCATGTGGTGTCCAAATAGGACAAATATGATATTTTGAAACTTAAGTCTTACCATATATAGTCATTACTTCCACTAACTAAGTTCATGTGATCTTGATACATAGTATTAACCATACATTCCATCCTTTGAAGGCTTATAACCGGCTAACACAACACCACACACCACAAATGTGATTTCTCCTTATTAACTACCCAAAGTGTCTTTTAAACATACCTTAATTGTTTGAATGTGCTAGTAAATAAATAGAAGGCTCATACACTCAAAATATAAATACATAACACCAAAAATTTATATGTTTTGTCCCATTACTTGCATGGAGCCGCCCCTTCCCCCTCTATTTATGGTAAATTCAATATTTTAGCACTAAGCAATGGACATAAGTGGCAAAATACTTCCATAATGCATGCATGTGATCTAGCAAGCACTTCATTAACCATACCTACTAAATTGTGCAAGCTGATAACCGGCCTAAACACCGCAACCCACCCATTTATGTAGTTAATTCTTATTAACCACCTAAAGACACTTTAAACCTTACCAAAATTAACACTATATAAGTCAAGTAACTAGTAACTATTTCACACACACTATACACTAGAAAAATTAAAATTTCCCTCTTCCTCTCTAGCCAAAGGTCATGGCTCAACCACAAGGCACAAGAACATTTAGGTTTTTGATATTTTACAAGTATTTACCAAAAAGATTTAAGGGTTTTAGTAATAATCAAACAATACTTGGGGTTTGATTTAGGTATTATACTAATTAATCTCACCACATCATCATACTAAGGTGCATATCTCATTCATAATTTCATTTCATATATATGATCATATCATCTCATTTATCAGAATTATATCACCACTAGTTTGTATTTTTAAGATTTTCTAAAAAGAAACAAGTGAACTATAAACACAGATATTTTTAAAGAGTTTATGAAATGAATAATAAAAATGTGTACATAAGCATAAATCACTTATTTTAGTCACCTTATAAATTACTTGTTGAAATATTATTTTTGTTGTTAAATTTGTTAATTATAAACTTAGATTAGTTGAGTTGTATTATTTATTCATGCTCTTAATATTATATTTATTCTTGATAAATTGGTAGAAGGGACTAGGTTGGTATAGATTTGTAGTTGTGATGATAGATTGTCAAAATTGGTGGAAAGGATTAGGTTAGTATGGAGTTGCAATTTGTGGGTGAATTATAGTGATATATTAGAAAATAAAATGTTGTTGTCCCAAATTAGTGCCTAGGTTTTCATGCCATAAATCTGATCTTGAATAGTCGAGGCCTTAAAAATTTGATATTACATCTTCATAAGATTCCGTGAATATAAAGAACATCAAAATTGGACTTAAAACGAGTGAGTTATGACTATTTAAAGTTCATATAAAAACTTGTGTATTTTTCGGCAACACTGTTTTGTGCACTATTATGTCCAGTTTAGAAAACGTGTTTTTGACCCGTTTTGGGTCCAAGTCGTGTTAAACTCAAAAGAGAAAACTTGTTGGTTATGATTTTCTGTTAAACCCTCGCTTTTGAACGACCCGTGACTCATTGTAACGAAGGAGTTACGTCCTTTCAAAGTTGGACTATTTTCTGAAAATTTAATAAATTTTCCTGCACATGTTTTTATAAAAATAGGTGTTGTTTGGTTTATAAAATAAGGTTTTCGGATGTTTTCGAGTCCGTTTGAGCTACAAAATCCTTAAGAAATATTTTAATATAATATAAATACTATTTATACGCGTCGTAAACTTTTAAAATACTGTTTAGTAAGCGAGATAGAATATATTTTAATTGGCTATTAGAAAATACTCACAAGTATATATACTTAAATAATAAGTGTCGAACTTGACGTAAACATTATTTTGACTTATAAACCTAAAACTCAAATTGTTAGGTGGTGATATAATGTTATAAAAATATATTGCATCATTTCATTCACTTGCATAAATTCTAAGTCGACGCATATTTAATTAGGTTGCTTTCGGACCATATTATAATATTTACCCCTTTGCTTGATTTCCTCAAATCAATACATTCATCTAAAATGAGTTTATAGCACCGCTTTAACTATTTTACAATTGTTTTATAAATCTCGGGGTGAGATACATTGATTGTTTTTACGTATGGATGCGAGTTCTTTACATTCTTTTTTAGGATTACGATTAGGCCTAAGTAGCGATAACCCATGTCCCTCGAATATCATGAATCATTAATTACATTGTGTAAGCGCGAGTGTTATAAATAGATCTATTGGGAGTAACGTCCCAGTTCGGGTAAGTTAAGCGCTTACTAAAGCTTTGGATGATCGGGCTAAACGAACGTATACCATGTCGGATGTCGGGTGTTTCGGGTTGACACCTGCTTGGGCTTTATTATACGTGTATATGTTTACATGCAGACTGTGTTGTAGTCTCGATATCATGAGCTTAGGAAATCGTAATTACTTTTTATGGCGTTGTAGCCATGCCTTGTTAAAACTTGTGATCCATAACTTTTACTATAAATTTAAACCTATGAACTCACCAACTTTATGTTGATATTTTAAAGCATGTATTTCTCAGGTATAACTTGTAGGGGTTATATGACGTGCATTGGAGCCCGCATTGATCAAGACAACTTTCATGGATATTCTCTTGAAATAAACCGTCCAAAAACTTTGATTTTTCTTGTGATGCAAATTCATGGGACCAAAAGTTAAAAATTTATTTATTTTTAAACGTATTAACGAGGACATCTTTTAAACGACTCATAGAGAGGTCGTTCTCTCGTATCTTGTGCTTGCGTATTATGAAGTGACGCCCCTGATTACCTATTTCATTGCCGCATATTTTGGGGGGTGTTACACATGTCTTATGGGCTGACCAAACCATGATCAAGTCAAGAAATGAAAATACCCCATTCTTAACACACAACAAAGAAGGAGTCATACCAGTTAAAATTAGAATGTCGTCCCTTAGATGCTTTATGATTGAAAAAAACAAGAATTATGAAGGGCTTCTACTGAATCTGGACCTCCTAGAGGAGAAAAGGGAACTGGCAGCCATAGCTGAGGAAAAACACAAAAGGAAGATGGAAAGGTACTACAATTTGAAGGCCTAGAGCACCATTCTAAGGCCTGTAGACCTTGTGTACCGCAACAACGAGGCTAACAAAAAAGAGGATACGAGTGATAAAGCTCTAATTATACATAAAATATCCCTTGTTTGTAAATTATTTATCTTTATAAATATATTCAATGACATATCTTTAGGTACTCAATCGTGTATTAGTTGTTTCAGGCACTTATTCGTGTATTAGATGCTAACGGCCGTTAAAGGAAAGACTTAGAAGAATAATAAAGGAAATCGCATCAAAGTGCGGCGCACTTACTATTAAGTGCGGCGTACTTATGAACGGGGAAAAAGAATTTAATTCAAAGACCAAGTGTGGCGTACTTCTTATGAAGTGTGGCGTACTTACACCTATAGTTACAAAAATATCATTTAATACTATGGCATTGATTAGTTTTCGATCATTGGTACTTGGTAATTATTATCCACGTTTAGAGGGGTTTCTAAAGTGTAACACCCCCCAAAATCACAACGCAGCGGAATACCACTTGGGGTGCTACTTAATAGCATAAAAGTACAAAGTACAGATAAACAAATCTAAGTGAGACGTTTTGAAAAGTCAACCTTTTGATTAGTTTTTATTAAATATCAGAGTAAACAACTGTCACATTTTATAATGAATTAGAAAATATTTATTAATACGTTTTATTTGAATGGTCTCAAATTATAAAGCCTTTCAAATATATTCGGCGGCTCGAATGCTCTCCATATGCTAGCTAGGCAAAATAATAACCTGAGAAAATACAAAGCAAATCGTCAAAAATAATTTGGGTGAATTAATAGGTTTTTGTAAAATAAAGTATTGAAATAATTAAGTAATATTTCAGTAAGAAAGTAAAGTAACTTCATTTTTAAAGTCATTATTTACCAAAATACAAGTATTATTCATACTTCTAGTAATGTTCAGTAGTGGACCACAAGATTTAAGCAATAGTAGACTACGAAACAAATTCAGTAGTCCAAAACATATATTATTGCACTAAGCTCATGACACCGAACCTTAACATGTAATGTAATGTAATCAAACCAGTACTCGAGGTTTGTGCCCCAAAAGAAATACAGATGCTGCCAAACATCCTACGAAATACCTCAAATGTTAAATGCGTCAATGGTTATCTAGAAACCACAGCCCAGACGGGGATTGTCAATACCGATAGATCTATCCACAACACTCGCGTTTACTACACTAGTAACTAACGGTTCATGATAAAAAGGGGACTTAATGGCAAAGGGTACTTAGGCAATAATTTGATCTGGAATAGCATACAATTAGAAAACACTTGTGTCTAATGTAAAACAAGTAATGTGTTCAAAACACTCAGTTTTCATATATAAGAATTCAATGATCTCAAATCATGTAGTAAGCAAGTAAAAGCTTTAGTAAAGTTAGTCATGTAACGCTTAAGTAGTAGAAATCAATAAATTTGCTTGGTAAACGAGCATGTATTCTCACCCCGAAAACAGTTTATGAAAACCATTAGAAAATAAAAGGGTGGGGCTATGAACTCACCGGGAAGCAATGGAGTAGTAAGTACTAAAGTGAGATCAAGGGTGGCATAGGACCACAGTCTCCTAAGTATCACCGTAGAAAGAACGGTGACTTAGTATAAAGAAATAAAACGCACACGACGAAAACAACCAAAAGATACAATAAAGAAATCGTGATCATGATATGGCATTCTAATTACTTTTATCCGAATGAGATTTATACAAACATCCCTTTAGGACCTGAACTAATCTACCTTACAAGTAATTAAACCACTCATACACCCCCCCCCCCCCCCCCCCCCCCCCCCCCCCCCATCCCACCCACACCACCCACCACCACCACCCTTATTTACCCCCATTTGATAAATAACGTTTATACTTCGTTAAACCATTTTAAAGCAATTCGTCAACTATACAATTCTGCTATTTACCGTCACGAATTAATGGACTTGTTATCTCAGAATCCGTAATAGGTATATATAATACTACGGCTTTTCTCCTCAATCAAGATTATGGAATCTAGTTTTCTGATGTTATCAACCAAACACTCAACTGTGTCTCACGAACTACAGTGGACATGTCACCAATTTTGCCCTATGTGCCAAATTGTTTATTTCAAATGCTTTTACGTTTTCCACCTTTTTTAAGAAAGTATTTCCCATTTTATAACTCTGTTTAGACACGAAATGAAAGCGCCATGGCTAAGTTATATCTAATTACTACAGGTATTGGCTATGAACAAAAATGAGGTACCTTAATATGAAACCCCATCTGGGACATAAATTTCATTTGAAAATCTACAGGTTATAATTTTTATTTAGTTTTGCCATTTTGGGTCGTAAACTCATTCATCTGGATGATTAAGGCTCTATCCAAAGAAACAATATTCCTCATATGTTGTACACTCACACATGTAAAACCCTGGTAGTCTTTACGTTCTCAAAAAATTATTCGTAATACAAGACAACAATTGATCTAGTAATTTCTGGGTACACACTAAGTTTGTTTTCACGGTTTTGGTCGTATCTCGACCATCTGGAATAGTTGGTGCTCTGTCCAACTCACCACTAGGACATAAGACATTTAACTAGTCATCTATGTAAATAAACAATAGGCCTTAAGCAAAAAAGTTACCATTGAGACCCAAACTATCTGCAAGTCACCCATTTTGACTAGTTTCACTAATTTGGCCATAACTTGGTCATCCAGACGAGTTACCGCTCCTCCAACTCGCCATTTATATCTTAGACAATTATCTACCCGATCAAGTCATAAAACCACAGACTCTAGGCCAAAAATATTTCTAGCTCAACACAATAACCTGCTGTCCCAATTTCAATGCATCAACAACTTTCAATCCAACAATCCAACTAGTGATTCTAACTCCCTAAAATCATCCTAATGCCATACCAATCATCATGATCCCCTCACACACACAAAAACTCATCAAACCCAGAAATCAATCATGAAAATAATAAGGTTAATTGTAAAAATAAAATAAGAACATGTTGATGTAGAGCTTACTTAACAAAAAATGCTGGGAGGAAAGGAATTCAAAAGAAAACAACCTACCCCTCTAGGATGCGGGCTTGGGTCCGACCCCCACAAACCCCAAGAACAAAACTCCCTCCCTCTCTTTGGTGATTTTTTTGGTGACTCATACACTCTTCCATTAGAATGTATCAACTTTAGTCCTATTTATAAATCCTTTCCAAAAGATTTTTGACTAACTCCCCACTTTGTTTCTTGGATTCACTGCTTAAAATTTTTCATACCCGGGTTTTGGAACCGGATGATTCCAATCCCACATGATTAACTATTCATGGTATAAATGAAGTGGTGAAGGTATTGTTTGAGGGGGAATTTCATGGCTGAATCTAGGAGGAGGAGGAGAAGAAGATGGATGAGACCATTTTAGCAGAGAGATGGAAAGATCAATCCCCACCTCAATGTCTCTGTGTGTCGTGTTTGGTGGATTTACAAAAATTAAAATGGACATTGCGTGTCTTGTGGCTTGATATTATGGTACAACGGTCATGGCGAGTTGATGGGTAGCAATTAATTTTTTGTTGTGTGTGTATAAGTATAGATGTATAATATGTAGATAACTTTAAGGTTGAAAATGGTTATAAAAAGGTTTAGGGTTTTCAGGTTTAAGCGCAAAAGTCTAGTAAATATTTGTTCACCAAAAAAAGCTAAACACGAAATGAAAAATGCATAACAATTGAAATCATGGATATCGGGGACATCTATGGGATTATTAAACTTCACATAGTCATGTAACCGGATTAAAATCCTAAGCACGGCTCGCAAATAGCTAAAAAAAAAATCGATGATTTTCCACAAAATCGGCTAAAAAAAGTTAAAAAACATGAAATTTATTTAAAAGGTAAAAAATAGGACCGAAGTCAAGATATAGTCATTGATCATAAAATTATGAGATGTTTATTATGCCTTCCTCCAATTATAACGGAGAGCCATCCTGGGTGCTTATTCCGCCTTATATTCCATATGGTTTTGTGACGGTCGATATACACATTCAGGAAAAATCCAATCATATTTCAGATTACATAGTCGAAAGAAGTTTAATTCAGCACTTTTCACTATTTGTACAACATGCAATAATGATTAGCGATTAAAGCTAGTAAAGGCAATGATGATTCATACAGATGTATTTATTGTTAGAAGCGACAGCGACTTGTCGGGATAACATTTGGAAAAGAGAATAATCAAATGTAAAAAATAAGAACTAAAAAGGATGTTAAACGACATACCTATTCTTATGTAGATATTAATGCATATGATTAATGAAGAAGAGACCTAGGAATTATTTGTATTACAAACCACACGGATTATACAAATCGAAATAAAGTTGCCTTCGTCCGTACGAAATCTCATGTCATCACACTTAAGGACCATCTATTTACAAACGTTATTTACAATCAAAATGCGATCCCAAATCTCTCATGTTTATGAGCACTTAGATAATTTTGGTTCGGCGATTTATAATTTCCTTATTTAAATGAAGAGGCGTCCCAATTCATTTTTTATAAAGATAATTATAAATTATCCCCTTCCTAGCATTCAGTGACAACACACTTCACGAGATCCCAACCACATCGTTACGTTGAGAAGTAAGGTGTCTTTTGGCGGGCATGTTTCTTCAAAATCATAAGAAGTAACGAGAAGATTTTTGAGACGTTCTTGTCAATGCGAGTTCCAAAGGTAAAGTGCCAAATGATACGAACCAATCCGACCTCGGTGACAAGTTAAAGTCGTTTTCCCACTAAAACTAGAAGATTCAAAATGGTGGATTACAAAATCACACTATGTCGATCAAAAGCATAAGTAAGTGTGTCTCAAACTTGGAGTCGGTCGGAATGTCGAAATAACATAGTGGAATTGATAAACTAGCCGAATTTCAAACTATCTTCAAAAGAGATAAGGGAAAGTCGTCGAACAATGTTAGAAGTTAATCAGTAAGAGATTAAAAAGATAAATATAGACCAATATGCATAGGAAGTATCCTTATATAAATTCACCGGTTCACTATCAAAACTTATGGTGAGTATAATGTGTAATTAGACAGTACAACATGTCAGACAGTGATCAATAATTTATATAGGGGAACACAATTTAAGTTAATAGTAAGGGACGTCATAAGCTAGAGTAAGCAGGCACTTATTCGTGTATTAGATGCTAACGGCCGTTAAAGGAAAGACTTAGAAGAATAATAAAGGAAATCGCATCAAAGTGCGGCGCACTTACTATTAAGTGCGGCGTACTTATGAACGGGGAAAAAGAATTTAATTCAAAGACCAAGTGTGGCGTACTTCTTATGAAGTGTGGCGTACTCACACCTACAGTTACAAAAATATCATTTAATACTATGGCATTGATTAGTTTTCGATCATTGGCACTTGGTAATTATTATCCACGTTTAGAGGGGTTTCTAAAGTGTAACACCCCCCAAAATCACAACGCAGCGGAATACCACTTGGGGTGCTACTTAATAGCATAAAGTACAAGTTACAGATAACAAATCTAAGTGAGACGTTTTGAAAAGTCAACCATTTGATAGTTTTTATAAAATATCAGAGTTACAACTGTCCCATTTATAATGTATTAGAAAATATTTTTAAAACGTTTATTGAATGGTACTCAAATTATAAAGCCTTCAAAAATATATTCGCGCGGCTCGAATGCTCTCAATGCTCAGCTAGCAAAATAATAACCTGAGAAAATACATGCAAAACGTCAACAATAATGTTGGTGAATTCATAGGTTTTAGTAAAATAAGTATTGAAATAATTAAAGTAATATTTCAGTAAGAAAAGTAGCGTTACAACATTTTAAAGTATTATTTACCAAATCCAAGTAGTAATTCAATAACTCAAGTAATGTTCAGTAGTGGACCACAAGATTTAAGTAATAGTAGACTACGAAACAAATTTAGTAGTCCAAATCGTATATTATTGCACTAAGCTCATGACACCGAACCTTAACATGTAATGTAATGTAATCAAACCAGTACTCGAGGTTTGTGCCCCAAAAGAAATACAGATGCTGCCAAACATCCTACGAAATACCTCAAATGTTAAATGCGTCAATGGTTATCTAGAAACCACAGCCCAGACGGGGATTGTCAATCCCGATAGATCTATCCACAACACTCGCGTTTACTACACTAGTAACTAACGGTTCATGATAGAAAAGGGGACTTAATGGCAAAGGGTACTTAGGCAATAATATGATCTGGAATAGCATACAATTGAAAAACACTTGTGTCCAATGTAAAACAAGTAATGTGTTCAAAACTCTCAGTTTTCATATATAAGAATTCAGTGATCTCAAATCATGTAGTAAGCAAATCAAGCTTTAGTAAATTCATGAGTAAACAACCATGTATTAAAAGTCATGTAGTAAGCAAGTAAAAGCTTTAGTAAAATTAGTCATGTAACGCTTAAGTAGTAGAAATTAATAAATTTGCTTATTAAACGAGCATGTATTCTCACCCTGAAAACAGTTTATGAAAACCATTGAAAGAGAAAAGGTGGGGCTATGAACTCACCCAGAAACAATGGAGTAGTAAGTACTGAAGTTAGATCAAGGATGACGTGGGACCACAGTAGCCTAAGTATCACCTAGAAAGAACGGTGACTTAGTATAAAGAAATAAAACGCAAACAACGAAAACAACCAAAAGATACAATAAAGAAATCGTGATCATGATATGGCGTTCTAATTACTTTTATCCAAATAAGATTTATCCAAATATCCCTTTAGGACCTGAACTAATCTACCTTCAAGTATAAACCCACTTATACCATTTATTTACCCATTTTATAAAATTCGTTATACTCGTTAAACCGTTTAAAGTAATTCGACAATATACAATTCTGCACTTACGCCGACTTAATGGACTTGTATCTCTAAATCCGTAATAGGTATAAGCGAACGGTTTTTTCCTCAATCAAGATTAATGAATATAGTTTACTGATGTTATCAACCAAACACTCCAATATATCAAGAACCTAAGTGGAATGACCAATTTGCCCTCATGTGCCAAATCTGATTATTTAAAACGTTTTTCCGTTCTACCGTTTTAGCATAATTCCCATTTTATAACTCTGTTTGATCCGAAATGAAAGCTCATGTATAATTTTATCTAATTCCTACAGGTTTGGCTTGAAAAATGAGGTACTTAATATGAAAACATCTGGACATAAATTCATTTGAAAATCTGGGTATAATTTCTAGTTAGTTTCGCCATTTTGTTTGTAACTCATTCATCCGGAATGATGAAGGCTCTATCCAAAGAAACACATGGTCCTCATATGTTGTACCCTTCACCCATGTAAAAATCCAGTAGTCTTTAGTTAAAAAATTATTCGTTACAAGTCAAACAATCTGTCTAGTAATTTCTGGGTACACCCTAAGTTTGTTTCCACGGTTTTGGTGGTATCTCGACCATCCGGAATAGTTGGTGCTCCGTCCAACTCACCACTAGGACCTGAGACATTTAAATAGTCATATATCTAAATAACCAGTAGGCCTTAAGCAAAAAAATTACCATTGAGACCCAAACTATCTGCAAGTCACCCATTTTGACTAGTTTCACTAATTTGGTCATAACTTGGTCATCCAGACGAGTTACCGCTCCCTTTAACTCGCCACTTATACCTTAGAAATTATCTACCCAATCAAGTCATAAAACCACAGACCTTAGGCCAAAAATATTTCTACCTCAACACAATAACCTGCTGTCCAAATTTCAATGCATCAACAACTTTCAATCCAACAATCCAACTAGCGACTCTAACTCCCTAAAATCATCCTAATGCCATACCAATCATCATGAAACCCTCACAAACACCAAAACTCATCAAACCCAGAAATCAATCATGAAAATAATAAGGTTAATTGTAAAAATAAAATAGGTACAAAGTGTTTAGGACTTACTTAACAAAAATGGAGGAAGTCAAAGAAAACAAACACCCCATTAGGTGCGGCTTAGGATCGAACCACAACAAGCACAAAACCCACCACTCCTTGGTAATTTTTAGGATGATCAAACACTCTCTAATAGCTTATAACTTTAGCCTATAGAACTCCTTTCAAAAGATTTTTGAACAACTCCTTTGTTTCTTGAATTCATAGCTTGAAATTTTGCATAGGGTTTTAGATGATGATTCCAACCACAAAATTATTATTGCATGGTATAAATGATGTGGTAAAGGTGTTGTTTGAGGGAGAATTTCATGACTGAATCAAGTAAGCGGAGAAGAAGATGGATGAGATCCATTTTAGAGAGAGAGAAAGTGTGTGTGTGTTTGGTGATTTGAAAAATAAAATGAATTGGTGTTTGTGGCTTGATATATGGCCGGTCATGGGATCTAACGGGTAGCTAATAAACTTTTTGTTGTTGTATAAGTGTAGATGTATTATAAAGCCTTAAGGTAAAAATGGTAAAAGGTTTAAGGTTTAAGCGAAATGTCTAGTAAAATTTGACGAAAATGTGAAACGAAATGAAAAATGATAACAATTGAAATCATGGATCACTGGGGCATCTCATGGGATTATTAAACTTCATAGGTCATGTAACGGATAAAAATCCTAAGCACGGCTCGTAAATAGCCAAAAACGATGATTTTTATAAAATCGGCTAAAAAGCAAAACACGAAATTTCTTTCAAAGTTAAAAATAGGAACGAAGTCGAGATTAATGTTGACCGTAAAATACGAGATGTTACAGCCTTCCCACCTTAAAGGAGCGTCATCCCGGTGCTCTATTCACCTTATCTCCATATGGTTTGCGATGGTCGATACACATTTAGAAAAATCCATACAACATATTACAAGTCGAAAGAAGTTCAAATAGCTATTTGCCATTTGTACAACAACAATAATGATAGCGATTCAAAGTGTAAAGTCAATGAATGATTCATAAGGATGGATTACTTGTTAGAAGAGACACGCGTCATGTCGGATACACATTTGGAAATAATCGAATAAACAAATTAAGAACTGAAAGAAGTCTAAAGACTTATTCGTATGAAGATAATAACGATAATGATTAGATGAACCAAGAGAAGGAATTATTCATACAAACGGATTAAAAATCAAAAGAAAGTTGTTCGTACGAATGTCATACACTTAAGCCCACTCATTTATAAATCGTTGTTTACATCCAAAGGCGTCCCAATCCATGTAAATAAGACTTAGAAATTTATGGTTCGGCGATTTATAATTTCCTTATTCAAATGAAGAGGCGTCCCAATTCATTTCAATAAGATAATTATAAATTATCCTACATAAGCATTGTCACAACAATTCACGAGATCAACACAACGTTACGTTAAGAAAAAGGAGTCTCCTTGGCAGCATGATTCTTCAAAATCATAAGAAGTAACGAGAAGAATAATGAGACGTTAGTCAATCGCGTTCTAAAGGTAAGTGCCAAAAGATGGCACGATTCGAGGTGATAAGTTAAAGTCGTATTCCCATCAACTGGAAGACTTCAAAATGATGAATTATGAAATCACATATGTGATTCAAAAGCATAAGAAGAGTGTTTAAACTTGGAGTCGAATGTTAAAATAACTAGTGGAATTGACAAACTGCGCTGAATTTCAATATCATCAAAAGAGAATAAGGTAAAGTCGCAAAAAGTTTAAAGTTAATCGTAAAAGATCAAAAAGAAAATAGTCAATATGCATAGGTATCTTTATATAATACCAATATTAACACTTAAGGGAGTAAATGAGAAATCAAGAAGTACAAAGTCAGAGTGATCAATATTTATATAACTGACCGATATGAGATAAATAGTAAGACATCATAAGATAGACGTAAGAGAGCGAAGTCGTAACTAAGTGTTATATACTCATTATTCATGTAATAGCAATAGGAATGCAAAAGAGAACATATAAGTTACCTAGGAGCAAGCGCGCACGGATATCGGACAACGGTGAAAGACTCTTAAATTTTTTTTGAAAAACGGTTATAGTTTACGTTTTTGAAACGACCTAGTTCTCTATAACCAGTGCTCTGATACCAATCTGTAACACTTTAAAAAAATCACAACGCAGCGGAATACCACTTGGGGTGCTACTTCATAGCATAAAGTACGAGTTACAAAAAACGACTCTAAGTGAGACATTTTGAAAAGTCAACTATTCGATAATTTTTAATAAACATCAGAGTTACAACATGTCCCATTTGTAATGTAATAGAAAACAGTTTCAAAACGTTTATTGAATGATACTAAAATTATAAGGCTTTCAATAATATATATTTATATCCGCGTGGCTCGAATGCTCCCAATGCTCAGCTAACATTATGATAACCTGAGAAAATACATGCAAAAACTTCAATAATAATGTTGGTGAATTCATAGGTTTAAGTAAAAGCAGTATTGAAATAAATCAAGTAATATTTCAGTAAGAAAAGTAGCATTACATTATTTCAACGTATTATTTTCGAAATCCAAGTAGTGATTCAATAAATCAGGTAATGTTCAGAAGTAGACCACAAGAATTAAGTAATAGTAGACTACGAAACAAATTCAGTAGTCCAAAATATGTATTATTGCACTAAGCTCATGACACTGAACCTTAACATGTAATGTAATGTAATCAAACCAGTACTCGAGGTTTGTGCCCTAAAAGAAATACAGATGCTGCCAAACATCCTACGAAATACCTCAAATGTTAAATGTGTCAATGGTTATCTAGAAACCATAGCCCAGACGGGGATTGTCAATCCCGATAGATCTATCCACAACACTCGTGTTTACTACATTAGTAACTGACGGTTCATGATAGAAAAAGGGACTTAATGGAAAAGGGTACTTAGGCAATAATATGATCTGGAATAGGATACAATTGAAAACACTTGTGTCCAATGTAAAACAAGTAATGTGTTCAAAACTCTCAGTTTTCATATATAAGAATTAAGTGATCTCAAATCATGTAGTAAGCAAATCAAGCTTTAGTAAATTCATGAGTAAACAACCATGTATTAAAAGTCATGTAGTAAGCAAGTAAAAGCTTTAGTAAAATTAGTCATGTAACGCTTAAGTAGTAGAAATCAATAAATTTGCTTGGTAAACGAGCATGTATTCTCACCCCGAAAACAGTTTATGAAAACCATTGAAAGAGAAAAGGTAGGGTTATGAACTCACCGAGAAGCAATGGAGTAGTAAGTACTGAAGTTAGATCAAGGATGGCGTGGGACCACAGTCGCCTAAGTATCACCTAGAAAGAACGGTGACTTAGTATAAAGAAATAAAATGCACACGACGAAAACAACTAAAAGATACAATAAAGAAATAGTGATCATGATATGGCGTTCTAATTACTTTTATTCAAATGAGATTTATCCAAATATCCCTTTAAGGCCTAAACTAATCTACCTTCATGTATAAACCCACTTATATAATTTATTTACTCATTTTATAAAATTTGTTATACTCGTTAAACCGTTTAAAGCAATTCGACACTATACAATTATGCACTTATGCCGATTTAATGGACTTGTATCTCAAAATCCGTAATAGGTATAAATGAACGGGTTTCACCTCAATCAAGATTTATGAACCTAGTTTACTGATGTTATCAATCAAACACTCCAATATATCAAGAACCTAAGTGGAATGACCAATTTGCCCTCATGTGCCAAATCTAATTATTTAAAACGTTTTTCCGTTCTACCGTTTTTAGCATAATTCCCATTTTATAACTCCGTTTGACCCGAAACAAAATCCCATGTCTAAGTATATCTAATTCCTACAGGTTTGGCTTGAAAAATGAGGTACTTAATATAAAAACATCTGGACATAAATTCATTTGAAAATCTTGGTACAATTTCTAGTTAGTTTCTCCATTTTGGTCGTAACTCATTCATCCAGAACGAATAAAGCTCTATTCAAAGAACCACATGGTCCTAATATTATGTAACCTTCACCCATGTAAAAACCCAGTAGTCTTTAGTTCAAAAATTATTCGTTACAAGCCAAACAATCTGTCTAGTAATTTCTAGGTACACCATAAGTTTGTTTCCACGGTTTTGGTCGTATCTCGACCATCCGGAATAGTTGGTGCTTCGTACAACTCACCTCTAGGACTTGAGACATTTAAATAGTCATATATCTAAATAACCAGTAGGTCTTAAGCCAAAAAATTATCATTGAGACCCAAACTATCTACAAGTCATCCGTTTTGACTAATTTCACTAATTTGGCCATAACTTGGTCATCCGGACGAGTTACTACTCCCTCCAACTCGCCACTTATACCTTAGACAATTATCTACCCAATCTAGTCATAAAACCACAGACCTTAGGCCAAAAATATTTCGACCTCAACACAATAACCTGATGTCCCAATTTCAATGCATCAACAACTTTCAATCCAACAATCCAACTAGTGATTCTAACTCCCGAAAATCATCCTAATGCCATATCAATCGTCATGAACTCATCAAAAACACAAAAACTCATCAAACTCAGAAATAAATCATGAAAATAATAAGGTTAATTGTAAAAATAAAATAGCAACAAAGTGATTAGGACTTACTTAACAAAAATGGAGGAAATTAAAGAAAACAATCACCCCCTTAGGTGCGGCTTAGGATCGAACCACAACAAGAACAAAACCCACCATTCCTTGGTGATTTTTAGGATAACCAAACACTCTCCAATAGCTTATAACTTCAGCCTATATAACTCCTTTCAAAAGATTTTTTAACAACTCCTTTGTTTCTTGGCTTCATAGCTTGAAATTTTGCATATGGTTTTGGATGATGATTCCAACCACAAGATTATTATTGCATGGTATAAATGAAGTGGTAAGGGTGTTGTTTGAGGGGGAATTTCATGGCTAAACGAAGGAGGAGGAGGAGAAGAAGATGGATGAGATCCATTTTAGAGAGAGAGAAAGTGTGTGTGTATGGGAGCTAATGGTTAGCTAATACATTTTTTTGTATAAGTGTAGATATAATATGAAGCCTTAAGATAAAAATGGTAAAATGATTAAGGTTTAAGCGTGAAGTCTAGTAAAATTTAACGAAAAAGTGAAACGAAATGAAAAATGATAACAATTGAAATCATGGATCACCGGGGAATCTTATGGGATTATTAAACTTCATAGGTCATGTAACGGATAAAAATCCTAAGCACGGCTCGCAAATAGCCAAAAACGATGATTTTCAAAAAATCGGCTAAAAAGCAAAACACAAAATTTATTTTAAAGGTAAAAATAGGAACGAAGTCGAGATTAATATTGACTGTAAAATACGAGATGTTACATCACTGATGTATTTTCATGACTATAATACTAACCGACATAGTTTCAGGACTAAAATACTAACCCTATCTAACTAAGGTATATGATTGGTAGTAATGAACTAGATCTACACAAAGGATGTAACAAATGATACGACAACTAAGACTAGGCTGTAATAACACGTATCTTTACGATAGATTATGTTCTTGACTTGTACTTAAAGTTAATCAAGTATTTGATCACTTTAAATGAGATTAAACAGGTGTAATGATCAAAGAACAGAGGATTAAATATACTGAAAATGTGTGCAGAGAAATATATGGAAAGAAGTTATTTCTAGTGTGAGAAATAAGCTTTTATTTATAGGTAAGAGAAACCAACTCCGCTCCTCTACAGTGCGACAATTTTCTCATCGATAAGGAAACCATCCCCTATTTAAGGGAACCGTTCGTACATTCGAACATCTAGTTTTTGTCTTTTTGTGGTTATTTGCAAATCTTGCCATAATCTTTCAAGATTAGGCTTTTGGAAGGCTGAAAGTAGATTTCGAATTTATTGAAGCATTTTTAGTTTAGTCAAAAATGATTTGTAAAATTTTAGAGAATGTCTAGTTCTTGTAAAATATAAAGTGTATGAAAAATATTTTTTTATCATTACCAAACTAGTTTAATAATCATTATTCATACCTTATGTGATGTTGTGTTGAAATGAAATTTTACGACTAAAAACTTGTTTACGTAAGACATTTTTATATTTTGTTATTTTCAAAACATTGAGAAACCGTAAAGTATAAATAGCGTTTTAGACATTATTGGTATTAACAGATTGAGCGCGCATTACAAAATTGGGCCGTAAGTATTAGATTTGCTCTGTTCTTTATTGGTATATGGGTTTTAAATAGGTGGTTGATTTTGTTTGTTAACTATATTATGTATTTAGGTGCATTTCATAGCTGTAATTGTGGCCGTATATTTGTATGTTTACATTGGCTGAAGAGTTGCTAAAAAATAATGATGTCCGATGTTTTGTGTTTTTGCCCGAAAAAATGCCCTATGTTGCAACTACTTTGAACTTGGTATTCACAACATGTTTTGGTTATATATGAAGTTAATGGGTCGTGATAAGCTATCATCATTATTTATGTTGCAATATTTATCTGGTGTTTAGAGCCATGAACAATTGCCTTTGTCTGATTCATCGCACGTTTTGATTTTTTTTATTTTTAGTTTGGGAAATTTGCTTGAAAATCGATGTGCCAAGTTTTTGGTTTAAAAGCGTTTTATATTTGGCTTTGTATCATATGTTTAAACATTTGTTGTGTCACCTTTTATTCGTGCATTTGATGATGGTGTTTGGTTATTTGTTCCAGAATTAGGGTTTTTTGAATCATTGGCCATTTTGATATTTAGCTTTGTATTAGAGTCATATATTTGTTTTTTGCCTTTCATCCATGCATGTTATGATAGTCATTTGTTTCAAAATTTGGCCTTTTTGATTCATCGTACAATTGGACATGTTTTACATAAGTCGTTGATGTGTTTTTTAAGCATGGTATGTGTTTAAGTTTGTTTGGTAGATGTTATTGTGGCCTTATGTTTGTGTGTTTGCATTAGCTAAATAGTTGCTAAAAAACATATGATGTTTACTATTTCAGTTTTTGGACAAACAATTGGCTTCTGCTGCAAGTGCCTTACACTTAGTATTCACAACATTTTTTTGTCATATATGAAGATGATACATTCTAATAAACCATTGGTATTCGCAAACTTATTTCGTCATATATGAATCTGCTAAGTTCTGATAAGTGATTATCGTTATTTGTAATGCAATATTTATCTACTATTTGGAGCGACAAATAATTGCATGGATCTGATTTGTTTGTTGCTTTGATTTTCCCGTCTCCTATAAAAATGTTGCAAATTTGTGTTGCATGCATTAGAGCATTCAAGTTTTACGTATGGTAAGTTACGGCTTATTTTGTTTCTAAAGATAAACTGATATTGTGTAAAAGTGGGCTCTTATGTATGAAATCTTGTTTAAATCTGGTCATAAGTACTTACATTATATGGTTTGTATAAGTTGTATTAATGACTTCTTATTTGTTAAGTACTAGAAGCTATTTTTTGTGATGTCCAAAATAAATACGTGTTCATGATTTCAGATTTAGCTTTGTATTAGAGGTTATATATTTGTTGTTTTGCCTTTCATCCATGCATGTGATGATGGTCATTACTTATTTGTTTCATAAAATAACAACCTGAGAAAATACATGTAAAATGTCAATAATAATGTTGGTGAATTCATAGGTTTAAGTAAAAACAGTGTTGAAATCATTCAAGTAATATTTCTGAAAGAAAAGTAGCGTTACAACATTTCAAAGTATTATTTCCAAAATCCCAGTAGTGATTCAATACATCAAGTAATGTTTAATAGTGGACCACAAGATTTAAGTAATAGTAGATTACGAAACAAATTCATAAGTCCAAAACATGTATTATTGCACTAAGCTCATGACACCAAACCTTAACATGTAACGAAATGTAATCAAACCAGTACTCGAGGTTTGTGCCCCAAAAGAAATACAGATGCTGCCAAACATCCTACGAAATACCTCAAATGTTAAATGTGTCAATGGTTATCTAAGAAATCACATACAAGCCCAGACGGAGATTGTCCAA
Source organism: Tanacetum coccineum (assembly GCA_026074375.1). NCBI lineage: Eukaryota > Viridiplantae > Streptophyta > Magnoliopsida > Asterales > Asteraceae > Tanacetum > Tanacetum coccineum. Next base: position 18,860 of record BQNB010000135.1, on the reverse strand, counting down.
TCCCGATAGATCTATCCAAACATCAAAATCTACGCGTTTACCCAGCTAGTATAACGGTTCATGATAAAAGGGGACTTAATGGCAAATGGTACTTAGGCAATAATATGATCTGGAATATCATACAATTGAAAAACACTTGTGTCCAATGTAAAACAAGTAATGTGTTCAAAACTCTCAGTTTTCATATATAAGAATTCAGTGATCTCAAATCATGTAGTAAGCAAATCAAGCTTTAGTAAATTTATGAGTAAATAACCATGTATTAAAAGTCAAGTAGTAAGCAAGTAAAAGCTATAGTAAAATTAGTCATGTAACGCTTAAGTAGTAGAAATCAATAAAATTGCTTAGTAAACGAGCATGTATTCTCACCTCGAAAACAGTTTATAAAAACCATTGAAAGAGAAAAGGTAGGGCTATGAACTCACCGAGAAGAAATGGAGTACTGATGTTAGATCAAGGATGGTGTGGGACCACAGTCGCCTAAGTATCACCTAGAAATAAGGGTGACTTAGTATAAAGAAATAAAATACACACGGCGAAAACAACCAAAAGACACAATAAAGAAATCGTGATCATGATATGGCGTTTTAATTACTTTTATCAAAATGAGATTTATTCAAATATCCCTTTAGGAACTAAACTAATCTACCTTCAAGTATAAACCCACTTATACCACTTATTTACCCATTTTATAAAATTCATTATACTCGTTAAACCGTTTAAAGCAATTCGACACTATACAATTATGCACTTACGCCGACTTAATGGACTTGTATCTCAAAATCCGTAATAGGTATAAACGAACGGTTTTCGCCTCAATCAAGCTTAATGAACCTAGTTTACTGATGTTATCAACCAAACACTCCAATATATCAAGAACCTAAGTGGAATGACCAATTTGCCCTCATGTGCCAAATCTGATTATTTAAAACGTTTTTCTGTTCTACCGTTTTTAGCATAATTCCCATTTTATAACTCCGTTTTAGCCGAAACGAAAGACCATGTCTAAGTTTATCTAATTCCTACAAGTTTGGCTTGAAAAATGAGGTACTTAATATGAAAATATCTGGACATAAATTCATTTGAAAATCTGGGTACAAATTTCTAGTTAGTTTCGCCATTTTGATCGTACCTCATTCATCCGGAATGATTAAGGCTCTATCTAAAGAACCACAAGGTTCTCATATGTGTTACCCTTAACCCATGTAAAAACCCAGTAGTCTTTAGTTAAAAAATTATTCGTTACAAGCCAAACAATCTGTCTAGTAATTTCTAGGTACACCCTAAGTTTGTTTCCACGGTTTTGGTCGTATCTCGACCATCCGGAATAGTTGGTGCTCCGTCCAACTCACCACTAGGACCTGAGACATTTAACTAGTCATATATGTAAATAACCAGTAGGCCTTAAGCCAAAAAATTACCATTTAGACCCAAACTATCTGCAAGTCACCCATTTTGACTAGTTTCACTAATTTGGCCATAACTTGGTCATTCGGACGAGTTACCGCTCCCTCCAACTCGCCACTTATACCTTAGACAATTATCTACCCAATCAAGTCATAAAACTATAGACCTTAGGCCAAAAATATTTCGACCTCAACATAACAACTTTCAATCTAACAATCCAACTAGTGATTCTAACTCTCTAAAATCATCCTAATGCCATACCAATCATCATGAACCCCTCACGAACACAAAAACTCATCAAAATCGGAAATCAATCATGAAAATAATAAGGTTAATTGTAAAAATAAAATAGGAACAAAGTGATTAGGACTTACTTAACAAAAATAGAGGAAATCAAAGAAAACAAACACCCCCTTAGGTGCGGCTTAGGATCGAACCACAACAACAATAAAACCCACCACTCCTTGGTGATTTTTAGGATGATCAAACACTCTCCAATAGCTTTTAACTTCAGCCTATAGAACTCCTTTCAAAAGATTTTTGAACACCTTCTTTGTTTCTTGGATTCATAGCTTGAAATTTTGCATAGGGTTTTGGATGATGATTCTAGACCACCATTATTATTTTTTGCATGTACAAAATGAAGTGGTGAAGGTGTTGTTTGTGGGGGAATTTCATTGCTGAATCAAGGAGGAGGAGAAGAAGATGGATGAGATCCATTTTAGAGAGAGAGAAAGTGTGTGTGTGTTTGGTGATTTGAAAAATAAAATGAATTAGTGTTTGTGGCTTGATATATGGCCGGGCATGAGAGCTAATGGGTAGCTAATAATTTTTTTTGTTGTATAAGTGTAGATGTAATATGAAGCCTTAAGGTAAAAATGGTAAAATGTTTAAGGTTTAAGCGCGAAGTCTAGTAAAATTTAACGAAAAAGTAAAACGAAATGAAAAATGATAACAATTAAAATCATGGATCACTGGGGCATCTCATGAGATTATTAAACTTCATAGGTCATGTAACGGATAAAAATCCTAAGCACGGCTCGCAAATAGCCAAAAACGATGATTTTCACAAAATCGGCTAAAAAGCAAAACATAAAATTTCTTTCAAAGGTAAAAATAGGAACGAAGTTGAGATTAATATTGACCGTAAAATACGAGATGTTACAACAAAGAATTACTCAATCAATATCATACTTTTCAAGATCATTACGTCAACAAATTATGTGATTAAAATCTACCTTCAGATAAGATACAAAAGCTTAAGTATTTTATGCAGCGTTTAAAGATTAAAGTTGCTAAAGAAGATCAAGATAGCTTTTGAGAATGTTGATTTTGAGTTCGAAAGTAGAGTTGATACCTTCAAAGACATAGAAAGTGCTACAAGGTCGTCCTCAACTTTCATGGAAGAATTCTCAGCATTTTCGAGCTTCAAAAGAAAAGAAAATGACAGACTACTTCAGATTAAAGTTTTCAAGCATAAAGATGAAGTCGTCATAAAAAAACTCAATAAGGATAGTTCCTAAGTAGATAATTTAGGGGAGAATTTAGAAATAAAGAATTGAACTACTTGTAGCACGATTATAAAGTACAGGGGACTAGTTTGTGTTATGATTGAAAACTCAACCAAACTATATGACTATTAATTATGTGATTTTATGTCAAGATTTAGTGTACAATTTCACTATAATCAAAGACAAGTTAGTTTTTTTCATCTCTCTAAATAAAGAAACACTAATTACACATTGATTTACATAAATGAGTAAATCAATCAAGATCTAATTATTTTATTTTCGCCACATATCTTCCTTTTTTGGGATACCACAATTTCCTTTTTCTAAGAAGAACAATATTCTTGGCGTGACGGATTCTATAATACACTTGTCACATTGCTGGAATTGTATAAATTTTACCATTCTTTTTGACCTATGTATTGCACTTGGGTGTTTCTTTGTAGCCACATTTAAGTATCGTCTTCTTAGGGGGCATTGTAGATTGTTTACCTTACGCTAGGAGCCTTGGGAATAAGGATAAACGGAATATTATCGGGAGTCCTACCAGTGAGCCCGCATTTCTGTGTCATTAGCTGCAATCCTTTTGTGAGTGACGGTGAGGGCATTTGCGGGTTGAAGTGCGGAGTCTTTACGTGGGTGCTATAGACAAGGAAACAACAAAAAAAAAAAAATGTGTGTATTGCATTGTGTTTTTTTGTTTGTTTTTTAGAGGGTGGTTTATTTTGAATTTTCTGATTGTAGGATTGCGCTTTTTGTGTTTCTGTTTAGGGTTGGTAGATTGTTGTGTTTTTTTTTTATTTTGAGCTTTTTGTAAACTGATTATTGGTGGGGGGTATTTGTTTGGTGGTATGTGTTATTTAAATATTGTTTTTTTGTGTGTAGTTGCCTTGGTTAGTTGAGGTTGAGATATCAGTTAAAAAAATTTATGAGTTTGTTTTTTGTTTGGTTGTTTTTCTGTTTTTATAGACATACTTGGAGCGGGTTTTATTTCTTTTTTATTTGATTTTTGTGTCGTTTTTGTTATTTGTGGATTATTTTTTGTTTGGGGTCTATGTGATTGGATTCATTTCTTGATTGATTTTTGTTTTGTTCGAGGATTATGTTTAGTTCGTGATCTTTTTCAAGGATGTGTGGTGTTTTTTATGGGGGTTGTTGGTGGTTGATATGGTATCTTAACTCTAGTTGTTTTTATATTTATTGTGGTTTGTAAAATTGTATTATATATTTTCTGTAATTTTATAGTGTATGATTGTGGTGGAAAATGGTGTTTTATCTGTTATTTTTTGTGTGTTGGAATATTGTTTGTAATGTTTTGTGATTTTGTGTAAAAGTGTATGATAACAAATATTTTATTTGTTGTATGGATTTAGTGTGGATTGGTGTTCAGTATTTTATTTTTCTGTTATATTCGTTTTTTTGTATGAATGGGTTGTTTAGTCGGAGAATTTGTTTTAATGTTGTTCTATGATTGGTTTGTTTTGATATTCTTTAGGTGTTTTCGTGTGGGTGCTGGCTTTGATGTATCGTTAAATCTAATTTAGACTAGGATAATAGTGTAGGGGTTTTTTGTTTAACAATGTTTTTTTCGTGATCTAAATTATGATGGATGTAAATTTTGGATTCTTTTTGTTGTTGGATATTTTATGATTTTTTTGTTATGTATGAAATACATTTACTGAGTTCTTTAGATGTGTATTATATTGAAATTTAGGCTGTTACTATTTTTAGGTACTTTATTTGTGTTTTTGTTCTTTGTAGGTATTTAGTTTTTGTGATTATTTTTCTCAAAATGTTTTGGTGTATTTGTGGTTGTTGCTATAGTTTGATGTGGTATAAAATGATATGTTTGTTTTGGGGGGTTGTATGGGCGAGTCGGTTAGTGGTTGGTAATGTTGGTATTTTTTATTTGTGGTATGTGGAGGTAATTTGTATTATTGTTGTTTTGCTGTCTCGTGTTATTAATTTGTGGACAATTAAATTGTTGTTTTGGTTTATATTCTTTTATATTGAAATGCTGGGTGTTATGTGTTGATGTTTTATGATTAAATATCGTTGTTAGTATTAAATTTTGATTGTTTATTTGTTTAATTCTTTGTAATTTTTGTTTTTTTTTTGTGTAATTGGTATTGATTTTTGTGTGGTTTTAGTGAGGGTGTATTTGGTAGGGTTGGGTTGATGTCTAATCGAAAATCTCAAAGACTTTTAAAATTATTGTATTTGCGTTTAGATGCAAAATGCTTCATTTATGTCGGGTTATTTGTTTTGAGTAGTATTGTTTTTGGTTTCTTATTTTAAAAAAAATTGAAATATTGTTGTTTACGTGTGACAATGCTTGTGTATTCTGTATCGCTTGTGATGTATAGTCACGACATGTGTTGAATTGTTGAATACGGATTAGGTGTATTATTTGTATCTTATGGAGTAAGTGGATCGCGGTATTTTGTTTATTTTGGTTTCATTAACTTTTTATTGATCATTTTTTTGTGGTTTTTGTTATTGGGGTTATTTGTTTGGTTTTATGGGAATCCCTCCCCCCCCACCACTCCTCCACCCCCCTCACACACCATCTCCCCCTCCAGAGTTGGTGTTATTGGGGTTTTAGTAGTTGTTGTTGTATATCAAGGTGCGAATATTTGTATGACTAGGTTATATGATGTTGTTTGTGATAGTTATTTAAAGTTTTTTTGGGGTATAATTTTTTTTTTTTACTGGTTATATTAGTTTGGAAGTTATGTATGTTAAATATGTCATTGTGAATTTTTGTTACTTTGTGTAGTTGTGGTTGGGGATCTTTTGTACCAATGAATTGATTTTGTTTTATGAACTATAGTATTGGATGCTGACTGTAATTGTGTTGTGGAAGGGGTGTATGTTGTTTGTCTTATAGTGTTAATGGATTGTTGTTTTAATTATTTGTTTATATCAAAAAAATTATATTTGTGGTGCGCTGTTTTGGGCTTTGCGTAGTTTTGTGGCGTTTTTGTAGGTTGAAATAGTTTAGGATTAGTGTTTTTGTTTTTTTGGTTTTATGGTAGGTTGGTTGATGGTAGTAGCATTAATATTTGGTGAGTGATATAGTGTGGTATTATATATGGTCTTAATGTGTTAATGTTATTTTTAATGTTGCCATATTGAATTTTAATCTTATAAGTGGATTAGGGATAGTTGTTTGCATTTTTGGATTTTGGTAATTTTTTTGGTTTGCAATGGTGGAATATTTGTTTTGGACTCTGGGGATTGGTGTTATCTTTTTTCGGTTTGTGATGTTGGATAGCCTATTTAAAAAAATTGTTTTTATTTGGTATAGAATACGATTTGGTTAATGGTGTGTTTATTTTTTAGTGTCGTAAATGCTCGGTGGCATAGTTATTGTTGGTTCTGTTTGTTTGACTTTGTTTTTTTTGTTTGTACGTGGGCTTTAATTGATTTGTGAATGTTTTGTATTTTGTGGTGTGGTTGTGTGATGTGTGGATGTTTGATGATGTTTTTCTTGATATTTTTATTGCTTAGTAAAGGTGTTGAAGTATGTTGTGGATTTTTGTTTGATTTTGGGTATGTAGAGTTTTGAGTGGGATTTTTAGTTGGTTGGTATTGTGGTTTGTTTCTTGGTGTATTGATTTTTTTTTTGAGTCTTTGTTTTTTGCGATTTTCTTTAATTTGGGGTATGGAGTTATGTTTGTGATGGGTTTGTGTATTTTATTTTGACTTATGTTTGTTTTGTATATTAGAAAATTCATTATTCTAATTTGTTTTGTTCGGTGTATTTTTGATCAATTTGGTCCTATTTTTGGGATGTTAGTTGTATTTATTGATGGGGGTTTGTGTGTGGTTGTTATTTTTTAGGGCATCATTTAATTATTTGTTGTATAGGTTTTTGTGTCAAGGTTGGTTTTATTGAATTTTATTGTTGATGGGTTTAGTTGGGTATTTTGTATTTGAATGGATAATTGGGGAGTGGTTTTGGGTTTAAGTTAATTTTGTTTGTTGATTTAGGATAATTTTCGACTTAGCTCATTTTTTGGGTTGTATTTTAATTACTTGGTAGTATTATTGGACACCATAGTTGATTTTTTATTCGAGATTTTGTGGATTTTGTTATTATGTATGTGTTATTTTTTTTTTTTAGAAAATATTGGGTTTATAATAGTTGATTATTATAATGGGCATTAAAAAATTTCGTTCGTAATTTTTGTGTACTTTGTTTTATTGGTTTTTATGTGTTTGTGTTGGAACTTGTTGTGTGGTGTATGTGTGGATGTGTGTTTGGTGGGTTTTTTGTATGTATGGGGTGGGATTGTAAAATTTTGTGGTCAGTTAATTTTGTTTTTTTATTATTTTAGTGTATTGTTTTTTTTCTCGAAAAATTTTTTAGGTTGTTGGTGGGGGGTGTGGAGGTGTTTGTATTGTTAAATTGGTTGGGTTTTCTTTTCGTTTTTTGATTTGTTTTTTGTGTGGTAAAAAATTTTTTAAGATTAGTGTTTGTAATGTTTGGATTTTCGGTTATGGTTGTAATTTGTGTATAATGAATTATTTATTGTGTTTTGTTTTGTTTAATTGTTGGATTGATGTTTTTTTTGTGGATTTTTTTTGTTTGGTTTTGGTAAATTGTTAGAATTTTGTGTGATTTTTTTGGCTCTTTATGGGGGGGGGGTTAAATGTTTGTGTTTTTTTTTTTGTAATTTTTTAGTTATTAATGGTGGAGTAATTTATTGTTTTTTTATTTTTCTGTTTGTGTGTGTTTCTTGTGGGTTTCGTTGTTATTGTTTGGGCGTTTGAAAATTGTTATGTTTAACTTCATAGTTATAGTTTGTTTGTGTGTCTATAGTTGTGGGCTTGTATTTTTAATCCTAGAATGGGGAGGGATATTTTATTATGGTTTTTATGGTTTTAAAATACAATGGTGAGACTTTTTTGGTAAGTTTATTGTAGTGCGGGGAATTTTTGCTGTAGTTGTATTTAAAGTAGATCATTTAGGGGGAGAATATTAGAAATAAAGAAATGAACTACTTGTAGCACTATTATAAAGTACAGGGACTAGTTGTGTTATGATTGAAAACTCACCAACTAATAAGACTATAAATATGATATTTATGTCAAGATTAGTTGTAACAATTTCATATAATCAAAAGACAAGTTAGTTATTTTCTCTCTCTAAAAAAGACACACTAATTACACCTTGATTTACATACATTAGTCAATCAATCAAGATCTAATTATTTAATATTCGCCACATATCTTCCTTTTTTGTGAGGAACCACCATTTCCATTTTCCAAGAAGACCAATATTCTTGGCGAGACGGCTACTAACTCCCAAGTCACCCATGCTTGACTTTAAAAATATACCATTTCATTTGACCCAAGAAATACCCCTTTGAGATTCTTTGAAGCCCCAAAAGAATCGACTTCTAATGGATTCAAGAAGATTGTTTACCTTTTTAGGAGCTTTGAATAAGGAAAGGTAATATATCGGGAGACTACCTAGAGCCGATTTCACTAGCATAAGCCTCCCACCAATTAAGAGAGCCTTAGCTTTCAAAGCGGAAAGCCTTTCTCTAAAACGATTTATCACCTCATTCCATCCATCACATAACTGCATCTTTTCACCAACCAGGAGCCCGAGATACATGAGGGGGGGGGGGAATCATGTATACATCCCAACAAAGATGAAAACTCATGAACCTCATTGTTTGGAATGCCAATCCCAAACAGTCCACTCTTAAAGAGATTGACTTTAAGCCCCAAATCATTCTCAAAACATTTAAGGATAAGAATGAGGTTTTTAGGGTTTAAACGTGACCATTCACCAATAAAAAGGGCATCATCCGCGTAATAAAGAAGAGAAATATTTTCACCACCGTCTGCTGGAGTAATACCTTTATAAACGCCCTTACTACAAGCTTCTAAAACGGAGATTTGGAGAGCTTCGACAACAATAAGGAACATAAAAAGAGAAAGAGGATCTCCTTGCCGAAGACCTCTTTCTATTTTAAACTCCTTAGATGGCGACTCATTGACCATGACAGAGATAGAGTCCGAAACGAGGCAAGCACCCATTTATTTTCTCCCTTTTTCACTAAACCCCATTTGCCTCATTATGTCATGAAGAAAGTTCCAGTTAACACTATTAAAGGCCTTCTTAAAATCGACCTTGAAAATCATGAGATTAAGGTCTTCAATATTAGCCATACGTAAAATCTCATTTGCAACCAAACATCCGTCTAAAATTTTCCATCCTTCTATCAATGTCGTTTAATTTGGGCCAATGATCGAAGGAATCACTTAGCTAATATTGACGCAAGAATCTTGGAAATAACTTTATAAACGCAACCTATTAAACTAATCGACGATAGTCAGAAAATCCAGAGGGTTGGATTTTTTAGGAATTAAAACGATAAACGATGGATTACACCTGTTAACAAGCTTTCCAGTCACTTCAAAATATTTAACGCAATCCAGAAAATCATATTTAACAATCTCCCAGTATGATTTAATGAACTTGAAGTTGTAGTCATCCGACCCCGGGGTCTTTGAACCATCATAGTCCTAAACATCATATCTGATCTCCTCCATAGTGATATTTGCCTCTAGAAGATTTGCATCAGTACCAGACAACCTTCGAAATAAAGAACTGCTAAAAGTAGGACGGGACTTGTTATCTTCTTGGAATCTAGAAGAAAATTGTCGAACAACTGCTTCTTTTATTAAGTCTGGAGATTCACACCAAATTCCATCAACATGAATTCCTTTGATGTTGAAGTTAGCATACTTATACTTTAGAATAGAGTGAAAGAAATGAATGTTTTCGTTCCCTTCCATCGCCCACTTCAACAGACTCTTTTGCTTAAGACCATCTATGTGCAATTGATCTAAGTGATCTAAATCCATCAGCCATTCTTCTCTTTTTTCAAAATCTATATAATTGATTTGCCCAGCTTCTACTTTAATGTCTCATTCCAAGAGAGAACACAAAAGGCCCTCCTTAACTTGCTTATGATTCGTAGTTTGAGATGACGTCCAAATTTTTATAGCCAACCTTAAGCTCTTGAGTTTATTCTTTAACATAAGATCTGGGGTCACATATTCGAAGTTAGAGGCCCAAGCATTAGAAATAACCACGAGAAACCCTGCATCTCCAACCCACTTATCAAAAACCTTAAACGGTTTAGGGCCAAAGTTTGGTCGCCTAACTTTTAATATGATAAGACAATGGTCAAAGAGAGTCCGACAAAGAACAGAGACAGAAGCATCATTCCATATATCAAAGAAGTTTTGAGAAACCATAAATCTATCCAATTTGCTAACATTATTACCATCCTTGCTAAACCTTGTGAAACGTCTGCCGCCAAGAGGCAAATCAAATAAATCAGCCTGCAAGATGAAATCATTAAAAGCATTAGCTTCACCTTCATCAAATTGAGAGCCCAATCTCTCGTTAATATTTCTCATCGCATTAAAATCTCTATAAACAACCCAAATAGCCTCCATAGAATTGATGAAGGACTCAATGGAGGCCCATAAAGTTGTTTTCTAGGAAGAAGACTGAGGGGTGTAAACATTGAGGAGACCCACCTTCACTAAGACTCTAACCCATGAACCGAGGACATACAGAAAGTTCCTATCAGTGACCTTTTGATCATCACTGAAGACATGCAAACTTCACATAGTAAGGATTCCACCTAAGGCACCTATCGCACTACTAAAAATGAATTCAACATCTGAATGAGGCCAAAGCGATCGAATAAAAGAAGGGTCAAAAGACTCTAGTTTAGTTTCTTGCACTTCCAGAAACATAGGGGAATCCTTCTTTATCATATTCCTAATCCATGACCTCTTATTATCTGCACCAAGACCATTACAATTGACATAAATACCTATCATTTAAACTGAAAAAACACCTTAAAAGAACCATAGCAAGATCAACAAGATCTTGATTGATCCATTGATCCAACTTGTAGCCTAAAAGAAAAACCAATATGTTCTTCAATTATCTTCATGGTACACTCCTCATAAGCAAATCTCACAAAACCAGCATCATCAGAATGCGAGACCAAGGGTGGGGGACATAAAGCACCACCAACAACGAGATTCTTTTTTCTAGGCTTAGATTTCCTCATTTTCTCACATTTAGAATGATTATCATTAGCCCTTTTTGAAATTCGTTGAAAGCTTGAGAGGAGATCATCAAGTTCAGGATCATCTTGAATGACATTCTCACCTTCACCGACTATTAGAAAATTAAGGTTTGGGACCGACTCATTACTCATTTCATTAAAACATGGCCCATTAAGGATGAGATTCTCAATGGACTCAACCAAATCAATAGGGCATGCTACTTGTGCCTGATTAAAGGTCATGGAAGGCGGGGATCCATTTGGAATGAGATTTGAGTTTATTTCTATAGATGGTCCCACAGAATCATCAACACATCCTTGGCCAAGAGACAAAGAAACATTATTTGTCTATTTTTTAAATGAATTGATTGTAGGAATATTGACAGAGCGAGAGACCCTAAGACTCGTACTTGGGTAATGAACCGGTGTTGATTTCTCATCTTCCGCATTTAATGGTTGTTGCTCATCAGAGGGGATTCATGTAGTATTTTGAACCATCATTGACGGACCAACGAACACCTCCTCGAAGACGGATCCAACTTTATAATCATAGTCATCAATTTGATCATGATTAACGCTAAAACCCCCTTGATTACGATCACACAAAGGTGGGGAAACCAAACTAGACGCCTCAAACCTTTCTTCAGAAATCTGAACCGAAAACAAATTTCCATTTAAATCAGCGTTGAGAATTTGGCATATCTCAGTTGAGTTGGCCACTAACATCAACACTTTAACTAGTAATATCACTTTAGAGTTAAAATCTAACCTTTCGACCTCTAGGATTTTGCCAAAGTCCTTAACAATAGATTTCACAAAAGTTAGATTTCTAGCAAGAGTAAAAAGGCCTTCAATATGAATCCATATATTTTAAAACTTAATTCTCATATAAAATAAACAATGTAGCTTTAATACAATAATTGCCTTAATAATGTCTCATAACTTTTTTTAGTATAGTTTTTAGAAAAGTAAGTGATTTTTTTATTTAATCTTAACACTAATAATTTTTAAAAAATCTGCAGAAACTCTATTATATAAGACATTATATTACAAAATCTTTGTATTATAGTGTTAGTTCATAGTTGATTGTTCATTTACGACGAGAATGAATAACCACAATATCACAACTATGACTTTGTCGTTATAAAATCTCGTTGTTATGCACGGGTACTTATCTAATATATGAATGTATTTTACTACTAAAAAATTTGCTTTTGAAATGTCTGTTTCTTATTTATTAAATGTGTATGGGTATATTTGTCAAGTAGCAGTTAACATTTAATATTTAGCATTTTGATGAAAACATCTTTAGCAATAAACGCTTGCTTTTTGTGAGAAGGCTACTTGAAGAAGCATTAGCATTTAATTTTAATATATTATTTTACACTTTAAAATCATTTAAACAACACTAACAAACAACAACTTCTCGCAACTACTGCTAAGTGTTAGTGATAGTTTTGCTCTAACGTGTAAGCAAATAAAACATTTTTTTTCCATTTGAAAGTAACCCAAATTAAATAGGTAACACTATTTAGAGTTAAATTTAAAGGTTTTAAGTTGTATAATGAACATGTACTTTTTCAAATGTCTCGTTATGGTATGTTTATATGGACTTTCAGTTTTAATCTAATATGGCCGTGTTTATATCAGTTGCTAATTAAGTCAGAAAAATCTCCTTGTTTGGACCCCAAATCACTTACAATATTTCCTCGAGTGTTAAAGCAAAGGAAAATGAAATTAATAAGAAAGGGAAAAGTAAATGAATGGTTGGTTTATATGTTCTCAAGATGGAGGAAATGAAAATAAATTAATCATATATCATGTTCTTAAGTAAGAGAAAAATACAAATAATTTGTTTAAATTACATGTGTGCCCTTTAGTTTTTAGCGACAAATATTTTAAGAAGGGCATATTATTCTTTACACATGATATATTTACACTATGTTCTTAAGTTTTTTACAGGAGGGAAGGAAAAGAGGTGACATGATGTAAAATATTTGATATTCATAAGATTTTTTAAGAGAGGAAAAGAAAAGTTATGGCAGGATAGCTAGCAAAGGCAATATTGTAGCCCTTTGTATTTGGGCTGCTTTAGAAATTAGTTATATACCCTTTCTATAATCTAATTACTACACAAATGAAGAGTATAAAGGTAAATTTATCAATTTTTTTCTTCCCTTTGAACTCAAGAACACACAATCATATATCACACCCTTTTTTACTTCTTTTAATCAAAAGAATATTGATATGTATGTCTATTTTTTTCTGATATTCAATCCTTTCTTTTCACATTTGATTATATCATTTCTTTTTTTTAATAGAAATCTCAAGAACTGAGTGTTAAGTTCCTTTTTCATTTTCTCTCAAAAATGGGATTGCGATCTTTAACATAAATTTATTTCATCTTCATCTACACTTCTTTTTTCTTTCTTAACAAAGAATCAAGAACACAAAAAAGATTCTCTTTTCTTTTCTTTCCCTTCAGTTATTAGCTCAAGAACACAATAAGATATAAAATATTTCATGTTCTCAAGATTTTTTAAGAGAAGAAAAAAAAGGTATGTTAGGATACGTTGTTTGTGCAACATTGACTAAGATCTCCTTTATGTTTTAATGATGTCAAATAAATGTTCGCAACACTTAAAATAACAAACGATAGCCAAAATCCGAAAAACTGGAATTGTGATTTTGGCGCGCTGGTCGCGCGTCAGCACGTAGCCAGCGCGCCACTCACGGCGTAGACTTTTCTGGAATTTTCAAAGTCGGCTTTCCTCTTACCCGACACATGTGGAAACTTCAATAAAGGTATGTACATGATATTTGAGCATTTGAAGACATTCCAAATGAGGTTTAGACTTAGAGAGGAGAAAAAATGAATCCTTCAGTTTTTTTAACAAAACGCCAACTCAATTCTTTTATTAAACGCCTCTGGCCAAGGCCGAAACTTCTTTCTAAACCTAGTATGAACATACTTTCAACATACCATCAAACAAAAGCATTCATTTGACCTCAATCTGGATTTACATTGCTCCTAATCACGTAACGAGTTTTACTCCCTTATTGGTCAAACTAAGTCAAAGGTCACTTTGACTATACGCATCCTTTCCTGTTATGGGATATACTTTACTTGTGATGCAAAGCACTTAGCTTTCTTGCATCAAAATTATTAGTGATCAAATCCATTGTTAATTATCATGATTAAGTCCAAGTGACTAATTGAGTTTGTGGTATTTGAAGGTTAATCATACTTTGAGTTTTCTTACCTCCTTACTTATAAATAATTTACAAACTCTCACATGTATTCCTCACATGTCCTCCCACACAATCCATTATCTTCTAAACATCATCCTAATATTTGTTAATCTCTTATACCCAACAAATGATTATACCTTCCACACACTCTAAACATTCCTTTCCTAAACCATCCTATAATCACATGTGCCCATCTCTTTTCTCTCTTATGGCAATGTGATTATTAAACCAAATCAATCCTTTGATTTCCATACTTATTTCATCTTCCTTATCATTTAAACCTTCATATCTCCAAGCTTAAACCTTTCTCACATAAACCTTCTCCAAGCTTATCCTTCACATGACAATTAATATTCCCTTACACATTGTACTGGTTGTACTTGTTATCTCCTTCATTCCCAACATAGGCTCCTTTTCACCACATCAAAACATTCTCCACCACATACATTCTGTTGATCCTACTTTAATAGATCGAATTCCTTAAGGTTGTATAAAGATTAGTTATATTAGATAAATCTAACACAACTATAGTAGAAACTTTGTTTGAATGTATTAAAGATTATGCAGAATCTAATCTTTAATATTAAGAAGAACTATCAATGAAACAATAATTATATAAACATATAATTCAACAAACAAAAGCTCCAATATTAATAATACGAATACTCTCAAAGTATTAGGGTTACAAAGACCTTGAAGCTATGATAATTCTATGAATGACTCGTTTTTGATATATATGAAAACTATATCAAACTCTATGCTCTAGAACCTCCTTTTATTCACTAAGGAGTCCTAAACAGCTTACAATACTTTCCTAAGAATATCAAATCTTTTAAACAAATAAGTTATACATATATTTTACACAAATAACTCATATAAATCACATAAGCAGTACTAACTAACTCAGCAGTACTAACTTCTTCACTAGCAGCATTAACTTTGTACTAACAGTTGTAACTTTTGTACTAGCCGTAGTAACTACTTAGCAGTTTTTCTTCTAAGTCTCTGAGCAACACTAATATACACTAGCAGTAGTAACTTTACACTAGCAGTACTAACTGTGTACTAGTAGTAGTAAATTTACACTAGCAGTACTAACTGTGTACTAGCAGTAGTAAACACTTAGCATTTGTTCTTTGAAGTTCTTGAGCAGTACTAACACAACTGAGCAGCATTAACTCTGATATGAGAAGCAGTAATAGTAGCAACATTAAGAAGGCTTTTAATCCCAACAATCCTCCCCTAAACTTGATATTTATCTCCAAAATCATCAAGTTTCTCCACTAAAAGTTCCATAATCATCAGGAGGATGCTTCCAAATACTTCATTGATTCTTAAGCTGTTTTGTGAGAAGTTTAAGAAGCTGATATGCCATTTCACTGAAATAATCAACCTGAAGCTTCCTGTTCAGCATATCTGTAATTGTAGGTGGTGTAAGAGGATATCTCTTTTCTACCAGCATGTAAATCTGCACATGTTGCATCCTCAAGAAATGTACTCCACATGAGTCATACAACTTCCAACTCAACACTTTGTAGTCTTGTTGATTTCTCCATACTGCATCTTCTACATGTGGTTCAAACATTGTTTTCAAATCATTCCATAATACCAAATCCAAGTCTTCCACTGGTCTTGTTGACTTATATTTAGCTTTTACCAACTTGTACAAAGTTTCCAAGTCTTCCCTATCAAAACTTTTAAGCATGTGACTAAAGATCATGTACATTTGAGATTTTCCATCAGCTCTTATTATTTGATAATAGCTTTTCTTTCCTTCTTTGTGGATCTTATAGTCAACAATCCTTGGAGACTTAACAACCAAAGAAATAGCATCAATTGTTACCTATTCTTCATCTGGAATGATTTCCATACAATGTTTAAGCTCTGCTATTTCTTTGTCATCTTCCACCTTTTGCTTCTTTGAACTCTCTTGTATCATCTCTTCTCCTGCTCTCTTTTCTTTTCCTTCCACCAACTCTGTTCTAAAGTCTTCAAATGTATTTACCCTTTTGAATGCTCTGTCAAACATCTCTTGAATAGAATCAAACCCTTTTGAATTCAAATCTTTGAGCTTGTAACCTTCTATGTTCTTTAGGTAAGTACACATTATCTTTCTCTGTTGAGCTTGGGTTGGTGGTTTGTTTCTTTTCTCTTTTGCTCTTTTAGCAGCAAAGTGCTTTCTTCTTTGTTCCAAGAGTTGTTGAAATAATTTTGCCTTTTCTTCAACAGACAACTCTTC
Organism: Tanacetum coccineum; assembly: GCA_026074375.1. Classification (NCBI taxonomy): domain Eukaryota; kingdom Viridiplantae; phylum Streptophyta; class Magnoliopsida; order Asterales; family Asteraceae; genus Tanacetum; species Tanacetum coccineum. The sequence goes on along the minus strand of BQNB010000135.1, from coordinate 2,340 downwards.
TTGCTCTTGTGCTTGCAATCTTTCAGCCAATTGATAATCAACATTAATCTTTGCTTGAATATCATCTCATTCTTCAATCAAAGCAATATTGGCTTCTTTTTCTTTTTCAAATTTCTCTCTTGCAAGTCTTTCTTCTTCATCAAATTTAGCTTGTAACTTTAAAGCAACTTCTTCATCAAGCCTGATTAGATCTTTCTTCTTTATAGGCTTCACAGGTTCTTCTATCATTATTCCTTTACCCTTGTCCTGTGATTGTTGTGACGAAATTGTTGGTGTAGATTTTGTTGTTGTGGATTCACCTGGCTCTTGAAAAACAATCCCTTTCACCTTAGGTTTTGAAGTTTTTAATGCTTCAAGTGCTTGAGCCAAAGTAATCTCTTCAGTAGTTATTGTAATAGTTGTTGCAGCAGTACTAACTTGAGCAGCATCAACTACTTCAACAACATTTTCATTTTGCTCTGCAACAAATACTTCCTCACCATTTAAAGCATCCACATCAAACATTTCTTCATCCACATTTTGAACACTAACCAGGGTAATATCATCATCTGCATCAATAGCATTAATCTTCCCCTGTTTGGATGCATCCTCACCCAAACTTGCTTTATCTCCAGAGGATTCTACCCTAGCTGTAGCACCAACCTTTCTTAATCTTTTCAACCCATGAGTTCTTGACCTCTTTTTCTGTTCAAGCTTCTTGACCCTCCTCTTTAAACTAACATTATCAATTAGAGAGCAAATAACACAAGTGCAAATATGACATAAGATGAAATAAAACAAGATTTACACAAATTTTTAAAAATTTGGGCAGAGTTTCATTTCATAATTTTGTCATATTTCGCATGCTTTATGACCTGTAATGTTTTGCATGGTTATACATGTTTCACGTAGATACCACAAACATATTTTGCACAGTTATGTTTCAACATGTTTCGCATGATTCATTACCAACATATTTCGCATGCATATTGCTAAACCCCTAACTCAAAATTTATCAATCAAAATTACTTCGAGATTTATGTAGAATACTAGTAATCTAATGAATCAACCAAGAACAATAAGTGAGATGTGGGTTGGATTGTTAGAGAGAAACTTGGATGGAATGGATGAATGTATTATGGAATGTGTGAAAACAAATGGAACAACCAACCCTCTCCAAGACAAGGAGAGGGTGTATAAATACTACCTTGGCCGGCCATGGGCTGGAGTTGGGCCACCCATGGGCCTTGGGCCGGACTAGATTACTAATCTAATCCTTATACTAACTACGAGCTAAGACTTGTTACAACTTTGGAAGTGACCGACACTTTTCGTGTTTCCAACAATCTCCCCCTAAGGGAGGTCACTCCAATTTACAAACTTTAAACCTAGCATACTATGCTTTATCCTTAGTCTTTAGCTCGTACTCTTGACTTTCTCTTGTGAATATGTTGTAGTGATCATTGACTTCTTGGATTGAGCTTGTTCCTTGAACTTGTATTTGACATTGTGATCTTGAGCATCTTGAGATCATCAACCAAGCACAATCTCTACGCCATCTTGTAACTTTGCCATCTTGTGGACTTGCGACTTCTGGACCGACATGCTCATACCATTCTTGAAAAGCTTTAATGTTGCATCTTTCTTGAAATTCTTTAACTTTAACACTTTGACACTTCTAGAAAGATGTGTGGTATCAGAGTAGCGGAAGTCTTGAAACATGTACTTGAGCTTTCATGATGACTTTATGTTTGTCGATCGGGTATGAGCATGTGGTTATGGATCTTGTGAGCCAGCTGGAATCAGGGACCTCCACCACCATTTTAGATAACCTGCATAAAACAGTTAGCAATAAAACAGGGGGACGAATATGGCTTTGTCATTCGTCCAGGTTTGGTTGGAGAAACCTTCAGATCCGTGAGGATCGACCTGTGATCAGATAGATTCAATTTAAGAAGAATCTTCTTGACAGGATTTCCAGCTGTAGTATTGAATCTTTCTAACACATAAGTATTAGATTCATCGTACTCAGCATGTTCTCATTATCGGAACGAGTGAACCAGTGAGTTACTATCTCACCGATTGATATAGAAAATTGATTTGAAAATCAATCGGTGTATCACTTAGTGTTTATCATTTCAAAAATTCATTAACAACCGTTGATCCATTTCCTGGAACAAGTTTGATTCTTAAAGAATCGCACCATCGTTTCTTTCTAGTTGTCACAAGTTTGATTCATAAAGAATCGCACAAGTTACCTACCACGAGCTTGTTTGATGTTGTGACTGGCTGAGTTTACACTAAATATATATATAATATATATTAAAATATAAAATATATATCTAAGTGTAAAGATCAACA
>BQNB010000134.1:138379-206665 GCA_026074375.1 Tanacetum coccineum | reverse complement strand
ATTATAAGAAGCCAGTCATGAGATAAGCATATATGTACTGATATTAACAAGTGAGAAGAAGTAAACCGAAGAAAACCAAGCCCTAATCATCCCATATGTGACATAAAGCCCTGTTTTTGTATAAAAGAGGGCTATATTTGTTTTAACGGAATAGCTAATGCTTCGCATCTAAAAACCACAGCCAGTTTCATAGGTTGTACTTGTATTAAACCCCACACAGTTGCAATCATACCAGCACCGAAAAAACAATCACCATTGCTTAGGTTTGAGTTAACTATTTTGTTGTACGTAAGTTTTTAAAATAATAATTCCTTAAACTATTTTGCTTTATAAGTTTCAAGAGATAAGTTCTCAAACATCTCAAAAAATCAATAATCAAAACGAATGCACTAACTTTCTGTTAAGAAAATTAGTTGGAAGGTAACAACATCTCTTTTGATGAACGTATCCGTATATCATTAGTACATAAATTGATAAAACCAACCATTATAAACAAACTTTTGAACACTAGTAATAATCACAATGCAAAAGTAAGTTTGGCAGACATACAGGTTATGGGCATATAACCAATAAACAAATATCCAAACAAAGCTAACTAAAATATAAAATTAAATTCTATGTACCATTCAGATCCTTAATTATTAACAAACTATAATTTCAATTTAAACTTATAATTATAATAGATATGATTCTCTATGCAATCGAGTTTAAAGCCACCGTTAATGGTGGTGCTATAGGATTTTTAAAAATTCGGACAAACAACCCCTTAATTTAAACCATCAACACCTTGGATCTATGATTATATGGATGTTAGAGCAAGAGTGTATACCTGGTTGTTGAAAATTTTCAAACATAAGCAGTCAAGTGGGAATAATTAAAAAGTGATTTAGGTTTTATGTTTGTGTGGGTTTTGTAGCTGAAAAGAAGAAAAGAAAGTGAGGTAAAAACAATATGAGGGAAAAATCCCGCTCAATGCACAAATGAAAAATCAAACAAAAAGTGATTTAGGTTACACTTAATCATGTATGTCTATGGTTTAGTATGACCATATATGACATTTGGTCACACTGTTCAAGTGTGTGACATATATTTGTCACTTTTAAATGTATATCGTGACTAATGCTTCAAACTTACTTTTTAGTTGTCACACATTTCAAATTCATATGTGGCTAAATATTCAGCAAAAAATAGCAGTCACTTTTAAATAATGTGTAACAAACTTGACTATATGATTTAGCCACATACACAATTACTTCATGTGACCATATATGGATTTTGGTCACACTGTTCAATTGTGTGACATATATTTGTCACATATGTATATATATAGTGTGACTAATGTTTCAAACTTATTTGTATCTGTCACACGTCCCAAATTATAAGTGACTAAATAATGAACAAAAAATTACCAGTTACCTCTAGTCACATAAATATTCAAATGTGTGACAATGAAATTCCGAAATGGTCACACAAAATGAGTTCAAGTGTGGCTGTTTATTTTATTCTGGTACATTTAGTCACATAAATATCTGACTGTGTGGCCGTTCAAAAAACAGCATGTGTGACAAAATCCCAGATTTGTACTAGTGAAGGTGTCAACAAGAAGAAAGTAGAAGAACACCATAGGACAAATAAGTCTAACTTAAGAACCATGAATCGTGTTGATTCTAGTAGTAGCTCTAAGCGTACTGTAATTAATTCGAATTCTAATTCTGTTTGCCAAACATGTAACAAGTGTTTAATTTCTGCAAATCATGATATGTGTGTGGTTGATTATTTGCAATCGGTTAAGGCTCTCCCCTCTATTCATAATAGTCATAATGTTGTGCGTAAAGTTAAGCAAGTTTGGAAACCTAAGCAAGTTAGGCAAGTATGGAAACCCACAGGCAAAGTGCTTACCAGTGTTGGTCATCAATGGAGACCCACGGGCAGAATATTCACCTTAGGAGAACAGTGCCCTTTAACTAGGCTCACTGCACCCAAAGTAGTATATGCTAAGCAAAACGAGTATCAGGCCATTACTTGTGCTAACAAACAGGAACCCAACCAAAATTGGGGATCTAACTTTCCAAACTCTCCATCTTCGTCTATTTTCAAATGCAGATCGTACAGATCGTCCTTTGGTATTTGGACTCAGGTTGTTCAAAACATATGACTGGAGATCGCTCACGGCTCAGGAATTTCATGAAAAAGTTTATCGGGACAGTTAGATTCGGGAATGACCACTTTGGTGCTATCATGGGTTATGGAGATTACGTGATTGGTGACAGTGTGATCTCCAGGGTATACTATGTGGAAGGACTAGGACACAATCTGTTTTCAGTCAGACAATTTTGTGATTCTGACCTAGAAGTTGCATTCAGGAAACATACTTGTTATGTTCGAGACACGGATGGTGTTGAATTAATTAAAGGTTCTCGTGGTTCAAATTTATACACTATCTTGGTCGAAGACATGATGAAGTCCTCCCCAATCTGTTTACTATCCAAAGCCTCCAAGAACAAATCATGGTTATGGCATCGACGTTTAAATCACTTGAACTTAGGCACCATCAATGACCTTGCAAGAAAGGATCTCGTAAGAGGCTTACCTAGATTGAAGTTTGAGAAAGATCATCTTTGCTCTGCATGTCAACTAGGATAGAGCAAGAAGCATACCCACAAACCCAAACCTGAAAACACCAACTTGGAAGTTCTTAATACCCTTCATATGGATTTATGTGGCCCGATGCGAGTGCAAACAATTAATGGGAAGAAATACATCTTAGTCATCGTTGATGATTATTCTAGGTTTACTTGGGTTAAGTTTTTTAGATCGAAAGATGAAACCCCAGCGGTCGTCATCAAATTTCTAAAGCAAATACAAGTCGGTCTCAACAAAACTGTCATATACGTCCGTACCGATAATGGCACAGAATTTGTCAATAAATATTTGACTGATTATTATGAACGTGTCGCCATTTTTCACCAGAAGACAGTTCCGAGGACACCACAGCAGAACGACGTTGTCGAAAGACGAAACCATACCCTTGTAGAGGCTGCTAGAATAATGCTGATATTTTCCAAGGCCCCAATGTTTTTATGGACATAAGCTGTGGCGACAGCTTGTTACATCCAAAATCGATCCCTCATTCACACCTGTCACGACAAAACCCCATATGAATTGGTGCATGATAAGAAGCCTGATCTTATCTTTTTCCGTGTCTTTGGTGCCCTTTGTTGCCCTATAAATGACAGCGAAGATCTTGGAAAATTGCAACCAACGGCTGATATTGGAATTTTCGTGGGCTATGCACCAAGCAGGAAAGGTTATCGAATCTACAACAAGAGAACCCAACGAATTATGAAAACTATTCACATTCAAATCGATGAGCTGACTGAGCATATGGCTCCTGTGCAACTCAGTACAGGACCCGCTCCTACTTTTCTGACGCCTGGACAAATAAGTTTAGGGCTCGTACCAAATCCGGTTCCTGCAGCACCTTATGTACCCCCCACAAATAAAGAACTGGAGATCTTATTCCAACCAATGTTCGATGAATACTTGGAACCTCCTCGTGTTGAAAGACCGGTCTCTCCTGCTCCAGCAGCTTCAGTACCAGTCAATTCAGCCGGTACACCTTCATCTACTACCATTGATCAAGATGCACCTTCTCCAAGTCATTCACCATCATCTTCGGCATTACAATCTCCAAGTGTACATCAAGGCGTTACAGCTGATTCTACTCTCATGGAAGACAATCCCTTTGCTCCTGTTGACAATCATCCCTTTATAAATGTATCTGCTCCGGAACCTAGTTCTGAAGCATCATCATCTAGGGATCTTAGTTCAGCAGAATCTCCTTATGTCTCTCAAACACTTCATCATCTCAGGAAATAGAGCAAGGATCACCCGCTGGATAATATTATTGGCAATCCCTCTCGGCCGGTATCCACCAAAAAACAACTAGCAACTGATGCCTTATGGTGCTTGTATAACTCTGTACTGTCAAAAGTCGAATCAAAGAACTTCAAATCTGCAATTGTTGAAGATTGCTGGTTTCAAGCTATGCAAGATGAGATTCACGAATTTGATCGACTTCAAGTATGGGAATTAGTACCTCAACCAGACTGTGTCATGATTATTGCTCTCAAGTGGATTTACAAAGTTAAACTTGATGAGTATGGTGATGTTCTGAAGAACAAGGCTAGGTTAGTGGCTAAGGGATATCGACAAGAGGAAGGCATTGATTTCGAGGAATCATTTGCACCGGTTGCATGTATCGAGGCTATTCGTATCTTCATCGCCAATGCCGCCAATAAAAACATGACCATCTATCAAATGGATGTTAAGACAACATTTCTGAATGGCGAATTGAAGGAAGAAGTCTATGTTAGTCAACCAGAGGGTTTCGTTGATCCTGACCATCCGACACATGTTTATCGTCTGAAGAAAGCTTTGTACGGTTTAAAGCAAGCCCCTCGGGCATGGTATTATACCTTGTCACGATTTCTTTTGGATAACAAATTTTCCAAGGGTGTAGTTGATCCGACATTATTCACTCGGAAAACAGGCAAACATATTCTTCTTGTTCAAATATAGGTAGATGATATCTATTGATCCCAAATCCTAGATCGATTCTTTACCTTGTAAATAGTATGTTACCTTGGATAAATCCAAAATAACAATAGTAGAAACTCTGTGTATATATCAAAGAGTATGTGGAATCTACTCTTTAATATCTAGAAGATATATCAATGAAACAGTGAATATGAATGAACACACGATGTAACAAAACGCTTCAATATTATTAATGATAATAATACGAGTACTCTATCTTAGCACTAGGGTTACAACCTTAAAGCTTACAAGACTCTTAATCTTTGGATCTGTGTATGTGTATTTGTGAAGATATGTTATTGAGATATCTTCAACTAATGCCTTAGAGCCTCCTTTTATAGACCAAGGAGTCCTAGTTGGCTTACAATATATTCCTAAGATATCTCAATATTTTCTAAACATAAACGTAATCTTATAAATAAATACATGTATATCTTGTACAAAAATATCTCAACACTTATCTTCACATGTATTCTTGTTCTCCACACAATCTTTATCTCTTTAACGCGTCTTTATCCTCTTGACAGTAGAAAGTCTTCAAACAGTCATAATCTTTCCACCAACAACACTAATAAACATAAGCAATAGTAATATTAGTACTAACAATACTAATATATACTAACAGTAGTAACCTGTACTAGCAGTCTTAACTTTTACTACTAACAGTACTAACTACTTAGCTTATTTTTTAGTCTTCAACACTGGGCAGTCTTAACTTCAACTAACAACAGTAACTTTATGCTAACAGTACTAAATTATACTAATAGTAGTAACTAGCAATGGTAACATTATACTACCAGTACTAACCACTTAGCATGATTTCCATTATGTACCTGAGCAGCAGCAACTTCTAAGAATCCATAAAGTCTTTTAAGACCCAATAAGCTTTTATCGGCTCCAGAATCAAATAATACTCTAGCTAAATGCTGGTTTAGAAGAAACATACCCGTAACTACGTTCGGGTCTTGATGAGCATTCCTATCCCTTAGCATGTAGGCTTTTCCCTGGGCATTGATGTTGGTCTTTCAGTACTGATTTGTATAATTCCCTTTTTCTCCACAAGCGTGACAAATAACAGTCACTGGTAGTTGATTACCTCCAGTGGTTGGCCTCTTGGTTCAGCGGTTCTTAGTTAAATGGCCCACCTTGTTGCAAGTATTACACTGAATAGTACAAGGTCCGGTGTGATGGAGATCACATTTTCTACATAATGGGAGGGTTTTGGCATACCTATTGTTCTCAGCAGGAGTGGCAGCACACACTTTGACAGCTTCTTGCCTTCAGTTCTGTTATGGTTGGTGATTATTGTAGTGGTTATTGGTGTTGGTGTTACAGTAGTTGTTGTTGTTGTGGTAATTATTGTTGTTGAAAGTTCTTCTGTCGTCAAACTTTTGTTTATGATCACTTGATACTTGCACCGTTGTGTGCTTTGTTACTTGATCTATTAACCTTTGGGCTATGTTAATGGCTTCCTCTAAAGTTTGAGGCTTCGAGGCGGTAACATTCCCTTCAATACTTCTAGGTAACCAACTTCAATTATCTTCTTCAACTTCCCTCAGATCCTTTCTTCCTCTACTTTTAGTTTCTTTGAGGATTCTTTCTGCTGTTCTTTCCCTGCTCTTTTTCTTCCAAGCATCTTCTTTCTGCTACCTTTAGCTGTTTCCTCCCTACCTTCTTCCTTCTTTTCTTTGTTTTCCTGTACCTTAGAACCCATAGCTACAAAGGTATTTACTCTCTTCATTTCCTTATCAAACAACTTTTGAATTTCATCAAAACTCTTTCCTTTTAGTTGTTTGTATGTATATCCACCTATGTGTTTAAGATAAGTAGACATTTAAGTTCTCTTTTATGCTTTGGTAGGAGGTCTGTTTCTCTTTTCTTGTGCTCTAAGTGCAGCAAAATGCTTTCTTCTTTTCTCCATCAGTTCCATAAACAGTTTTGCTTTTTCCTCATCTGTCAATTCCTCTCTTTCCTTTGATTGGAGTCTCTCAGCCAGCAATCTATCAGCCTCCATCATAGCTTGTGTATTTCCCATACTCATCAATGCATGTTGTTTCTTCTTCATGGTTCCTTGCAGCTTTTGCTCTTCTAATAATTCCAACATCCAATTTAGCTTGAATATCTCTTGCAATTTGTTCATCAAGAGCAATTTGATCTTTTCTCTTCAAAGGAACTTCAGGTTCAATCATAATACCTTTTCCTTTATCCTTAGAACTTAAAGGTATTATCTCTTGCGGAACTCTAAACTCACATGGCTCCTGAACAACCACCCCTTTATCCTTGGGTCTTGTAGTTGTTGCTGTTGTAGCAGCAGTAGTAACAAATTTAGGCTTAGCTGCTTTAATCTGTAAAAGTGTCTAAGCCAAAGTGATTTCCTCATTTGTTGTAGGAACAACACTATCCTCATCAGCAGTAGTAACTGTTTCACTAGCAGTACTATCATCAAGCTTCTTAGTACTCGGTTCATCTTTCCTATCAACCTTAGCTTCCACAAGCATCTCAACATCATCCATTCCAGTATTAAATATCAAGTCATCATCTTGTCTTTCTTGAGTTTCATCAACCAAGGAAACATCAATATCAGCATCAATATCTTCAATACTCCCTACACCCTGCTTTGGATGCAATCTTCGGGAGCATCCAAACTCTCTGATCTGGCAGAAGACTCTTCTCTCCTAGACAACAACTTTCTTGATCTGTTTCAACCTGACAGGTCTTGATACATTATTCCGTCCTTTCTACAACCTCTGGATCCTCTTCTTCAAAGCATCAATCCCTTAGCTTAGCATCCTTATGCTTTTTGTAAATCAAGAACGCGAGATGTGATTGTCAATGTGGTACATATACCAAAATCAAAATCTGTTAGTTTCATGCTATCGTCACCACTAGGTTGTGGATCACTGGAAGGTGTTGGTACACTTTCATCATGCTCTACCTCATCTTGAGGAACCTCTGCCTCCTGTCTTTGAACCTTCTTAGATAGTTTGTCCTTCTTGGGTTGGGAAGATGAAGATGGTTGATCAATAATGGGTATTGGAGTGGAATCAGTTGGATTACCAGAATCCTCACCCATTTCTTCAACAGGTTGAACCATCATGGTATCAAATAAAGGTGTTATTCTCTCAGAGAAATCCTTTCCTGCCCTCTTCATATTTGTAAACACTTTCTTTGTGTGAAAGGGATTAACAAAAAACTTCTTGTGTATTGACATATTACCCAATTGTTGATTAATGAAAACTTGGAGAAAATGTGGATACAACAAAAATTTGACTCCTACATCCAAGTGTTTCACCATTGCATCAAACATATATTTAGATAAATTAAACTTCTGATTAGTTGCCAAGCATATGATCAACGAAGCCATAGAACTACTGAACTCATTCCATGCAGTGGATTTAGCACTTAAGCATTGAGTAATAGTATGAATGAAATACTTCCACTGAGGAGAGAAAAAGGCTTTATAAAAAGTAAGCTTTTAAGAAGGATTTTCATACCCCATACGCGCCAATTCTTCAAAAATAGTAGCAGTTAGAAGACTATCAGTACCTTCTGCATCATTCAAGTGAAGATCTCTCCTAATGCTTGACTCCGTAACAATAACCCTCTTCTTATCAACTAGGGCTTGTATCTGTCGTACTCCATTAACTGTCTGTACCTTGGCAGTTGCCCAAAATTATTCAATGTAAGATGTGTAGATCACCGGATTGACTGTTAAAGCATATGAAACAGAACTTGCCTTTAAGAAATCAATTATCTCTGCAAACTCATCACTTTCTTTGGGTTTTTCCAAGAACGCGACCACATTATGTGTTTTAGCAAACTTAGGGCTTGTCATGATGATGAACTCGATGATCAAAGATGAAAATTAAATTAGGGTTTATGGTTAGAGAGCGTTTGAATAAGTGAAATCGAATAAAGAAGTAAATGAAACCCTTAATCAAAGTATTTATAGAATCACCCTCAACATCAGAAACTTGAACTGGCAGCATTAATATATGCTTAACATCAGAAAGTAATACGGACAGTACTAATTTAAGCCTAACAATATTAACTTTAAGCTTAGCAGCATTAAGTTCAAACTGAGCAGCATTAAAAGAATACACCAGTAATCATTCAATGTTCATTCCAATAAGCAATTTTCATCATCAAAGTTTATTCACACATACTCTCTTTCTGTTTTTATGCTCACATCTCTCTTTCTATTTTTAAGCTCACAAAATCTCTCATTTCTTTTGGCTTACCAAGACACTCTTTCTGTTTTTATATGACAGTTGTGTACAAAATTCCATCAATTCCAATGAGTTTTATATTGTCCTCCCCACTTCCAAGTGTGTAACCTCTTGAGAGAGGTGGATCAATGGACTGTATAGATGTAATCTCAAACCTAGTTTGAGCATTCACATCCCCCAATATGGTATCTTGGCACCTGGGACCACTACCTGAATTAATTCCCTAAGGAGTTTATTCATTAAGTGTTGCCATGGATTGGGTCTTATTTGATGTTACCACTGTCCTGCTCTGCTTCTAAGCTAGAAGCAGTAGTGGCAGCCCTTTCCATTCTGTCACCCAACTCCTTATGGACAGCCTCATCACCAACCTTTGTCAGGGGGACCACTAGACTGAGGTATCTTGGTGTCCCGACCTCTTGTGATATGCCTAGATGTGTTTTAATCCCTTTTGAACATACTTATGATATAACACATCCTTTCATCCATGCTTGTTGGTTGTAGAAATAAGGAACCTCCCCTCAAACAATGCCTCAATTGATAAGAATTTGAAAACAGTTGCAACTTTGGTGCCCATGTCCTCTTAACAGCATTAACATTTGTCTGACAGTAGTAATTTACTGCCTAGCAGTATTAACTGAAGTCGAACAGTATTAACTTTATCTTTAATAATTATGCAACAACATGCCTCTATTCATCACAAGCAACACTAAAAATACAGATAGACAGGTGGATTCATAGATCCCTTATTTATCTTAAAAAAAAAAAATTAACCCATGAAAAATTTAAACTCTATGAACCAAGACCATTATCTATCTTCAAAAAGGTGAAGCATTCAACAACTTGTATTCAACATGCTTTACCTGCAAATGTTAGTTCACAGCCAAAGATACAAATTCCAAACCATTTTCTTCTTAACAGCATTAACCTTAACTAACTGGTTTAACAAAACAGTCTTAAGTATAACTAACAGTTTTAATTATACTTAGCAGTATTAATTGAGAAAACTAACAATATTAATATTTTACAAAAGTTTTACAAAAACATAAAGAGATATAAACAGTTAAGGATTCAACATTCCAATACTTGAGACCAAGTATTGAAATCTGCCTGCATCAAAACCTTTTGTAAGAAGATCTGCAACATTTAAATCCGTATTGAATATTAACACATGAATTAACTTTTTAAGTTTGCAATCTACTTATAAAATAGCCTAATCTCTATGTGATTTAGTTTTGAATGTTTGAACAGGATTTTCATACAAACCCAAAAGATATACTGTTATTGTCAATATTAATGACAGTGTTCATGAAATTGTACCCATGAAATTGTACCCATAATCCAACAATTGGTTTTGAATCCAGAGTACTTGTCCACAGCAACTTGCAGTAGCCACATATTCAGCTTTAGTTGTAGAAGTTGTAACCACAGTTTACTTTTTACACTGCCAAGATATCAACCTGTTTCCCAAAAACTGACATCCTCCAGTTGTAGATTTCCTATCAAGAGTTGCTCCAGTATAGTCACTATCAGTATAAGAAACCAGTTCAAATGGAGAATCCTAGAGAGACAAAGGCCTAAAGTTGGTTTGCCTTTTAAATATCTAAAAATCATCTTGACTGCTAAGAGATGTGATGTCTTAGGAGTAACTTGAAATCTAGCACATGCACATACTGCAAATAGGATATCTAGTCTAGATGCAGTGAGATACATCAAAGACCCAATCATAGATCTATAGAGATGTACATCAACATCATCAGCATCTCCATCCTTGACCAAAGGTTTTTCCAAATAAACAGGAGTTGAAGCGGACTTCACATTAGAGTAGTTGAATTTCTTCAAAATTTCAACTACATATTTGTCCTGACTGATAAATATTCCATCTTCCTTTTGTTGTACTTGTAATCCTAGAAAGAAAGTTAGTTCTCCCATAGAACTCATCTGAAACTTATCTTTCATTAGCTTCTCAAAACCAGTACATAACTCCTTGTTTGTTGAGCCAAAGATAATGTCATCTACATAGACTTGTACAAGCAAAATATCTCCTTTTTACTTCTTGATAAATAATGACTAATCTATCTTGCCTCTTTTAAGCCCATTGCTCAAAAGATAGTTAGCCAAAGTTTCATACCATGCTCTTTGTGCTTGATGCAAACCATAAAGTGCCTTGACCACCTTGTAAACTTTATCTGGATGGTCATGATCTTTAAATCCTAGTGGTTGAGTAACATAGACTTCTTCCTTAATGGTTCCATATAAGAAAGCACTCTTTACATCCATTTAATATACCAGAAAACCCATAAAAGAAGCATAGGCCAAAAACAATCTTATTGCCTCAATTCTTGCCACAAGAGCAAACACTTCTTCATAATCAATACCTTCTTCTTGTCTATGACCCTGTGCAACTAACCTTGCTGTTAGGATTAAATGTTTTCTTAACTTAGTACCGACAGTACAATAGTTAGTACCGACAGTTATACTTAGTACCGACAGTACAAAGTATAAGTACTGTTAGTTAGTTAGTACCGTTAGTATAAAAATAGTTAGTACCGATGAGAAGATATTTAAAAGATATTTATGAGATATTTGTCAGAAAGTCATGTAAGCCTTTTAGGGTTATCCTTGGTCTATAAAAGGATAAATGTTGGCATAGTTAGACATATATGAAATAGAATTGATATACAAGCTTACAAATTCATATACAATATCATAGTTAGCATTCTGTAAACCTCAAGAACACTTTAACAAGTTGTTATTCAGTTGTTGATTATTCTTCTTAGTACCTGTGTTAAGATTCCGCATTAACACATTGTATTCAAGTCATTGTTTCTACATAGTCAGTTGTATTTATACATCTTGGCTATCATCCTTAATAGGCTGCAAAGATCCATTCAGTTATCAAGGACCTTCACTTGCTTTGTTCCTAATCATAATTCCCCTTTCATCTTTCTTGTTTCTAAAGACCCTTTTTGTTCCAATGGCCTTCTTTCCATTAGGGAGATCCACCAGTATCCAAACTTGTTGAAGTTTGAATTGCAGAAGTTCTTCTTGCATTGCTTCCACCCAGGATGAATCAGATAGAGCTTTAGCAATGCTTGTTGGTTTAATCTGTGATAGGAAACAAGCATATAAACAAGTATTTATGGTATCATGTGTTTTTAGCTCATACACATCACTGAGAAACCCTTGTTCAGAAGTAGGTTTTGACATTCTTCTTGTCTGAACAGTTGACTTCACTTCACCAATCACATTGTCAATTAGGTGATCTTTATGAATTCTTGTATTGGGAGTGGTTGGAAAAATATAGGAATTTGTAATGTTCCCTAAATCAACTTCTGGTTCTTCTTCAGTGCTATCTTTTTTCATTTGAACTAGCAGCATTAAGTTTAAGACTACCAGTATTAACATCAAGACTGGCAGTATTAACTTGTTGCCCAACAACATTAACATCTTTAGAACTGCTATCATCTGCAAACCTTTCTTGTTCAGCATTCTCATTATTTAGACCATCTTCAACCTGCTTTTTGAGCATATCTAGCATCGTTTTGGTTCGTTTCACATTTATCAACATTCTTTGTAGGGGAATCAAAGGAATGATGTAACTTTTCCTAAATTGGCATCACAATGCAATCTTGACTGTTTTCTTCTGATGTACCTGCAGAGTCATTAGAAACTGTACCTGTAGTAACTGGTACATAGTTCATAGATTGGGTTAGAGAGTCAATATCAAACAGCCATTTTGGACCAGTCCCTTCTATCATAGGCTCATTCTCTAAAAACCCAATATGCAAGTTTTCTTCTACCCTCTTGGTTCTAGTATTGTATACCCTAAAAGCTTTACTACTCAAAGAGTATCCAACAAAGAAACCTTCATCACTTTTGCCATCAAACTTGCCTAAACTATCCAAAGTATTAAGAATAGTAACATGACAACCAAATGGTCTCATAAAACTTAGAGCTGGTTTAAAACCTCTAAAAGTTCATAAGGTGTCTTGTTATGAGGCTTGACTACTAAAACCCTGTTTTGTACATAACAAGCAGTAGAAACTGCTTCTGCCCAAAATGTGGTAGGTAACTTAGAGTCAGCTAACATTGTTCTTGCAGCCTCAATGAGTGTCCTATTCCTCCTCTCAAGAACACCATTTTGCTGAGGAGTCCTAGCTATACTATATTCTCTCTTAATACCTTTTTCTCTGCAAAAATCATCCATAACTTTGTTCTTAAACTCTGTTCCATTATCACTTCTGATTATTTTCACTTTCTTATCCACTAGGTTTTCTATTTCTTTGATAAAGCGCTTAAGGATCTCACTGGTTTCATCCTTAGTTGTTAAAAAGAAAACCCATGTAAATCTACTATAATCATCAGTGACTACTAAGCAATACTTCTTATGCATCAAGCTTACATCACTCAAAAGCGTTGTACCTAACAAATACCATATGTAGATAAACAATGGCTCTTAGTAATCGGATTAAGAACCTTTTGGACCCTTACAAGATCTCATGTGTTGCTTCCCTTTAAGACAAGCAACACAGGTTTGGTCATTTTCAAAACGTTTTATAGGCAATCCTCTTACTAGATTATCCTTGACTAGCTTATTTATGTTTTTAAAATTAATATGACCAAGTCTTCTCTGCTAGATTCATCTAATGTAGCCTTTGCAAAAAGACAAGTTCAAAGATTTCTTTAGGAACAATGTTCTTCTTATAAAACTGTTACAATTGTCCTTTTAGGATTTTAGATTGTATCTGAATTTCATCAGGCAACTTAAATTGGGAGACAAGACAAAGGACCCTTCAGTATCTGTAAAAAAGATATAGTTCTTTTTGTCACACATCTGTAAGACACTAAAAAGATTGAATTTTAACTCATTGACAAAGTATACATCTTCAAAATCAAGATTATCAGTCTTAAGAGTTCCTTTACTAGAAATTTTACCACCATATGCACCTCCTCCAAATGCAACATAACCTCCATTAAACTGCTTGAAATCAGAGAGAAAAAGCTATGTTACAGTCATGTGCTTGAGCAGTCCACTGTCAACAAATCCTTTATCATTATGTTGTGGCTTGCCCTGCACAAAAGGAATAAGGAAAATTAGATTCTTCTTGGGACCAAGCCATTACTGAATTGGATCTGCTTGTTTTGCCATCAATGTAGTTATATCTGTTCAAAGTAACTTGATGCACTAATTGTTTGATAGTGATCTCCAACCAACATGTGAAGGGCTTAACAGCATTAATCCTATTTGCCACTGGCAGCATTAACTGATCGTTCTATTTGTCTAGTAGTTTAGTATTAGACTATCTGGGCCTAACAGTATCTAACAGGGTGTTCTGTATGACCTAGCAGTATTAACTATTCTAGCCTATAGCAGTATTTATAACTTATGACTTAAAATGTCACTGTTAGTAATGTTGTTTCTTATATAAAAGGCCTTGTGCCGATAGTAGATTGTGATATTTGTAAAAAATGGTCTTTGGGGTTCTAGGTGCAATTTCACTGTTGGTTTTTGGTTGGTGTAGCAGTATAACTAAACTTAGCAGTACTAAGAGGTTTTAGGCCAGTTCTCAGCAAAACTCCTCTTAGGTCATATTTTTGTGGGTTCTAGTGTTTGAGGTCTTGGCATTAATATATTATTATTCCATGTTGTAATTGTTTCACTTACCACTTTTTCTTTTGATGGTAAGTACAATTTTTCTGTACATGATTAAAGCTCCCACAAATAAAACAAGCCTTGTTATACATCACAAATTCACTACCTAGTTGATTGGACTTTTGACCATTCTAATTTCTCTGATTCCCTCTAGGACTTTGTGATCTATACATTTTTGCATATCTAATACTACTTCTTAAACTGGTTTTTTTTCTATTTTTGAGCAAGGCAGTAGGAATAACGTTTCTTTTCAAGCTTAGTCTTAGATCATCTTGTTTCCCTCATCATCTGACACCCCCAATCCTCAATAATTAAAGCATCATTATTCTTCCTAACTTCTTTAGGTTCTACTTCACTAACACTCTTACTAGTGTTAGACCCACAACCTTCAACAAAGCTACTTTTGATCTGTGATACTTGTTCTTTTACCAAAGACTTATCAGAATTTTCCTTAGAATTTTCTGACTGATTTTCACAAATAACATTAGACTCTTTCTTGTTATTTTCAAGACCATAGCCTTTGAATTCAGGCTCTTTGAATTCATCAAGACCAGAATAAGACAGATCTAGTTTGTTAGGTCTATTATAAATTAAAGGATGAGGTGGAGGAACTGCACTATATCCAAAACCCTTTTTACTTTTGTTAGTTATCTGACTTCCTAACAACTGATCTAAGTCTTTTGAATGGGTCCTTAACCAAAATTTCTTATTTTAAAGTAATAAATCTTTTTCTTGCTTAAACTTTTTCAAACTTCTGTTTTATGCATATTAATGTCTTGTTTGATTCCTCTTCTCTTTTAAGGACGGGTGACTTCTTCACTAAAATGAACTCATATCTTCCTATATGTGACAAGTTGTGCCTCAACAGTATCTAGTCCTCTTTTATAAGTAATTGCCTTAAATTCAGTTTGATGTTGTTTAGCAACCAAATCATCATATTGTTTCTTAAGAGTTTCATAGTTTTTCAAACAAGTTTTAGAGCAAGTTTTATCAGTGTATACCTCTGAGTCTGAAAATGCCATTAGAGCCATGTTTGTCTGAACTTGTTCTTCTGCCATGTCACTCCAATCAAAACCTACCCCCATCAATAGGCCAACATTGCCTTTGGAAGTGTTTCATTGTGTTTCCTTGCTTCCTAGTGTTGTCTTGATTTCTGAACTGACCTTCCTTACTTCTTGGTGCTCTGCACTCTCTGACAAAGTGTCCCAACTTATGACAGTTGTAACACTCCACCTTAGATTTATCATATCCAGCAATATCATTACCATTAATGAAAATCTTCTTGCATGTCCTCTGATAGTACTTCTTTGCTCTCACACTTAGCAAAGAGAGCTGCCACTTTAAATCCATTGCTTCCAAATCATCTTTATGAATTTGCTCTAAGGTAGTACCTTACTTCAACCCAATAATGGAGATATGTTTCTTGAAATGAAACAGACTCCCCTGCTTCATCAACAACTTCTACATTGGAACTCTTTATAGCAATATGACCTCGTGGGAACTCGCTATCAAACTTACTTTATAATCCCCCAGATTCTAAGGACTCTTTGACTCTACAAATATTATTAGGATTGTATATCATCATGTTATATTCTACAATGGAAATAAAGTTAGACGTTGAAGTATTTAGTTACATTGGACAACAAAATAAAGGTGCGTACACTAAAAGAAACTATGATCCCTGATTTCATGCATTAAGTATAGAAACTATCTTGACTACGTTGACGCACACTCATTTATTAACTCTTAAGGAAAATATACAAAGATGATCAAGGTTAATGTACTAATCAAAATTTTACATAAATGATAGTAAATATATAAGATAAAATACAATGATTAGCATCAAGGAGTATTCGAACATGGGTGAATTACCAAATTACGAATATTTGCACAAAACTGAATATCTTATCTTTGAGCCGCTTGAAAAGTATTATGGATAGGAACATTATCAAATAAGTGTTTTTAGGGTCAACCCAACCCATAAAGAAAAGCCCGGTCTGACTCGTTACCAGTCTACTTTGACTGTCTTGCCACATCTTGTTAAGAGTGCAAGTGTGACTTGGTTAGATATGCTAAAACTTATGTGCATACCTTATCATCACCTTGAGTAGGTTTAGGAATACACTCTGATTCAATGTCATACTTTAAACTTTTATAGCATTCCAGTCGTTCTTTTAATAACAGTCCATAGGTACGAACCCAAGCAGAACAATCCCAAGCTGAATATACATATTCAGAGTTTATTATAATAAATCATCTGATGAAATGCGGTGTTTGGAATTACCTTTAAAAGTGTGATTACATATGTTGATCCCAAACCTAGATCGATTCCTTAGGTTGTCTAAGGTTAAATTACCTTGGATAAATCCAAAATAACTTGTTGTAGAAACTTTGTATGTATATTAAAGTGTATGCGGAATCTACACCTTAATACTCTAGAAGTAAAATCAATGAAACAGTAATCTTGAATAACAAAGATATAATCAAATGCTCCAATATTATTAGATCAATAATACAAGTACTCTTAACTTAGTACTGGGGTTACAAACCTTGAAGCTTTTCTTAATTGACTTTGACAACTATGAAAACTGATAATGATACGTCTGCGTGTTTTGTGATATGAGAGATATAAACAACATACCCTAGGGTTTCCTTTTATACACCAAGGAGTCCTAGTCGGCTTACAATATATTCATAAGATATCTCAATCTTTTCTAAACATAAACGTAATCTTCTCAATAAATACATTATGTATATCTTGTACATAAATATCTCAACACTTATCTTCACACGTATTCTTGTTCTCCAAACAATCTTTATCTCTTTAATTCAATCGTTTATCTCTTAATTTCTCTTTATCCTCTTGACAGTAGACACACAGTCTTCCAAACAGTTGTAATCTTTTCACCAACAGCACTAATAAACATAAGCAGTAGTAACATTAGTACTAGCAGACTAATATACACTAACAGTAGTAACTTGTACTAGCAGTCTTAACTTTTACTACTTAGCAGCACTAACTACTTAGCTTATTTTTAAGCTTCACACTAAGTAGTCTAAACTTCAACTAACATGACAGTAACTTTTATGCTACAGTACTAAATTATACTATCATAGTAACAACTAGCCGTGGTAACCATTATACTACCAGTACTAACACACTTTAGCAATAATTTCCATTATGTATCTGAGCAGCCAGTAACTTCTAAAGAAGAGCATTGACAGAGCCTGTCTCTTAGTATCTGCTCTCTCACACAACATCTCTATTCTCACACATAAGCAAAGAGGGGTGTGGGTGTGTGCTACTGTAAGGCGCGAGAGGCGCGAGAGGAGCGACACAAACATCAAAGGAGTGAGAGTGCGAGTGCGAGAGTGCTGTTTAAACACACACACAACAGCAATTACACAAAGTCTCAATCATCCTTAATGCTGAGTATAAATCTATCTCAGGGATCTAAAGCAATGGTGATCTTGTTAAACCCTAGCTCATAGAGACTTTATCTTTAACCCACGTTAACTACTGCTTAACCGGCAATTCATAACACTACTAGTCCCACTAACCCAAAGTAGTCTTTACCAATTAATCAAAAACGTACTTATTGATCCCAAGGTTACTTGTTGTTCTAACTAAGCTCACAATCTAAGGGCAAAGATAGGTCGTTATTTTTGATCCTATTGGTCTAGATTTATAAATCACTATATGGAGAGCTACCCCAGCATCTAGATTACTTGGTCCGTATCACTAGATCCAGTTGAATGATAGGTCGCATACAAAAGCACGTAAAAAAGTATAAATTGATAAACATAAACAAGCAATCAATGATAAATTAAGAAATCAAGTTAAACAAACCAATCATTAAGATCTTCATAATAATGGCTAATACCCGAAGGTATTAGCCTTCAAACATCATAATTAATACAAAAGTTATAATTTAGACAATGTAAACTAACCGAGTTAACGAATGATACCAAAAACTAAACTATTACAAGAGTATAGGAGATTACAAGTTGTTTCATAAGGAATTAATCACATTGCAAGACCTCTTCTACTCTTCTTCTCCTTTGAAAATCAAATTTTGTGGTTTAGGTATCAAAAATATGATTTAGCACCCTTAAAACCCGTTTTTAAGTTTTCTATTTATAAGGTCTGGAAAAAGGTTGATACGGCGTATTGAAAGTCTTCAATATGACGTATTAGGGATTTCTTGGAGTAGGGACCACGTCTGATATCTTCCAGAATATTTTATTTCCATATGGGTTGAATACGGCGTATTGGTCATTCCTGGATATGGTGTATTGGATCTTGTTTCCTTCGTGGTCTTTAGTGAAGTGTAAGCACAGATACGTCGTATCTTGCTTGATGGATACAGCATATTGATTGTCAGAACTGTAACCTTCAAATATCTTCATTTAAGCTCTAAAATGCATGCCTTTTAGTTAACTTTCACTAAGTACTCCATAATTACTACAATTCTTAAATACAAATGATTAAGTAACAATTCTTTGCATAATTATATAAAATAGGTTAATTACATAAGATAAATGATGCTATAAAAGTGACGTCATTTGATGTCATCAGTGTCCTTAGCAGCTATGTTGTTGTATTGCATGATGCCCTGAGAGCCTTATTAGATATGTTGTTGGTAACGATGTTAATTAAGGGTGTGTCTTTAGTAGATATGTTGTTATGATTGTATGATGTCCTGAGGCACTTGTTCTGTATCGAACTTTGTTGGTGCCTATTTGTCGATCGTATCCCTTCGATATATTTGATATATATATATGTATATAAGAGTATATATATATATATATATATATATATATATATATATATGGGAGTACTTATACCCTTTATCGTGTTATCACATGTTATGTCTACCCCAGCTCACTTTGATTCAGAGATTTTCCCACAGACCAATAGAGCTCAGAGCTCCCGAGTGCCTATCCCATTATCTGATAACCCTTATAGGGTAGTTAGGCAGTCACATTTAGCTGATACGAACATTAAGTCCAGACCCCTTGAGGATCTTAGGGAGACAGAGATTTCCTAACCACTACTTGTTGTACCATCACACGTTCCATCATCAGATAACCTTCACTTGACAGTTAGGTAAGCTTATACACCTGCCACTGTAGACACTGAGTCTGACCTAGAGGAGGCTCCCTCAAAGACAGAGGAGTTTGTGGCTTCTGAGCCATCAAAAACTAGGATCACCTCATCACGTTCCTCAGCTTTATTAGATTCCACCGCACCACTGTCACTTGATCACCCACTTACTTAGACTTCACCCACCCCTACACCCACTCAAGTTTTGTTCCACCATAGGACCACACGTATGGTCGTGCGTACTAAGCCAACCTTATCCCCGAGCATATCAACCCGAATAGCGGAGGCAGCTGCTATGTCTCCCTCTTCATTTCGTAAGAGGTATAGATCCTCTTACGAGACATCATCACCATCATCATCTCTGACCATTCCCGTATGGAAGAGGTATCAGTGTACATCAAAGCTTGTAGAGGACACTAAGGATAAGAGTTCGGATTCAAATACTAAGAGAGAGGGTTTAGAGGATGAGGGTCATGGTAAAGAGGACGAGGATCCTGGTTCAGAGGAGGAGGAGGAGGCTGCACCTAAGGGTCAGTAGCAGGCAGTCCTGGCTGAGGACACAACCTTAAACGAGCCTCTATGACTTGATTACGAGGGGTTGAGACGTTGTGAGTTAGTTGTAGGAGAGGGTGAGATGCCTAGTATGTTTGAGGTAGGACAAAGCTCTAGGTCTATGCCAGAGCATGAGGCAACATAGAGGATATCTGCATTTAGACAGCCCACCCTTGTTACATGGGTAGATCCTGAGGATGGCAGAGTTTATATCGACATTCCGACTTATGTACCACCAGTTGCACCTGTTCAGACACCGCTATCTCCTAAGTGGACGTTTGGTTCCTTGCTAGTTTCACCATAATCCCCAGTAATTCCTACCCCGATAGCTTCACCAATGACTACCCCAGTAGCCACTATACCAGTAGATGAGGATGAGTTCTTAAAGGTAGGGGTGCAACTTAAGCTTCATGAGAGCATACTCCATGATCATACATAGCGTTTGGATGCACCACCATCTACTTTGTTTGAGGGTTATGATCAAGACCTTAGGGAGTTGTATACTAGGTCAGGGGCGGTTAGGGATAAGCTTTTCTCTCAATGTTATAGGCTTTGGAGTATAAAGCGGGAGTAGGAGAGGGTTACGGTGACATTCATTGCTATATGGAGGCTGGTATTAGCTTTAGAGGCATGGGAAGGTCAGACAGATGCCAAGAGAGCAGCTCTGTGGCATGCTATATATGATACTCAAAGGGAGAACCATGATTTGAGGATGAAGATTGCTGAGGAGAGGCGTAAGTAATTATAGTTGACAGATCATGTTGCTAGGATGGAACCGAGACAAGAGTCTAGAGGGGAGTAGTAGACTATATGAGATTCTTGATTAGGATTTTGTACACTACTAAACTGAGTAGCTTCAGTTAGTGATAGATCCATGCTAGATAGTTCAGTTGGTAGGGATTATGAGCTAGTTGTTATTAGTTTGTAGACGACTCATGTTGAAGTCAGGATTAACCTTATAGGTAGAAAGTTTTGTACGATTTCAAGAAATCAATGGATGGCAGTATGTTTTATTATTTGAGCTAGTATATTGGTACGCAGGAACGTCGTTATTTACACATATTCGATATGACACGTCATTCACACCGGGTACAGTTACCATTCTTTTGAGACCTCTTACGCACTTATTCCCCACCTATGTGGAACTTAAAAAATATTCAAGTTGCCATGTAGAACCGTTGCGTTGGAAGAACGTAGAGTTAGGTAAATCCCTATGAAGTCACGAGGAGACTTGGCCATAATTGTAGTAGACTAATTTGGAACCTGATTTTGATTATAGCGTAACCCCAATGAATATTCTAAATTCTTAGTGGGTTGGAACCCAAAGTACTCGGAGTAGGTAAAATCCACTTGCAAGAGTGTAGACTTTTGATAAGCAAACCTTAGACGATTTTGAAATAGTAATGCAAGAGTTACGATGTGTGGGACACATACCTCTTGGAGGACTAAACCCACTGAATAGAACAACCGAGGGACTAGATGCTGTCAAATGGTTTAAGAGTTTTGCTGTTACGTCAAGGACTAGATCATATCCAGACACCTGACCGAATATGTAATCCAAAGGTTAGGGAGAACTATCAAGTTGAGGAGATAGTAGGAAAGACTATCATGTTGTGTGAAACATGATCTAGATAGATCATAAGGAAGTGTAATGACTGAACTTTAGAACTAAGTCTCCAGGGGAATAAAAAAACCTCGCTTGAAGAGACTGAATCAGTTGAGAACTAGTGCGTTATGTTGAGGAATTGAAATTTTTTTGTTGTTGTGCTTGATGATTTGAGTTGAATTTCGGGCCGAAATTCTTTTAAGAGGGTTAGACTGTGATAACCGGTAAACTTTTCCTAGGTCTTAGTATTTTAAATACTATAATTATATCGATGTCTTTCGATTTTGTCAGTTTTCTTGGAGAAAACTGAAAAGTTGACTTTGGTTGACTTATTTTGCGTGAAACAGTTACGGTTTAACTGGGTGTTGAGAGAGTTTTTATGTTGTCATTTTAAAGCTTTTCGGGAAGTTTTCTCGTGTTCTGCAAAAAATCATCACGCAGCACGTACCGGCACGACAGTTAATTTAAGAACGGGTTTAATAATCTTGGGTGAATTTAACGAACTTATTTGATAATTAATTTCGTAATTTGAAGTAACGTTCGTCTAGAATGTAAATCGTTGAGGTGTGATTTAAAAGTTATCAGAAAACGGGTGTTTTGTGAAATTTAATTAAAGACCGAAACGATCGTGAAAGTTAAATTTTTAAACGAGTCTAAGATGACAAATCATATTTTGAAATCGAGAAACAATTAAACTTGTGAGTAGGATGTCGGTTAAATTTAAACTAACCTCGTCTTTTTGGTCCCGACACGCCCATTAATGTTCAAAATGAATTTTTGGAAGTTTAATGTGGAAATATGTCATGTAAATATTCTAAGTTCTTAGAAAAGTGTTTTTAAGTCTAATAAAAATACTAGATAACTCCGGGTAACGTTTTAAATTGATACACTTTGAGTCTTAAGTGAACCCGACACAAAAAAAAGCAAACCCGAGCCCCCTAGGATGCTTGTCTGGCTCGAGCCAAGCAAGGGAGACAACAAGGAAAATTTTTAGCTTCATGGTCCTTTAATGGGTACATATGTTTTGTCACAACCTAAAACACACTTTGTGCATGAGTTTTGAAATCATTCTTTCTTTTTCTCTTTTCTTTGCTCGACCGACTACACAAAACACACAAACACATACATTTTTGACCAACTTGATCGAGAACGTGAAGATATAGAATCCTTGGGTTGATTCTAGTATTCGGGTTATTGTTTAAACAACGTTTGGGTTGTTTCTTGTGTTAAAATCCAACCGAAAACCATTAATACTTGTAAGTGGTCTAAACCTTTCTTTTAGTTGTACTTTTATGGTTATTATGATGATCTTAAGCTAGTTGTACGAGTCGTTTATGCTAAATAAGAACTTAAAAGTTTGAATCAAAATGGTAAAGGGGTGCATGTGGTTTGACGTGGACAAAAAAAAAGAAAAGAAAATGATCATTTTAATGCCATGGTTGTTGTGGTAAGAAAACTTTTATTTTCTAGAGCTTATTAGTACTTATTTCGACTTGTTTTGAAACGTAGCTTAAAAATAAGCTAGTTTAGGGCTTATTTTACTTTTGGGCTTGTTTGTTTGGTCTCGGCCCAACGAAAAGAAAGAAAGAAAAAGGTTAATGGGCTTGGCCCATTTAGGTTATTTTTAGCTTATTTTGGTTTGGCTTATATGGTCTTGGCTAATTTCAGTTTGGCCTATTATGGTTTCGGCTTATTTGTTTTGGCTTATATTAATTGGTTTTGGCTTATATGGCTTCGGCTTATTTGGGTTTGGCTTATATGGATTCGGCTTATTTAGTTTTGGCTTATATGGCTGCGACTTATTTGGTTTTGGCTTATTTTAGCTTCGGCTTATTTAGTCTCAACTTATATTATTTGGTTTCCGCTTATTTTGATATCGGGTTTATAGTTTGGGCTTATATAAAGCTTTTGGCTTATATTTTGACTTCAGGCTTGTAATGTGATTTTGGACTTCTATTGAGGCTTCGGCCCAATAACGTATAAATAATTTTGATTTTCAAACTATCGGGCTAATTATAAAATTCTTAATGGGCCATAAGGCCCAATGACAAATGAATCAACTAACGGACTTTAATTGGATTGCGGATGGTTATGTAAGACTTAACAAATGATATCAGACTAACATTTGGGCTTTTGGGCCCAATAGGTGAAAACTTACTAACTTGAACTTCTAGGAGGGATAAATGGGTTTACGGATACATACTGGAGTGAAAAATGGTTAAGATGGTCAAATATAGACATGTTCAGGTAAACGACTTATGATTATGGATTTTTGGCATTTTGTCAAAACTTTGGAAAAATTCTGGAAAGTGTTGAAATTAAGGTTTGAGAACCTTGGGAACCTCTTATAAACGAACGGGTCACACTTAGAAAATATTGTAGAAAGACTTATTTTTGTGTCGATCTGACTAAAGGACAAAAGATGACTTTTTGATAAACATTAAGTGTCAAGATTAAACGGTCAAGCGTGGTTACACTAAGATGGCAAGATTTTATACTTACCCCTTTTAGCCTGATAAGAAGACGAAAATAATAAAATGTTATTATTTTATTTCAAGTATCATATATACATCTAAATATATATACTTTACCGTTACGGAGATCCTTATTCTTTTATTTCCGATCTTTGAATTCTTACCCTTTTCTCGTCGGATTTCCTCGAATCATTTAAACAGTTGTCCCATTTTAATTTGTTGAGTCTATTCTTGAGTGTCATGTGTTGATGTCGCACTTAGCCCAAGTGCATCGAGTTGTTTTACTTAGTTACTAGGGGTGTTCACGGGGCGGTTCGGTTCGGTTAGTTGGAAGATTTAAACTATCCGTCGCGGGGCGGGTAATTAATTTTACTATCCGTCGCCGAACCATACTAGGCGGGTAACCAGACATGCGGATACCCGAAGTGAGCGGTTACCCGCGGTTCGGGTCACGGTTAACCGTTTTTGATGTTTAATAGAGTTTAACCATATAAAAAATAACACAGTCTAGAACATAAAATGAATTTCTAGTAAAATTAAATGACGTTGAATTTAAAAGTCATATAAAACTTATTATTTTGTTACAATAATTGCATACAAATATTTATATATAACGTATTAACAAAAAATATTACTCGACGTTATAGATTACGATCACATTAATCAATTTTCACACATAGATTTTTACAAATGTTTACTTTACGAGCGAAAAAGTCGTTATACAATAAAAGTATTGCAATTATCGGTTAATACTTGTATAATTATTTGAATATTAGTTAGAAAATAATCATGTATAATATGCACTGTTCGGTTCGGTTAACCTTGGATATCTAAAAGTAAAAACCAAAACCGAACCATTATAAGCGGGTTTTTTCGGTTTTGGTTTTTTTCGGTTTCGATTTCTTCAGTTTCGGGTTTTTTCGGTTTCGGATTGAGCGGTTCGGCTTGGTTTGTCAGTTTCATGGTTTTTTTGAACACCCCTATTAGTTACCACACAACCATGATACCAAAACGTTTTGTAATGAGAATAAGGGTTTGTAATGAGAATAAGGGTTTTGTAATGAGAATAATGGTTTTGTAATGAAAATAAGGGATTTGTAATGAGTATAAGGGTTTTCTAACGAGAATAAGGGTTTTGTAATGAGAATACGGGTTTGTAATGAGAATAAGGGTTTTGTAATGAGAATAAGAGTTTTGTAATGAGAACAAGGATTTTGTGTGAGTAAGGACAAACGCTTGTACAATAAGATAATTTTGTACAAAATGTTAATAAGGTGAAATTAATGTTAGGTCGTGGCCGGGTGCCGTTGTGCATTGTGTAGAGTTTATCTGTGCGGTTATTATCATTTGTCTAGGTGAGTTCTCGTAGCCCCACTTTTTATGTCTTTTTTGTTGGGGGGAAATGATACTTAAAACTATTTTGAATGTGTTTTCTTACTATACGAAACATGGTTTTGTTTTTAGGACAATGTTATGTTCTTATGACTGCTATGTAAATATTATGTAGGTTAAGTGTACTTGCGTGCATCGAGATGCATGGCAATGTATGTGATTAGCATAGTTTTGCTATGATTGTGATTGTCTTGCCCTAAGTAAATGCTCCAGCTGGTAGGCTTTAGGCGCGGGTGACCTGGGAGTTGCGACTCCAAAAGCATTGGTATATGCTGGTGTGATGATTAACACGTGGATGCTATGTCATAGGATTTGGAATGTGTTACATGTATTCACTGTCATATTGCAAAATTGTCCATTATTTGAAATATTGGCACAACAACTGGGTTTACTATCAAACCTATGAGCTCACCAACATTTTTGTTGACCTTTTCGAGTATCATTTTCAGGTGTGTTTTCGCAAAAGGTAGATAGATGAGATTGGATACCAAGGATGTGCACCTTGGGGATTTTGGGATTTTGACTTGGAAATTTACTTATCAAGATTGAACTTGAAATTTATTGTAAACCAAATTTTTGTAAACTTAGTATGGTATGATCTTGTAACTTGTGCAATGTAAATCATTATGTCGCATTCTCATGTTTTCGCCATTTTCAGGGTGTGACAAACAATTTGTACAACCTTTCATTGACAAGAGAAGAAGAAGTTGGAACATCTGTAGCATTGAATCCTCAAGAATGATTGGGTTCTGAGTTGTTAGCAATCGTAGATTCTACAATCTTATATTTTTACTTGAACCTAAAGATTTTACTTGTCTGGGTCTCCTGCTATAGACTTTAATCTCTGCATTTTATGTTTCAACTGAGTGAGAAGTGGTTTCCTTAATGGGCACTAATTTAGTAGAAGTGATCCTAGTTAAAGGGCATGAGTTACCAACTAAAGTGAACAGTTTTCTTGTAGGTTTCCACTTATATCCTATTTCAGGAACACTTTACTGGTAGGTTTCCAAATATTATGTTGTTTACTTTGCTTAGCCGAATTAGATTTAGAGCGCACATTCACATCATTCACAAAATCAAGGAAACACATATCATGATTTGCATCAAACATACATTGTTTACATTTAACACAAATTAACTTAGAATTCGCATTTAACATAGTATGCTTAACATTTGCATCACAAATAGGGTCTTTAACATGATTCTTTTTATTAGATCTTAAACTAGCTCTCCTAAGTTAGACTTCTACTTTATTCTTTATGTTGTGAGATCCTATAATTCTTTTTATTGCCTATAGGTTGTGATTTGCTAGCACTAGTAGAACTCTTCAATCATGTAGAAGGCAATACATGTGTGTTAGAATCTGGTGTTTTGGATGACTCTATCTGTTTATGAATGTTGCTTGAGGATGTAACAGGTTCAGAAAACCTAACTTTCTTGACTTTGTTCATTGGTGTGACAGCAACCAATTTCTCACTAGATTTGTTCACAGCAAGGCATGTATCTCGAACATAAACTAGCAACTCCTGAATTCGTGTAACATGCTTACAGGCAAAGTCTAACGCACTATCTAAAGGTTGTTTGGCTTTGGCTTGTTCAACTATTCCACGAAGAATATCAACGTGTTCCTTAGTTTTCTTAAGATAGTGTATGTGAGCTTCCCTATTGTTCAACAATTTAGTTGACAGTGGTTCTAAATCAAGTTTAAACATTCTTGAAGCAATAGTGGTGGCATTAGTTATTGTGGTGGCATTATCAAGCACATATTTACCTTTTTATCTCCTTAATTCATTTTGTAATGCTATTGTCACAAAAACGTTTTCTTGAATTTGACTTTTTAAATCTGAATTTTCCATAGATTAGAATACAATTGAGCAATCAAAGAGTCACAGTGTTCCTTAGAAAGAGCACATATTTTTTTAATCGAATCAAATTGATCTTTGTAAATATTTTTCAAATGCTTAATTTCTTTATGTAAAAGTTCATTTTCAGAGAGTAATTTTGCCACACTATGCTCCAACTCAATTTTTATGGTTTCAATCTCATTCATATATTGTTTGACTTTATCTTCCTTGTCATTTTCTCTCATAGATTTGATGTGTTCCTTCAACTTACGAATGGTAGTGTCTTTAGCTTGTAGCTGAACTTTCAAATTGTTATTTTCAAAATATTCTGGAATTTCAAGAGCATTTTGACTATCACAGGATTTGTCTTTTTGAAAAATTTCTTGATTGAGTTGCGTTGTCAACTCAAGAGAAATGCAATGTTTTTTAAGTTGTGAGTAACTTTTCAAAAGTTCATTATATGCATTTTGTTTTTTCAAAAGCTCAGCATCAAGATCTAAACACTTATCATAAGATTGACTTCTTTGCATTTCCAAATTCATAGAATCACCATAAACAATAATAGAATTCATAACAGTAAGCAGAACATCTTGATATATGATTTGGTGTAAGAGTCGATCATTATCAAGAAAAAGTTATTTCTTATGAATTTCAAAACATTGTTTGTCTACAGAACACTGTTGAACAGCAACTTCCATTTGGTTAAAAACTGTTTGGACTTCAGTGATTTCATCCAGAAGATCTTTATAAAAAACATTAAATATGTCTTTTTAAGGTCTTTAAAAATGGAATAATTTCAGTTGGGAAAACAGCTTTAGTATGTTCAAACCCCAATTCCCCTTCTGTAATAGCATCAAGTGTAATCCTTTTTTTCACCACAATGTCAAACTTGGCAAGATGATATTTAAGCTTTTTAAGGCTTGTATTTACCAGGCTTACCTTAGGAAGTTCCCTAGGAGCCTTAATTTTGATAGGTGAAATATCATATTGGTCAGTATTAGGGTGTGAAGTTTGTAACAAAAAAACTTGTTCTGCAGACAATACTTATTGTAGAATAAAACGTTTACCAAAATCTTCAGACAACTAATTTAACTCAACATAATTAATTAAAGTAGTATTAATTTTCTTTTCTTTTGAAATTGAATCGTTTTGTTTTGCAAGCATTTTAGATCGACTTACTTCTTTTAAAAGCAATGTCTCTTCATCATCAATCATAGGAATAATAGCATGTTGACTAAATATTACACTACCATCATACAAGGGTGGCTTAATCCGTTGAGCTTTCTTGAGATAAAACAGATTTTGATAACCAATAGCTTGTTTGTGAGTGTCATCATAAAAAACTTGTGGCTTTATTAACATGTGCACTGTTTGAGCATATTGATCTACTTTTAAACAATATTATCCAGTACCTTTATTTTCTTTTCTAAATCAATTTCTTTGTCCATATATTTACTTTCTTTTTCTTTGGATTCATTTTTGAAAATAGTAAATGTTTGCAATAAAGATTCCTTGATTTGATTTGATTAGAAAGATTTTGTTCAAGTGAGTCAATTTGTTGCTTAAGTGCAAGTTTTTCCTTAATCATATCATCCATTTGAGAATCGATCATTTTTCACGAGTGCTTAAATCAATATTAAGTCTTTGTTCAAAAGTTTTGGCACGTTCTTTATATCTCTTAAGCTCAGCGGTTAAGGATTCATTATTCTTTTCCTGGTTAGCCTTTTCCTAATTATTTACATGATTAATTATTTGTTCAGACATATGTTCAATCATAAATAATATCATTGAATCTTGTTGTGCATACAAATTAGTATCTTGAACAGTTGGCTCTTATGTTTCTTGCAAATATTGAGAGTATGGAAGGATATTGCTATCACTTGTTATCTCATTATCTAGAAAATCAACAACTGGTGTTGGTTCAAAATCCTGCATGGCAGGCTTACTTTGATTGCCCATATCATTATGATAGGATTCAGAATGAGGTACATTTGAGATAACATTAGAACAATAGTTGGAAAGACTGGCCATTGAAACTGACTTTGCATTAGAGACATCATCACATTCAAAATCATAAGCATCTAGATCCTCAGTCTGGAAAGCAGCATTGTTTGGAATGGTTGTCTGAGCAGCTTGACTGCCTTAAATGCCTGGATCTGCAAGAAAATCTAGTTGCTCTTCATCTAATATTTGACCAGATTCCTGTGCCTTAGCCAACATTTCCTTATCCTTGAGCCATGCAGCATTCCTTGGCCTCTTAGGCTAAGTGCATTGCCTAGCCATGTGTCATTCACCTTGACAATTATAGCATTTAACAACCCTTGTCTGCCCTCATGTATTGTTTCCCATAGAACTAGTAGCATTACCCTTATAGCCAGTACCATCATAACTTTGTCCTTGCCTCCCTTAAACTTGTTACACAGTAACCCTATCATCTTGAATAGTGGCATGGTTTCTGGGATTAGAGGAAGTTCTAAGTTGATTGTTGGTTGAAGGGAACCTTGAAGCAATTGACAGGAAAGCCATTGCCTTGTTAAGACAGGTAATTGGATCATCTCCTTAAGTAAACACAGGAACAACAAGTACAAATAAATTATCATTTTATAACACCTTAAAGTCTAAATTATCATTTTATCAATTATATCGGTAATACCAGAAGTACAAATAAAATAAAGCAAAAACTATTGTAGTAATACAATTAGATAAAAAAATGAATCATTAGTAATAAGATAAGAATGAATCATACCTCTATATCATTTCTTAACTAGTCGTATATAATTCCTTAAATTAAGAGATCTTCGTTCAAAAGAAATAAGAAACTTTAACTAGAATTGAAAACATTAACTGCCTTCCTTTATGCTCCTTGCATTTCTTGCGAAGGATTCATACCACATTATTAATAATACACACGATTGTCTTCATAACTCAATAACAAATTTCCTAAACCAAAAAGAAAACTACCGATGCAAACAAAAGCTAGAGGTTTGAGTGTTTACAAAAAAAAAGTTCGGGTATGGTTCACACTGGGGCTGTTCAAATTCAAAGCATGCTTAGGGTTTGGGTTGATTACAATCGTTCTGTGGTTTCGGCTGGATTTTCCGTTTTCGTTGTTTAGCGTACAGGTTTATTGTCTGCTCGTTGAAGGTTTAAGTTCGTGTTTCGGGCTGAGTGTCAGTTCATTGTTCACGATTGTGTCCTAGTTGAGGTTTGATCCGTCCTTATTATTTTCCTTCATCCATAATTCTAGAGCCATAGTACTAATCATATGAAACTTATAAGTCTTAGTAAATTGTTAGTCTCATACTTATGATTACTAATAAAACTACAGTAGAAATCACCATTAATGATAACGTACAAAACTTCGATTCTATAATATTTTGCTAATTATAGTGATAATGACGCTTACATTATTAAAGTTGGTTGTTGATCGATCAGCGAAACAAAATTTAACGAAGTATACAACCAGTGCATGCGCTGGGTTTCTGGTTAATTCAAATGATCAGCATGTAGAGTCTTTGTGGAATTTGTATCATAACATAAATGTGTTTCAAAGTGGTCATATGCCAAGACTAGTTTTTACTTGTATCCATGACATGGTTTTTGGTTTTTATTGATCAATGCGCATTACGTTTCAAATGAGTTTTAAGAAACATATAGTTTTAATTAAATAACAAGGCTTAAATCAGATGCGAGTTTTAAAATACGATGATCATGGTGAAATTGATTCTTTATTAGTTCTGTATATTTCGAATGAAGATGGCCAAGAGAAGCTTTGCATGGAATATGTTACACGACACGAGTGCCCCTCTACATAACATAAATTGGTTTATCGGTCCACCATGTATTTTAGTAGACAAATAAAAGAAGATCAATCCGTAATCAAGTACTAATAATAACTATATAAATCATCAACACATAGGATAATAGATGTCTAGACTCATAATATTGATCGATTATAAATTATTGTAGATTTGTTGAAGGAGTAATAGGTTGATCATTATTATCAAGTGCGTGTTCGATTCTTAAGGTACGGATATATCTACTCTCTCTTTAAGCTTTAATTGTTGGTACGGATATTCTATCATTACACTACGATACATATTATTTTGATCAGTAATTATTCTTGGTCAATTTTAAAAATAATTCGTTAATTCGTGTAGATTACCTGAAGAAGGAGTAAGTCGATTTTTTGGGTACGCGTTGAATTGTTTTAAGGTACATATATTCTATCATTTCTTTTAAGGATTCTCATGACTTTTGCTCCATATCTATTTGCCTCGCTGAAATCCATATTTATGTTTCCCATCCTATTATTCGTTATTTGTTGCAACCTTATTTGATAACTTCATTGAGCCCTTTGAATTCGTTTGATACACGCTTTATTTGATATTGCGATGATATGAACTTATCCGTTTTGTTTATACATGATATCTTTTTTTGGACATAATATGTTTCATTTCGATATGCTATATGAACCCTTTGTTTTGTTCTGATGCCGGAGCTAACTCGCCATGGAGGTACCATGGCCGCGTCATTGAAGCACCAATGGCGTGACACTATCTGTGGCGGTGTGATCAGTCTACGACGTTCTCTTTCGTTTTGTGTGCTCTATTATGCACTTGGCCATATATGATTTGATTTGTAGGGAGCGTATGGATGCATCCTACGTACTTCGTTTAGTTTCGTTTTGGTAAATGGATCAGTGTGGTGCCAACACCCCATTTCACATTTTGTAGGGTACATCTGGAGTCTGCAGCTCCCATGTACAATTTGATATGATATGATATGATACGATGAATGTTGGATTATTTAGTCTAAGCGTGTGGCATGCTTTAGACTTTTGTTTCGAGCTCGTAGGGCATTTCTATCTGTTTTGTTTGGCTATCTATTTCGTTTGGCTATCTATTTTGTTTGGCTATCTGTTTTGTTTGCTATCTTACTTTGTTTGGCTGCCTATTTTCGTTGGACACTTATTTCATTCAGCTCTTATGATATATGAGATCTTTGTTACCCAGGTTATGGTGATTCTATTTCGTTTACTTATGTATGCTTGATCTATATGCTTTGATTATATCTGTTTTGTATATCTGTTCACTGAGCTTTTTAGCTCAGCCGCATTTCTTTTCCTCGTGGCAGGTAACCAAGGGAATTTGGGATACGAGTGAAGAGTGCATAGGAGCTCATATTGGACCATATTCAGGGATTAGCATACCACCTCTACACTATAAGATGTTTAGAAGTGATTTTGGATCCGTTGCTATCATAGAAGACCTTCATGTATAGACTTTGTATTTTCCTTAGTAATTGGTGAAATTTTATCAACCCATTTTATTAGTAAAGTCTTTCGCTTTCATACGTTTTGGTTCTGTAAATGTTACATTCGGGCCAGTTTCGGGGCGAGGTGTTACAAATATGGTATCAGAGCTATAGGCTTCGACTCGTAGTATATAAGTTATGACCTGTGAGGATTTACTTTAGGTTTTGGCATGTTAGTGTATAAGTTATGATCTCTGAGGATTTGCGCTAAATTTTGTCAAAAAAAACTTAAGTTATGACCGGTGAGGATTGGGTAGACTATATGTTAGGACATCCGTTTCTGTATCATTCCGTTACGTCACTTTGATTCAGGTTCACGCTTTTAATTGAGTCTCTTTGAAGTTTATTTCTTTTCGTACGCTAAGGAATATGTCAGAGTGCGCAGCGAAAGCGTAGTGATCAACTAAGTTTGGATTCCCTTGAAATTATGTTGTGTTAGTTTTCCTATAAATATTAGGTATTTTCTTTGTAATGGGATTGGAATATCTTTGAGTTTTAATAATAAAAGATTTTGCTTTATTCTTGGTGGTATAGCTAATATTCTCTTAATAATCGGTATTCGTTTGAATCAACGATTGTTGGAGTTTGCCTGATTATCAGTATTCTTTGAATCAACGATAGTTGGAAGATTGTTTCTGGTATTCATTGGAATCAACAGATTCAATTTGTTATCTCGTTTTTTTTCACTACATCAGTTATTGCATAGGTCGACTAAGTTTCGTAAACGTATAATATGATGTTTTGTTAATCGTTAATAAAGTACTATAGATCATCGTGATGGAGATTTGTAGATCGTCATCTAAGAGTGTTGTGCACATTCAACAAAAGCAACGTGAATCGTAGCTGGAGGGCTTCCTAATTTGCTGTAACACCCCCAAATTGGGTCGCAGCGAAATAATGTGTCCGGGAATGTTACTTCATAGATCAATAGCACAAGATATGAGAACGACCTCTAAAAGAGTCATTTGAAATACGATACATTGGATTTATTGAAATTGTTTAATACAAAGCACAACGGCTTAAATTGTTCAACATTGAAATAACAAGATTTTAGATCATAACAAATATCCCAAGATGTAATGACTCCAAATCTTTTATGCATGACTCCCCAAAAGAGTATCCCCAATGTATCCTTAGCACCTCGTGCCTCATTGACCTGAGAAAACATGCTTTAAAACGTCAACATAAAGTTGGTGAATTCATAGGTTTATGTAAAATGTAATGTAGGACCGCAAGATTTTCCCCGTGATAATGCAACAGATGCAAACATCACAAAAATGTAATTACGTTTCCCTAAGCTCATGACACTGAAGCTCGACATGTATGAATTGCAATATAAATTGCCAACATTGCCCGTGATGATGTTCTAACCCGCAACATCCTAAATCCGACATGGTATACGTCCGTTGTCTGGTAAACCGGCACAGTGAGTGCTACTCACCCGAATGGGGATGTCAATCCCAAATAGATCTATTTATAACACTCGCGCTTATAATCCAGTAATGTACACTTGCTTCCAATTTGTAAAACAAAGCATGTTCTCACCCCAAAATTGTAAATCATTTAAACAAATGTAAAGCATGGGGTTATGAACTCACCTCAATAGGTAGTTCTCCGCGTATAGCAAAAATTCCAAAGATGGTAAGTAAGCGTCACCGTCAAATACCTAAGTAAATACGGTCATTTAGGCTAACGACTCTTGTATAAACTACAATAATTTGCTAGTTTATATATATTGTTATCTCTTGTGTGGTGCACACGTTTAATGTATTTATCTTCCTCGTTTGCTCTTGGGAATATGTACGACTATATGCTTTTAAGTATACCCGGTGTAAAAATATTAATTATAAATATACGTATTTATTATTCATGTGTTTTAGTTGTATAAGTATCTACAGTATGCTCCGACTAGTCCGGCACCTTAAGTGTTTATTAAATTCACTTATGTTCACAAAATACCCTTAGGTTTTCCATATTTAGGACAACAGTCCCTATGTTTATGAAAATAGAATATTTACATATTAAACCCTTTGGTTTCCACGTTTACACCTTTAGCCCTTTAACTTTAGAAAAGTTACACTTTTGGTCCTTATGCTTTCAAAACAGTCCCTTATGTTTCAGAAGTGACAAAAACAGTCCCTCAGTATGGACAAAAGTGAATCGGGTTGATTCTAGCATTAGCTCTAAGCATGTTGTAATTAATTCGAATTCTAAATCTGTGTGCAAAACGTGTAACAAATGTTTAAACTCAGCAAATCATGAAATGTGTGTTGTTAATATTTTGAGTTCTGTGAATGCAACCCCCACTGTTAAAATTGTCTTGAATAAAGGGAAGCAGATTTGGAAACCAAAAGGCAAACTGTCTGATAACAGTTTGAACAAGACCAAGCGGGTTTGGAAAGCAACGGGCAAACTAATTGCTGATATTGGTTATCAATGGAGACCCACAGGAAAGAAATTTGCCTTAGGAAAACTTAATTGTGGTTATCAATGGAGACCCACAGGAAAGAAGTTTGCCTTAGGCGAACTGTGCCCTTTAACTAAGCTTTCTGTGAAATGTTCTATTATATCTGCTAACCAACAGACCCAACAAAAATTGGGGAACCGAAATTCCAAACTCTCCACACTCGACTATTTTCAAATACAGGTCGTACAGGTCTTTCTTTGGTATCTGGACTCAGGCTGTTCAAAACATATGACAGAGAATCGTTCAAAGCTCAAGAACTTTATGGAAAAGTTCATCGGGACAGTTAGATTCGGGAATGATCACTTTGGAGCTATCATGGGTTATGGAGATTATGTTATTGGTGATAGTGTGATCTCCAGAGTATACTATGTGGAAGGTCTTGGACACAATCTGTTCTCTGTAGGGCAATTTTGTGATTCTGATCTTGAAATTGCTTTCAGAAAGCATTGTTGCTTTGTTCATGATATGAATGGTGTAGACTTACTTAAAGGTAGTCATAGCACCAATTTATACACAATATCGCTTGATGATATGATGAAGTCTTCTCCAGTATGCTTGTTGTCCAAAGCTTCTAAGACCAAATCATGGTTGTGGCATCATCGTTTAAACCATTTAACTTCGGCACATCAATGATCTTGATCAGAAAAAGATATGGTTAGAGGTTTACCAAGATTGAAGTTTGAAAAAGATCATCTTTGCTCAGCCTGTCAACTTGGAAAAAGCAAGAAGTACTCCCACAAACCAAAATCTAAAAACACCAATATGGAAGTTCTTCATACCCTTTACATGGATCTATGTGGTCCAATTAGAGTACAGAGTATTAATGGGAAGAAAATACTTTAGTCATGTGGATGACTATTCAGATTCACAGGGTATAGTTTTTGAATCAGAGGATGAGACTCCAGAGTTTGTCTCAAACGTTCTTAAGCAACAAGTTGGTCTTAACAAAAATAGTTAGATAATGTCGAACAGGAAAGGAACGGAATTCGTTTCACCATGTTAGTCGAATTATTTTTGAAAGGTGTGTTGGGCATATTTCATCAAAAGTCTGTTCGAGAATCCTCAACAAACCGGCGTTGTCGGGGAAAGACGAAATTGTTACCACTTGTGGAAGCAGCACGTTACAATTTGATATTTCAAAAGCAGCTGTTATGTTTCTGTGGGCAGTAGCTATCGCAACTGCTTGTTACACTAGAACCGATCCCAAATTATTACTTGTTCAAACAAAAACACCATATGATCTTGTGCATGATAAGAAAGCCTGATCTTTACATTTTTCTTCCGAGTATTTGTGCTCTTTGCTACCCCCTACAAATGATAGCGAAAGATCTAGGTGAATCGCAAGCCAAAGCTCGACATTAGTGATTTTCGTATGGTTATATTTATGCTCCCAACGTGTTTAGCCTAAATGTTTAAAAAAATAAAAGTAAACGCGTACAAGTCTAAAATGATAAATGAAAATAATAGGTGTCGTAAAATGACCTGAAATTTGAGAAATGTTACATCCTATGTCAATGTTGAGCCCTCAGGTTAAGCTATATGCAATCATTTGATGGTTGGCACTTAGCTGATCAAGAGAACCCTGCATGCCTCCTAAACATTTGACTACATTAAGAATGAGAACCTTCCAAATCGATGAAAAATACTTGACTTTCACCAAAGACTTATTAATGAGTTCGGTTGAAGAAAGTTGTAGATTTTTCTCATCAGTAATCCCTATAGTTGCTAATGCAGCCTTCACATTCTCTTTTGGTGGTAAAGTAGTGTAGTTCTCATTATAGTTCAACCCAGTGATAGTAGAAAAATCACTAAGATTGAAAGATAGTGGTTTTAAAGAGCAAGAGAGTATGAAAGTGATTGTGTTGGTGCTTGTATCTACCTTAGAAGAGTACCATAATTCCCTTAGGTATTCGAGGTAATATGTTTATGGGGTTTTAGTTAAAGTAGTAGATACATAGCAGTTTTTCAAAAATTAAGTAAAGGATGGTACAAAGGATTTTTGTGCTCTAAAAGCGCAATGCGGTTATTGAAAGCAACAACACCCTTCCCACACTCAAAATTGACATTGCTAACAGGTCTGACATGGTTTTGAGTTGTTGTTGAAGATGACGAGGCCACTGTTAAAAATAAAAGATTTTTGCTTCTTGTTTTTGAAAAATAGGGTTTGTGAGTGAGGATGAAGATGAATATGTTTTAGGTTGTGTGTGAAAAGTGAGTTGATTTATGAGTAAAAATGATCGATTATACCACTAAAAAGTTTATATTTTTTAAAATAAAAACCGTTTGAGATCCGCATTAAATGCGTAGTATTAAAACTGTCAAAAATATGGACCCATGACCCTTCGTGTACAAAGTTGTCCTCCGAATCTCGAGAAAGTAGGTAACCTTTTTGGAAAAGATTCGAATTAAATATTACGAATGTTTGTCTTTTAACTTAAATGTAACTATTCAGTTAGATTAAAAAACAATTAATATTTAAGTCAGGGAATCTATTAAAACTTTTTTCTTTATAAGGGAGTACTTGTTCGATATTGAGCATACCCAACTCAACAATCAATCTAGTAAAGCTAGGCTCAACTAGAGGTTTTGTAAAGATATCAGCTAATTAAAAATCAGTGGGTACAAAATGAAGCTCAATATCTCCTTTTAAAATGTGATCCCTAATGAAATGATACTTGATTTCAATGTGTTTCGTTCTAGAATGTAAGTCTGAAATGTTTGAAATGGTAATGACGCTACTATTATCACAAAAGATTAGCACCTTGTCATAAAAGATATCATAGTCATCCAGCTGACTCGTCATCCACAACACTTGAGCACGACAACCAGCAGCAACAACATATTCAACTTCAGTTGATGACATAGCCACTGAGTTCTGCTTCTCAGCACTATAACAAACCAACTTTCCACCAAGAATTTGACATCCCCCTGAAGTACGTTTCCTATCTTGGTTGCATCCAACGTAGTCAGAGTCTGAATATGCCTTGAGATCAAAGCTTGAGCTTTGAATACCAGAGACCTAGACTTGGAGTTCCTTTGAGAAACTTGAAAAATCCTTTAACAACTACAAAGTGGGATTCCTTGGGGTTAGCATGATACCTTGCACAAAGACATGTGGAAAATTGGATATCAGGTCTACCAGCTGTTAGATACATTAGTGACCCAATCATGCATCTGAACCGAGTCTCATTAACTGAGACCCTTGATTCATCATGGCCCAAATTGTTTGGAGAAAGCATGGGGCATTTCACTGTGTGTCACACCCTGCCAGCGGCAGAAACACGGGAATCGACATAATGATTCACATTGCACAAGATACAAGATCATACCATACATTTGTTTACAAAAGTTTATTTACAAAAGTTTACAATTTTGCAACCTTGGAAAATGTCAAACAGTTGTCCTTCAATAAACTCCCAAATGTACTCATCTTTGGTCCCCAATACTCCTCATTTAACTTTGTTAGCAACACACCGAAAAATGATACTCGAAAACGTCAACAATAATGTTGGTGAGCTCGTAGGTTTGATTAAAAACCCAGTCGATGTGCCAATATTTTCAACAGTTGGACAATTATGCAATATGACATTGAATATATGCAAACAAACCCATGACTTAGCATCCCCGCTAATCATGTGCTATGACCTAGCATCCCCGTTAGTCACCAAACCAGCATATACCAATGCTCTTGGAGCCGCAACTCCAATATGTCACTTACGCACCTAAAGGGCCTACCAGCTGGAGCATTATATTAGGGCAAGACCTCACAAGACATAGCACTCCGTGCTAATCACAACCCTTGCCATGCCCAACACAGTACATGCAAGTAAAATCACAACCCTTGCCATGCCAAACACAGTACATGCAAGTAAAATCACAACCCTTGCCATGCCAAACACAGTACATGCAAGTAAAATCACAACCCTTGCCATGCCAAACACAGTACATGCAAGTAAAATCATAACTCTTTCCATGCCAAACACAGTACATGCAAGTAAAATCACAACCCTTGCCATGCCAAAAGTACATGCAAGTAAAATCACAACCCTTGCCATGCCAAACACAATACATGCAAGTAAAATCACATTACATATATTCACATAGCAGTCATAAGCACACAAATTGTTCCAAAAACAAAACCACATTTCGCACAGTTCATAAAACAGTTCAAAACACATTTGAGTATCATTTTCCCCCAACGAAAAAGATTTTAAAAAAATGGGGCTACGAGAACTCACCTCAACAGATGAAAATAACCGCACAGAAAATCTCTACCCAACGAACCAAACAATCTCTACTCAACGCACCAACTAGCCTCTACAACGCACCAACTAGCTTCAACAACGCACAACGATACCCTGCCACGACCTAACATTAACTTTTTCTTATTAATATTTTGAACAATATTGCCTTATTGTACAAGCGTTCGTCTTTTACTCACACAAAATCCCCATTACAAAACCTTTATCCTTATTACAAAACCTTTATCCTCATTACAAAACCTTTATCCTCATTACAAAACCTTTATCCTCATTACAAAACCTTTTTCCTTATTACAAAACCTTTTGGTATTATGGTTGTGTGGTACTGTAACACCCCCATTTTTACATATAGCAGCGGAAGCTAATCTAGGGTATTACTTCAAGGTACAACAGTCATAATCATAGAAAACGAATCAAAAAGAGTCGTTTATGAAAATAAGTTATCATTCATTATTTCTTCAGAGTTTTTACAAACGAGAGGTTCCCAAAATCTATACAATAAAGTTTGAATGATAATGGTTTTTCCATCTTCATGTCCTCGCCACTCCGTGCCATTAGTTACCTGAGATAAAACATGCTAAAAAGTCAACACAAAGGTTGAGTGAAATCCATAGGTTTAAGTAATATAATTTGAATGCAAATGCGATATTCGGGTTACGTTGATATACACCCGGTATTGAAAACATATTTATTATTGCCATTAGCTCATGAATCCGAAGCCTTAGGGTATGGTGATACGTTATAGCCCCTGCGGGTACCTTTGCCAAAATACCCGCGTGATTTCTAATGATGTGCAATTGGTTACACGTAACTGGGTACACCAACGGGGAGTCCAGCCCAAATAGATCTATTCACATCATTCGCGCTTACTACGGAGAGTAATTAACGGTTCATGATTATGGGGACTTAAAGGCAAAGCAGTTACTTAGGCAATAGTAAATTGAAATAGCATACAGAAAGATTTGTACTAGAGAATATCTTACTTGTCTTTGATAAACAATGTGGGATACATGGTTCCTTTAAGAATATTCTGGAGATATTAGAAAAACTTTGGAAAAAGATCATGTCGACCTGACGTTCACAGTCTAGAGAAGCATATCTTTATACTTGTCGTATTCTCAGTCAATAAAGGCGTGGCTAGTTACACACAACGAGTAATTGTGCACACACATGATTCGGATTGTCTTGAACCACAAATCCGTCCGGTTGGATAACATAAACTTCTTCACGTAAAATACCGTTTAAGAATGCCGTCTTAACATCTATTTGGTAGACGATCATATTCATGTGAGCAGCATATGCGAGGAAAATTCGAATAGCATCAATTCTAGCCACTAGAGCAAAGGATTCCTCAAAATCAATTCCCTCTTCTTGATGGTAACCACGAGCAATCAAACGAGCCTTGTTCTTTAGAATTCCTCCTAATTCATCAAGTTTCACCTTGTAGATCCATTTTAAAGTAATAACCA
Organism: Tanacetum coccineum; assembly: GCA_026074375.1. Classification (NCBI taxonomy): domain Eukaryota; kingdom Viridiplantae; phylum Streptophyta; class Magnoliopsida; order Asterales; family Asteraceae; genus Tanacetum; species Tanacetum coccineum. The sequence continues at coordinate 165,695 of BQNB010000134.1, read as the reverse complement.
TCACTTTATCTGGACGAGGAACGAGTTCCCAGACTTCAAGATGTTCAAATTCATTAAGCTCCTCTTGTATTGCTTCAATCCAACATGCTTCAGTTAATGCGTCTTAATAGTTCTTTGGTTCAATTGATGTGAGAAAGGCATCATAGTAACAAAATAAGGCTTGTTCATGGAGTTGGAGTCTTGTGGAAACAGGTCTTAACGATTCACACATATTTTATAAAGGGATGACCCGGGCCATTTGTAAACGTGTTCCCGATTTAGGAGCAGCAGTTGTGCACAACAACATAACATCCGAAGAAGAAGATGCTTCAGAATCATTTTTTGGAATTGGAATGCCAAATAATGGATCGTTATTCATATGTGCAACATCTAAGTCATGATTGTCTTCTTCAACATCGTTAAGAATGACAGGAGATTTAGTTTCGGGTGTGGTTTGTGAGTTACTAGGTGATGGTGCATCTTGGTCATCAATTGTCAAGAAAGGTGAACCGGTTGATGCAGCGGGTTCTAGAGCTACTACTTCAGTGATTGGAGCAATGACTTCAGGGGCTGGGTGATAAACACTAGGTGTAGGAGTGATTAATTCATCAAATAATGGTTGAAATAAAATATCCCAATCAGTTCTTGAAGGTGATACAAATGGTGTTGAAGGAGGAGGGTTTGGCATGAGTTCTCAACTGATTGTTGCAGGAGACATCTCATGAAATACGGGACCTGAACTGCTGTGTTCAGAACCCATCGCAGTCAGCTTATCAAAATCTACATGAATTGTTTCATTGATTCGTCTGGTACGTCAGTTGTAAATTCAAAATGCTTTCTTTATGGGTGCATAGCCAATGAAAATACCAATATCATCTTTTGGTTGTAACTTACCAAATTCTCACTATCATTCGTCGGATAGCAGAGTGCACAAAATTTATGGAAAAATGATAAGTCAAGAAGTTTGTCATGTAAAAGCTCATATGGAGTTTTACCATGACGAAGGCATATGATGGAAAAAATTTGGGTGTAACATGCGGGAACAACTGCTTCTGCCCATAAGAATAACGGAGCTTTTGCATAAATCAACATTGTGCGGGCAGCTTCAATTAGCGTACGATTACGTCTTTTAATTTTAACGACACCATTTTTGCTGGTTGGGGGAGAGCGATCAACATATTTTCATGAAATTTCCCAACCATTCTCATAATAATCACCGCTGAGTCTGATTACAAATTTAAGTTTCCATTGTCTGTTCTGTTCTTCGGAACATGTACTTTAAAGCCGTACTTGGATCTTCATAAGAACACATGATTATGAAATCTATAGCTTTTAGTCTTTTGAAGCTGAAACATACCCATGTAAAACGAGAAATCACTCACAATGACGAGAGGTACCTTCTTCCATTAACACTTGCAAACATGCATTGTCCAATAAAGATCCATTGCAAAAGATAGATTTTCTCTTAGGTTGGTTTCTTCAGATTTAGGTTTCTGTGGCATTTCTCCTTGCTTTTGCCCATTGCTCACCAGAACACAATGGTCCATTTGAAACTTATAGCTAGAGAGACCTCGAACAAACGTGACTACTAAAGGTGATTGCACTAAAGTTCAATGAGACAGACTCGAGTGCCATAGCCCGTACTTAGTCCTTTGAGGCCTTGAAAAGAGACACATAGAAGAAGACCCATCATATCTATGAGAAAGATCCTACAGATTGTTGCCGTAACGAGATCCAGTCAATAGATCAATAGCCTTCTAGATTACGAATGAAGCAGGTGTGTTGACGAAATGCAACTTCAAGGTTCGAATCACATAATTGCCCAATGGAGAATAATTTATGTCCAAGTCTTTCTACGTAGTAAACCTTTGAGATCATAACATTCCCAATTTGATAACAACCAAATATCCCAACAGTAAGTTAACATATTCCCTACCTCGGCGCGCGGGGTCAATCATACGGTAATCATGGACCCCAAGTAAGATTGAGCAGGTAAAGAATTAGAATCTCCTACAACACCATCTGAATACGATCAATTTTGGGGTTAGTGGTTTACTATACCTGACGTTTGTTATTATGATCTTCTCTAAGATTGCTAAACCCTTACATTCGTTGACTTAGAAAAGCAACAATAATGCAGTGGGGCGTAGAGCAGAAGAGGTGCTTTCTAGACTTTGAAAGATAATTTGTGTAATGCTCCAATACTACCATTGCCTAATGGAGTTAAAGATTTTGTAGTCTACTATGACGCGTCGAATCAAGGGTTAGGTTGTGTACTCATGCAAAGAGGCAAGGTAATCGCCTATACATCACGACAATTGAAGATGCCATGAGAAGAATTATACAACACACGACCTAGAATTAGGAGCAGTAGCGTTGCTCTTAGACTATAGGCATTACTTCTACGAAACTACGAGGTCATCTATACTGATCATAAAAGTCTTTCAACATATATTCTGATCAGAAGGATTGAATATGCGTCAATGAGTGATTGGGTTCTGACGAAAAAAAAACTGTATAATAGCGTAAATATATTATAAACCTAAAAACCAAAAAGATTTTTCATTTTCAGAAAAATTTTAATAAAAACAAAATACAAAGAATAAAAATATATAAAACCAAAGAAAAAAAAAATTAAAAAATAAAAAAAAATAAAAAGGAGGTAATAGATGGCATTCTCGCTGAAAATTGATAACATTTACTCTTAGAAATGTCCAATCAATAATGATACGAGGCTGTAAATGAAGTTCGACAGAAGTTCCAAATGTTTTCCAAAACAAGCCAAATTGGCTCTATTATTTCTATCCAACCCGTCATCATCTTAAAGGCAATATTTTAAAATAAAACTAACATCATAACCGAATTTATTCTTCGGGCATTGGTCTACTTTAATTGACCCATGCATAGGCTTGAGTTTACATTTCAACACTGCAACCGTGCTTTCTATATTTTCATGAGTGTACGTGTCAGTGCGCTTATGTGTTAAAATAAGAGAAATCTTATTTCATGGTGTTTGATTTTCAAAAATAAACATTAAGTCATCAGAAAAAGCTTTTCAAAGACAATTCGACTTCTCAAAACAATGTCGACAGGCTCTTTAAATAGAAAATAGGTCATGATTGAGGGAAAAATGCAAATATCTCTTAAAGGTCATTTGATAAAAGGAATAAAGGTTTTAAACAATAACGGAATATCATTGTTAAGAAATGTTAATTAAGTTTAGCTTATGTGTTATTTGTTTATGCCTTTAGAGAGAATATGTGCAAATTTAAGTGAAAGTAATGTATTAAAATGTTAAGGAACTATTTTGCCAATTGTTAAAACATGCCTCCAGTTTGCTCGCTCTGGAGTCTTTCGGGATTTTTGTCGCATACCGCTAGCACACAATCTTTCCAATTTATATCAGATGGAACATGAAACTGCATTTCTTAATGGGACCATTAAAGGAGAGGTTTTATGTTAGCACAACCATACATAGTCGTTGATACGGATCATACCAGAAAAAGTTTAACCGTCTAAGGAAAAGCTCTAAATGTGATTAATATCAAGCTCCGAGAGCCTGGTATGATGAACTCTCAAAATTCTTGATTTCCAAAGGTTTTACTAAATGTATCATTGACCCAACCCTATTCACGATAAAATACAGGGAGGACATTCTACTTGTGCAAATTTATGTTGATGACATTATTTTTGGTTACATAAACCTTAAATTTTCAAAATGATTTGAAAAATTAATGCACAGTAGATTTGAGATGTCCTTAATGGGGGAAATAAAATTCTTGTAAGACTTCAATCTACAATCCACGCGGTATTTTTTTATGCATTCAGAGCCAAATATACATTATAGGTAATTCTTAAAAAACATGGTATGAAAAATGACAAAAGCATTAGAACACCATGGTCTACCAACCTAAATTAGATTAGAATTGAGTGGTGAACCCGTAGACCAAACTGACTACCGTAGTAAAATCGGGTCACTCGTGTATCTGACATCTAGTAGACCAAATGAGAGAATCGTTTAAGCCCATCTAGGATAATAATAACAATGATTGATAACACGCAGCGGAATAATAAAGAACACAATCAAAGTTATGAACAAGGTTTTCTTATTGATACTAATAAACTAACTAATAAGCTAACTACTATACACACGCTTTGTTTGTGTGTCTAGACTCTCATTGGAGAAGTCTAACAATGAATGGATGGATAAAACCTATGTCTATGATCTCTTTATATAGGGAGAGATCAAGACTTACAAAGGAAACTAATTCTAGTCAACAATTATATTAAATACTTAGTCAATGTATTTAATATGGTTGACTAAATAATTAGGAAACTAAATCAGCATTAATCTTCAAGTTGTAATTAATCTTCAATCAACATTAATCACTGTTTTTGACTGCAATTGAATGAAAATAACCTAACTGTTTGACTTCAATCTTCTAGAATCCCATAATCTAAATGGATCATTCTATGAAAATCCCATAAATGCGAAAATTAGTCCTTCTTGTTTCATTCACTTATTCATTTTGTCTCACTCATCAAATTAAAATCCAAACAATCCATCCCCTATTTGATGATGACAAAACAAACAAGATCTGTAGTACAGAACTTCCCTTAAATTAGAGAAGTAGAGATTAATCATCTCCTGAAGAAACAAACTTCCAAGCTTCCTTTGTAATCATTACCACAATAATAAGCGCAATCATATATTTGTAGTCTGTTCTCCCCTTTGGTAGATCATTTCAATAGGGTTCTCTTTAGAGATATGCAACTTGTAAACATTTCCCCTTCAGTGGTGCATGTAGATGGTTAAACATTTAATCAATAAGCTTCCCCTGAAACCAATATGTTTACCATCTTTTGAATCTTGAACTCTGTAGGCTCCAAGTGGTGATCACTGATGAAGAAAATAGAGTATAACGAATTGTGATGTAGAATTGACATTTCCAAGCTTTGCCTTATATCTTGTACTATCCACGACGTTGAACTCATACTCCTTAATTAAAAGCCGACCGTAATCTCTTTGACAAAAATCCTCAATCTCTATAATGAGACACTGAGCACTAATACCGTAAACTCCTTCCAGTGATAGCAAATGTGAGTATTAAGCACCTAAGTTTATAAATCACACACCTATGCTAATTCGTTAAGTTTTCGTCACCATACAAACCAAACAAGTTGACTACCAATGTTGTACGCCATTGGAGATATGATACAACACAAACCTTGTAGAAACCCAACTACTACATCAAATAAGTAATCTTCGATTGTCTTCATAAGTCACCTCGTTAATAGAATCTCCACAACCCAGCCATAAAATAAATAAGAATAAACTGAATAAAATCTAGTTCTGTTCGAGATCCAAATCCATCCAAGAAACAAACAAGTGTGTCGTCTTCAATCACTAATGAAAACCTTGTTAGATCCTAGATATCAAGAGCCACCTGCTCTGATACCAATTGAAGCAATCGTTAAGCCCATCTAGTATAATAAGAACAATGTGATAACACGCAGCGGAATAAGAAATAACACAATCAAAGTTATGGAACAAGTTGTCTTATTGATACTAAATAAAACTAACTAATAAGCTAACTACTATAACACAGTACGCTTGTTTTGTGCGTCTAGACTCTCCATTGGAGAAGTTTAACAAGTGAATGATGTGATTAATACCTATGTCTATGATCTCTTTATAATAGGAGAGATCAAGACTTACAAAGGAAACAATTCTTGCCAACAATTATATTAAATACTAGTTCAATGATTTAATAGGGGTTGACTAAATAATTAAGGAAACTAAATCAGCATTCATCTTTAAGGTGTAAATTAACTTCAAATCAGCATTAATCACTGTTTGACTTGCATTGAATGAGAAATAACTACGGTTTGACTTCAAGTCTTCATATGAATCCCATAATGCTAAATCGATCATCTAGAATCCTATAATGCTAAATTAGATCCCTTCTTGTTTTCATCTTTTATTCGATTTTTGTCTCATTCAATCAAGAATGCCCCAACACCAAACATCGTGCAATAGTAGTTTTGTTTAATTGTGCAAGATTATCAAACCAAGACCAGACTGACAAACACCTCAAAGACGGTAAAAGAATCTTCGATACTTAAGAGTACCATTAACATGGGGACTCTGGTATTCTCAAAAAATAAAAAAAAAAGGGTTCTGACTTAGATCTAACAGCTTTTTCAGATGCCGATCATGTGCGCGGTTGCCGTTGATACTCGCAAAAGAGCCTTCTGGAGGAAATCAATTCCTATGTGATAAATTTAGTCAGCTGGATGTCAAAGAAGTACGACTGTACTAGCAATTTCCATCCCGCAAGACTAATACGTGGCGTTAATCTGCAAGACGTGCTTAATAATGTGGAAAGGACACAGCTTCAAGATTAATGGACTTTAACTACAACAAAATACCTTTTGTATTGGCGACCACAGTCAAGCATAGCAATCCAAATGCCACCTCAGTGCTGCACTTCCGTACCAAGCTCATCCATACTTGGTATCATTTCATCAAGGAACATGTTGAAAATGGTATGATTGAATTGTACTTTTTCAGAACTGAATACCAATTGGCTGATATATTTACTAAAGCCCTATCCGAAGATAGGTATTATATCTTTGTCAACGAATTGGTATGAGATGTTTGACTCCACAGAACTGAAGGTTTGACAAATTAATCTGCTTATACTTCATCAAACATCACCATGTACATATTCTTGAAAAAGAGAAAAATACAAAATATAAAAGTTCAAAAAGTAAAATACATAATCAAAAATCAGAAAAATGTTTCAAAAAATATTCTCTCGGACATGTCTCGATGGAATCGAATAACATTGTACGTACCTAGAAATGTTGAATAACATCGACACGGGCGTGTAAATGAAGGTCGAACAGGAAGTTCAAATGTGTTTCAAACATGTCATCTCTAATTTTCTCATTATGACTTGTAAATCTCTCTTCAATTTGCAAACTCGGAAAACCCAACGACCAAGAGAGTGTACTCATAAGTACTTACCCTAGCGTTAGAAGAGAAGTCTTCTAACATTTTGGTTTTTTTACAAAATTGAACATAAATTTTCAAGAATTCTCAATACTATTCAAAATCTTTCAAAATTGTTGTGTTTCAACACCCTTTCTCAACTCATATTGTTTTACAAGACAATATTCTACATTTGTGTCATTTTTTTAAATGATCAGATGTTAGAGGGGGAGTTTCCTGAACAACAATGTTTTTATGATTGTTGGATACAATCATAACATGACAATACTTATGTATTTCAACACATTATAAATAGGTCTTAGATAACATCTAAGAAATAATAATGACTATTAAAAGATGATTTTTATAAGATAATTAATGGTTGAGCAAAATTTCTTTTCAAGAATTCTTCAATGACAATTTCATAATCTTTCCAAAAATGTATGTCTCAACAATGCTAACCCTCCATTTTATAATTCAATTTTTACAACTTGGTATCATTGTTTTTGGTGTCAACATATTAAAAATCCGAGGGGAGCAAGTTTATGCTCAATGAATTCATGCTAAGTAAAAGTTATACCCCCCCGAAATTTCAGAAAATTTAAATCACAAAGTAATTTCAAAACTAAGTGGAATTATTATTTAAAATAAGGGGAGAAATGGATTAAAATATGACTTGACAATAATAAGTGATCTTATCGACTCAAGTGCTTGATACTTCTTCCTGAAAAGTTTTTATGGTACGCTCCTCATACCCACAACAATCTTATATCACGACGATTCAGAGTCATAATGGTAAGGTTAGGAAATTAGGTCCTCATGATCCAACACAAAACCGTAGGATCTACCCAATGAACAACTCCATAGTTAGAAAATAAAGCTCTTAGTATGATGGAGATGAATGTTATAAAGGGAATAATGTCGACTAAGATTAGCTAAATTGGCACAATCACAACAAGACATGTTTAGTAATCGACGTCATGGTAGCATTACAAGGGGTTGAAGAATGAAAAAGAAATGTATGGATAGAAGGGTGGAAAATAAAGAATCCCTCCACACACATAGGCAGAAACCAGGTCATACATATTGCTGGTCAAAGAATCACAATGTTGATTACTGACATTGAAGACGACATCATGGACCCAGTGATGCAATACACAACCCTTCCCAGCCATTCGGGTTTCTCTCAATAGAAACTTGTCTCATTTGTCACGAAGAAACACACGACTTCTATTGACTTTCTCACTGCGAGTTAGTTAATATTGAATAGGTAGCAGTCTGCTCCAGCCTCCTATTACTAAAAGCAAAATGCACTAATCAAGTCTAGAGCCAAGAGATCCAATAAAATAAACTTATTAGACACATTTCCATTACAACACTTGTTGAAACACCACATAGTTCACACACGCGTTAACAAGAGTCCTACGCATTATCCTTGTGATTGTGCCAGAACATTCGAGTGATACTTAAGGTATTCACAGTGAAGATGGAAATCCTGCTTGAGCCAACATCAAACAAGCTCTTGGTAGGTGACTTGAGAGATTCTATATGAATCAAACTTGTGTCAACTGGAAAGAAACGATGGTGCAATTCAATATGAATCAAACTTATTCCCGTAAATGAATTGACGACTTAATCAGAAATATAGTAACTATCTGATTCACTCATATCGTGTTGTCTGCTTTGAGGACGTTCCAGATAATGAGAACTAGCAAAGTCATGGTAAATCTAATACATCTGTGTAGAAGATCCTCCTTTGAGCTGAAACCCTGTCAGGAGATTCTTTAATCTACCTGATCACAGGTAATAATATTTATACTGTTATAACGTCCGACAAACCGTAGGTATCAAACCAAAGGTTTCTAAATCCCCCCCCCCCCCCCCCCCCCCCCCCCACCAAAAGTGGGGGGGGTGGTGGACAAAATTCCACATCCCCCCCCCCCCCCCCCCCCCCCCCCCACCCCCCCCCCCCCCCTAGCTTGAACATTCTGGAACAATAGTGTTGCTGATGGTATTAGTGCACGATATCAATAATTTCTTTTCCTTTTACTTTTCGTAAATCGTTTTTATAATTGACGTTATCACAAAAACCTTATCTTGAATTTGAGCTTTTAAATCCTCATTCTCTGTAGATTTTAAGTTCAGTTTTATCAATTAAAGAGTCACTCTGTTCTTTAGTACGAACACGTGTCTTTTTAATTGAGTCAAACTGCTCTTTAAATACCTGCTTCACATGATTAATTTCATTACAAACACGCTCGTTTTCTGAAAGCAATTTTGCTACACTATTCGATCAAGGCGTGGGATCAACAAATCTCAATCACACAAACAAATGCAACGACGCCCATACATGACCTAGTCTAGTTAATGTCCTAATTTAATCATCCAATTCCAAAATAATCTTTACGTTTGATGCATAGAGTTTAGACGCGTTGTAAAATTACCCAAAACAATTCAGTGATGTGATGGTTGACTACGTATTTCTACAATCATATCAATCTCATTCCCCGATAATACATACTTATACTATTTAGAGAAAATAGATAAGTAAAATAAATATATATTTATAATTAATAATTATAAATATATCTCGACAAGTCCATTCGGTAAACCTTAGTCACATCAAAATAATCAGAATACGGTTTGAAATGAAACGTTTACTCATAATAAACATATTAGAGAAGTTTCGAGAAAATTATATTTTTCGTCTTTTAGTGAATATAAATAAAATAAAATAATTAAATAATATTTTAATAATGTAAAAATCAAAAATCATGTTTTTAGAAAAAATTTCTAATCAAAACTTTACAAATTTCGACATGACCTGTAACGCTCATACAACGTGTTTTCAAGGTTTTTTTTTTTTTAAAAACCCTTTATTTTCAAACTTTTCATAAATTCGACACCTTTTTGACAAAATTCTATAATCTCAATCTTTAACGTTTACTACAACTTGTTTTCCTAAATATCTTATCAATGAACAGCTTGTAAATACATTTTCACTTCAAAGTCCGACACAACTCACATAACGACTAAATATCGCTTATAGGGCTTTAAGGCCCAATAAGGGTCCATTAAGATAATTTAAAAAGTTCCGAAAGACAATCCAATCCAAAACCAAGGTCCAGTTACATACATAAAGCTTATACCATAAGGTAGAAAATCAATCCGGACCACAATAGTCTTCCCCATTAAGCCGCGGCTTAAATAGACTTATTGGGTCGTGAGTCCAATAACTCAAAAATACCTACATTAAGCTGGAAAATAAGCTAATAAGCTACATATCGCATTTGTACACCAAAGCCTCAAAAATATCACAAACATGTGCATATACACAAAAATAAATTAAAATCACTTTCCCAGTGATTTTGGGAACGGTCGTGGCATAAAAGCAAAAAATAAGCCAAGAAATAGCTTAAAAATAAGTCCGAATAAGCTATACAAGCTACTATAAAAAAAATAAGCCTTCTAGCATCATATATTATTCAACCATCACGACCATAACATCAAAACTACAAAAACCCTCTTTTTCCTTTTTACAACACACGAACCAAACACCCTCTTTTTTATTCATTTCGCTTTCAAAAATCGATTTTCACGACGATCAACTTGTACAACTAACATCTATGCATCAAAATAAACCCAAAAGGACAAAACGGAAAATTAACATTTGAAAACTTACAGAAAATAATCAATTGTATATTCGACATAAACCGGGAAACAAGCCCAAACGTGTTTAAATGAACACAACCAAACACTCGTATCAACCCGTAATATTCATGTTCTCCAATCAAAGTTGGAAAATATTGGTGGTTATGGGGTTGAATTGCGGACGACCAAGAGACACATACACAAGTGTGTGATTTAAATGTTTTATTAGAAATGAAATGAAAAAGAATAAGAAAATGAACTTAAGTGGAAAGCAAATATGTGTATCACATCTTTAGACATCTTGCTAAAACAAGCCATTTTGTTGCCCTTGTTTGACCCTTATTACCAGCCAGATTCACGAACCCGCACTTCATGAAATGACTATGCCTGCAAACAATCCGTTTAGGACACGTGCGAAACCCTCCTCCTTCAGCCCAACACCTTATGTTTGTCCCACCTCAAGATCTTATTTGGATATATTGTTTTCGATCAACCGATGTTGATGAATTACTCACGCCTCCACCAAAGTGTTATCTCCCTGCCCCTGAAGTCATTGCGCTAATTGATGAAGGTAGTTACTCCCATTTCTCGCTGTATCAACCTGGTATCACCTTCCTCAAACAAAAGTTAAACCAAGATGCATCCATCAACCAATAACTCCCAACAACACCTAAAACTCAACCTCCCATCATTCCTAACGATGTTGAAGAAGACAATCATGATATTGAAGTTGCACATATGGGTAATGATCCATACTTTGGTATCCTAATTCCAGAAATCCTTCTGATCAATTTTCATCGTCGGATTCTATTCATACAATTGGTCATCCAGATCACCAAAATATCTAAACACAATAGTAAATGAACTAAGGATCACCCATTGGAAAATAAATCGGTGAACTCGAAGACCAGTTTCCACAAGGATGCATTATCATGAGGCAAAGCTCTTTCTGTACTATATTGCTTTCCTCACTGCGGTTGAACCCAAGAGGTATAAAGCATGCTTTGACTACCAACTCCTAGCTGGATTGAAGCAATGCAAGAAAGAGGCTCAATGAGTTGAACGCCTTAAAATATGGAGCTCGTAAACCCCGAACAATAAAGCTTATGGTTATTACGTGAAGTGATCTACAATAGGTAAAGCACATGAACGAGGAGGTCTTCTAAAGACAAGGCACGTTATGTTAGGCCCGTGTACCGTCAAGAAGAGGGAATTATTTTGAAGAAGTCTTTTTCTCTGATGTATGATTAGAGCTATTAAGGATTTTTTCTTTGCAATTGTCACTTACATGAACATGGTCGTTCTACCAAATGGATGTCAAGACTAATATGCGTTCTGAATGGTAATTTGCGGAGAGAAGTTTATGGTAGCCAGTCGTATGGTTTTGTGGATCCAGATAACCCCAATCACGTGTACAAACTTAAGAAAGCTCTTTATGATTGAAACAGCTCCACGCGCATGGTAAGACAGTTGTCTTCGGTTCCTGATATCGACCTAAACTTCTCCAAAGGCTCAGTGGATCATACTCTGTTCATTCCGTAAGAAGGCAAGAATTACTTCGTGGAACAATTATATGTCCGACTGAATTTATCTTTGCTGCATCACACCTAACGTTGTGACCTATTTGCTAAAATCATATGTTCAAAATTTAATATGTCAATGATGGGAAAAATCTCATTTTTCTTAGGATTATAGATTTTTCAAAATCCCAGAGGCATCTTTATTAACCACTTAAAATATGCCCTTGAATCTTTAAAGAAATACGGTTTTGATTCTTGTGACCTAGTGGATACTCCCATGGTGGAGAAATCCAAACTGGATAAGGATAAAGAAGGGAAAGCCATTGATCCATCACACTATCGTGGTATGATTGGCACCCTCCTTTATCTCATAGCCAATAGACCTGACCTATAATTTGCTATATGCATGTGTGCCCGGTAGCAGGCACGGCCTACCAAAAAGCATGGTGCACCTCGAAAGGGTAAATTAACCTTTGCTATTCTTTTGGCTCAGCATCCTCTTCACCTTGTCGCAAAGTACCAGGACCAACATACCATCTTCTAGCAACATAATCAATAATGAATATCTTAAAACAGGAATATGGGTGCCAAGAAATACCATACAAACAACTCAATAACAAATATCTTAAATATACTTATTAGGCTGTGATCATATGTATTTAACTATTTAAAAATTTAATTGGCGACGATGTTTCCTAACTTTACCGCTACAATATAGACCCAAACAAATTCTCCTAAGCTTGATGACTGGCCTATCATATTCATATCAGAAAAACCAAAAATGAACGAAACCCCTAAATTCTGAGTAAACCCTAATCTCAAAAAAAAATTGAAAATAAAAACCTCAAATCAAGTACAGCCGGCATATGATAAAACTGTGTTATGAATCCCACACAAAACTTATGGAAGAAACTGTGAAGAAGCCTCAGGAAACTGGTGTCATCTATGTGTGGAAAAAAAAGATATGGGGGTGACACAGTGAAGAAAACTAAAGAAGTCGGTTATTAGTGTTTCTAAAAAAGAAATGAAACGGGCCAGTTTTTTCTTGCCCACAAAAGACGGGAGCCCAAAGAAAAATGACACCGTTGTCATGGATTTACGTATATTCAATTTCATGTATAAATATAACCAAGCCAAGCCTAAGCATATATTTTAGCCGACATTCTCATATGTATAAGTGTATAACAGTTCAACATTCTACTAATTCTGAATTGAATGATACAATTACAGTCCTTTACTTTTAGTCATATCCAAAGTCTAACAACTTAACAGGTTTATGTAAAAAAATGGTAATGAGCAAAATATATACTAAACATTAGGATGTTTGTTAGTAAATTTGTATTTCTACTATAATTATTTTTCTTTCTATGAATAACCTCTAATAATGTAATCACAATTCCAAAATAGTTTGCAAACTGAGGAAATATGAATACAACCTATGTTTAAATTAGTAATCAAACAGTATTAAAATCATTAACGCATAATAAAATGTACGATCAAATTATACGGTTAGATGAATGTACAAAATGATACATCATCCAAATAGCACGAACATGAAAGTTTTAGCAAATTACTTTATTTTGGCAATTGTGATTTTATTTGATTTCTTTGAATTTGCGAAATTGTGATGGCTATGCTTATGTTAAGCAGCATTTATAGTGATTTATAGATACTCATTGCTAATAATTTCCAGAATTTAGGGTGAAAGGGTGTAGAGATCGCCTAGGGATGGAAGTTCAAAATAGAAAGTAATCATACCGGTTGTATCTTAAAAAACAATGTCTATAACATAAATACAAATAGACATGTTGTTACTTGCACATCGATGTCTTTTATTGTGTTAAAAGACTGGTTTTCACCCGCATAACCAGTTTTTATGCGTTTTGTATTATATAAACCTGTTTTTTCTAGAAAACCAATCCCAATTCGTTCCATTCCCTGTAGTTTTTGATCATAGGAATAGGGTTTTACATAACCGGTCTTTATTTGGGGGTGTTTATAGCCTTTTGTGTAGTAGTGACCCTTCTCAATTCCATTTCATCTTTACTCTTCATTAAGCTGTTGCTTAATGAACCTTATCAAATCTAATGCAACAGTACTTTCTACCTCAACTTCTAATCTAAAATCAAGCATTCTTTGCAGCAATTCCTTGGAGAGAGGATATTTTCTTTCAACTAGCATGTGAATGACTGTTCCATCCTTAACCTCTAGTATGCAAACTCCACAAGCCTCATACAGTCTCTAAGTGACAATCTCCTAATCTTGTTGATCATTCCAGAAATTACCTTGATCAGTTACTTCTATTGAGGATTCCCTCATAATCTTCAAGTCTCCCTAAAAGATCAAACTATATTCCTTCTGTGTGCTTTCTGAGTACTGCTCCATTACCAAATCATATTATAAGTGAAACAAGATCTTGTCTAATCAAAATTTGAGGTACTTCATTAGATAGGTATGAATGCCCGTGGAAATTCCCGAATGACTCTGTAGACAACACGGGAATCCCCCTCTGTGATGAAACCTTGTCCAATCTTAGAAATAATATTTTGTCACCATTATTTCACTATACAATCTAGGTACCATTATACATAACAATTTTAGACACTTTCTGTGTTCATCATCACTATCAATAATGGTTGTGGTCCTTTTCTTTTCCTTAGCAATCATCTTCTATGACCGACCTTTTCTCTTCTTTATACCCTGCTCTGGTATATCTTGCTTTGCAGTACCTTAGCCGAGACATCTCCTTGATAATCTTCTTCTTCTAGTCAGGACATCAGCTTGCGTCATTCATTTCCGTAATCATTCTTTCATCTTCAGTAGAACCAATATCTAATGACTAAACAGCAGCGATACATCACAACACCTATTTACTTTTTCGTACAAAGCCTTTATTTCATCAAAGCTTTTGGTCTTCAAATCAGCATGCTTCTTGTTTCCAACATGTTTCAAATAAGTCATCATTGAATTCTAAACTGATTCTTTTTTGGAGGTTTGTTTCTAATAGCTTAGAAGTTTTGTTGAGCAAGGATCTTCTTTAGTAGCTATAGTCTCATGAAGAAATTTTGCTCTCTCTCTACCTAGTGAATTGTTCTCTCTCTGCTTCTTGTGCTCTTTCAGCTAGAAGTCTGTCAACTTCAATGTTGAATAAGGTTATATTCATTAAAGAGTGCAGTCTTAGTTACTTCCTACTCAGTTAGCCTTTTTGTCTCTTCTTCAGCTTCCCATTCCTTTTGCATTTTTCTAGCCACCTCTTCATCATGAAATTTTGATCAAATTCTTTATATAGCCTCAGTAGTTTCTTCAATTCAGTATCAATTCCTCATCTTCTTCAATCCTTTTTTTGCCTTTATCATTTGGATCAATCTTGGGAAGAGGCTTCAATGTTAATACTGATCATGTTGAAGTGGTCCTTTGGCTTGGCTCATGTTAAGAAGAACTTGAGCAATAGTTTCATCATCTCTAAATATTGTAGGAGTAGGTGTTGGAGTTGTTGGAGTAGCACTTCTTCCTTTAGTTTGATCAATAGTACCTTCATCTGGTCTGTCGGTACTAACTTCTTCCTTGTCAGTACTAACTTTTTGCTTGTCAGTACCTTCATCTGGTCTGTTGGTACTAACTTCTTCCTTGTCAGTACTAACTGTTTGCTTGTCAATACTAAGTGCATCTTCAGTACTAACTTCCTTTTCTGCACTTTCCTTCTCTTTATGCATTACATATCTTGTCCTCCCCACATCTTGAGCATCCTCAGTCTCCATATAGTCAATTGCATCATCATCAAGCTCATCAAAAGTTGGATCTTTATGGACTGAAGGTTCAGCTTTGGCAGATTTCCTCCCCTGTTTGGATATAGACTCCTTTTGCATCCATTGTTTCTTTAAGGATTTCTTTCCTGCCAATCTGTGCTTCATGGATACACTCTTCATCCAAGCTCTGTAGTATGTGATAACAGGTTTTGCTTGCTTCTTAAGCTTCTTGATCTGTGCCTTCAAGTGTTTAATTTATTTGGCTTGATCTGTAACCTGTGTACACAAGGAGATACAAAGATGATACACACTTTGGAGTGTCATGCCACCCTCATTCCCTAAAAGGGATTTATCACTGGATGACTAACCTCCATGATTACCACCAAAACCCTCTGGAATGGAATCAGTAATATGAGAAGTAGGTGAAGGTCTAGGAGAAGTGTTAGTCTGTGTCTCATGTTGGTCTGTATTTGGGTGAGGAGGAGAGGGTATGGGTTGAGGTTCAGATGGTCTTTCCGACTCTTCACCCTCATCCGCTGTTGGTTGAACCAACATGTTAGGAAACAGAGGTGTGACTTTCCCTGAAAAATGTTTTCCCTTTTTGACCATAAACGAGAAAACTTTACTAGTTAAAGCATTAATAGGAAAATGGTCTAAGGGCACAGGCACATTCTTTAGCCGTTTATCCAAAAAGACTGAAATAAATCTTGGATACATAACAAACTTTTTCTTTGCATCCAAGTGTCGCATCATACCATCAAAAATTAATTTAGAAAAATTATATTTATGATTAGTGGTTAAGCAAATTACTGCTGTGGGAATATTAGTGGGAATTTGATCCCAAGAAGTGCTTTTAGAACTTATGTAGTGATTCATGGTATGAAAAAGAAATCTCCACTGGGGTGAAAATAGGGCTTTGTTAAATGCTAAGACAGTTAGGTCCCCCTCATACCCCATTAGCTGAATAGCATCAAATATAGCCTAATTTGGTAAAGAATCTATCCCATCAGCATCATTAAAAAGAAGATCACTTCTTATTAATGCCTCTGAGATAGACACAGGCTTGCCAGCTACTTTGGCAGTAATATACATAACATTGATTGATTAGTTTGGATTTAGCAGACATCCTAAAAACTGATCAACAAATGTAGATAAAGACTACTAAACTTAACAGGTGTGAGCAATGGAGCTTTGCGTAAGAAAGCTGATAATCTCATGAAACTCTGTATTCCCATCAGTCTTTTCCAAATAAGCGACCATGTTGTGTTTAGGGCACGATTCAAGAACAGCCATACTTGATGAATTGATAAGCGACGATGAGTAAAAGATTAGGGTTTGATAGAAGAAAGCGATTAAGAGAGTTTACGTGAGTAAACTGTGCAATCGAGATGGGTTTATATAGGTTGAACAAACCCAAAATCAAAGAAACCATTTCAATTTACACTTTAGACCCTTGGCGGTATTTTCTCCAACGTCTTTATAGCGGTACTATCTTTGCCCAACGGTATTAACTTTGCACTGTCGGTACTAACTTTTGTCAACCAAAAATTGAACAAGTCTGGCAACAACAGTTCTTCAGTACCATTTATATCTCTTTCCAATGACTCTCTAAAACCCAAATAACTCCATGAAAATCATCACTATGGTCAAGATTCTTCTGCACACTGAACACTTCATACAAACTATACAACAAATCATATTGCCTCCCCTTAGCTAATGCAGCTTATGGATTGATCATCCCAATAGTAACAACCAAGAACTGAAACCTGCTAACATCAAATGCCTTGGTTAGAAGATCAGCTACATTGTCATCAGTGTGTATTTTTAGCACCTGTATAAGTTTCTTCTCATATGCATCCCTTATGAAGTGGTGCCTAATTGCAATATGCTTTGTTTTGGAGTGAAATATTGGATTCTTTACAATGCATATAGTACTTTCATTTTCAATGTAGATCTTTGTGTTCATGAAATTGAACCCATAGTCTAAAAGATACCATCTTCTTTCTGTTTGACTTGTAATCCAAGAAAGAAGGGGAGCTCTCCCATAGAACTCATCTGAAATCTACTCTTCATTAATGCCTCAAATTCATCACACCAAGATCTCTTTGTAGAACCAAAAATAATATCATCCACATAAACTTGTACTAATATGATATCATGTTTGTCCTTCTTAATGAAAATAGTCTTGTCAATAGTTCCTCTTTTATATCTATTCTTCAACAAGAAAGTAGATAAAGTAGCATACTAGGCTTTGGGAGCTTGGTGTAAACCATAGAGAGCTTTCACTAATTTATAGACCTTCTTAGGATCTATAAAACCTGGAGGTTGAGACACATAGACCTCCTCATTAATTTTGCCATACAGGAAGGCACTTTTTACATCTATCTGATAGACTATGAATCCCATGTGAGAAACAAAAGCTAAAAAGATCCTAATGGCTTCAATCCTGGCCACAGGAGCAAAAACCTCATCATAATCTATCCCTTCCTCTTGCCTATGTCCCTAAGTAACTAACCTTGCCTTATTTCTAACCACAACACCTCTCTCGTCCTTTTTATTTCTATAAACCCATTTTGTTCCAATTGCCTTTTTCCTATAAGGCAAATCTACAAGAATCCAAACTTTCTGAATCTTGAATTGCAATAGTTCTTCCTGCATAGAATCAACCCAACTTTCATCTTCAAGTGCTTCAGAGATCTTCTTGTGTTCATTTTAAGACAGGAAGCAAGCAAATAAACAATGTTGGGAGTCCTTATGATTATTTCTCCTTTGCTTTTGAATATAACTTACAAAAGCATGGGTCTAGAACTTTCGGTCACTTTGCTTCTTGTTTGAACTGCTGATTGTGGATCTCCAAGAATTAGAGTTGAAGGATGAATAGAGTTAATCCTTCATGTAGGAATAGGACTGACATTCACAACAGTTTCTAGATTTGTGAAATCAGCCACTGCACCCTCATCATCATAAGATGCATTGGTAAAAATGCCAGCAGTAGGATTGTCATAAATTTCCTCAAGTGCAGGTATACCTGAATCATCTTGGTCAGTATTGGTTAGATCAGTGAAGGATAGTCCACCATAAGGACTGACAATACTAACTGGTGTGCTAGCAGTATTAACTATGTTAGTACTGTTAGCTTTAGCAGCTCTTGCCTGAAGAAGCAAATCCTCAGTTTCTTGGGCAAACTCCTTCCTGAGAACTTCAGCTGCATCATTAGCATCCTGTTCTTGTCTTTTAAGTCTTTTAAGCTCTTCCAAAAAGACTTGATCCTCCTTATCTACTGGCTTTAAATCAGGATGATTGGTAGGTTCTTTACCTACATTATTTGTTTTTGAGCTCTTGACTGTTGAAGTATAAGAAGACCATATTGGCAGTACAAAGTAGTCCTGAGCAGATTCAGCTTCTATTTTAGAATCACCTGCATCAATATTATCTTCTGTACCTGCATTATGATTAGCTTCTTGTGGACCTGCATGTTTGTTAGCTTGATTCTCTGATCTCACAGGTTGATAATTCATTGAATCAGTTAAATAATCAAGATCAAACAGCCAAGTTGGTCCTTTCCCTGCAACATTTGGTTTATTTTCTAAAAAGGTTATGTGCAGGTTTTCTTCAACTCTCTTGGTTTCTAAATTGTATACCCTAAAAGCCTTGCTTTGTAGAGAATACCCAACTAAAAACCCTTCATCTGATTTCCCATCAAACTTGCCCAGGTGGTCAATGGTATTCAAGATGGTCACATGGCACCCAAAAGGTCTTATATAGCTTATGATTGGTATTTTACCAGTTATAAGTTCATAAGGTGTCTTATTTTGAGGCTTGGTCACTAATACCCTATTAAGGACATAACAAGCAGTACTAACTGCTTCAGCCCAAAAAGTGTTAGGTAAAAATGAATCTGCTAGCATAGTTCTAGCAGCCTCAATAAGGGTCCTGTTCTTTCTTTCAGCAACTCCATTTTGTTGTGGAGTTCTGGCATTACTGTATTCCCTCTTGATCCCTTTTGACCCACAGAATTCAATAAAATCCATGTTCTTAAATTCTGTACCATTATCACATCTAATAGTTTTAACTTTTTGATTTAATTGGTTCTCAATTTGTCTTATAAAGTCCTTAAGGATTCCACTAGTTTCATCCTTAGTTCTTAAGAAGAACACCCAACTAAACCTGCTAAAATCATCAGTGATAACCAGGCAATAAGTCTTATGGTTTAAGCTCCTTACAGATGTAGGTCCAAACAAATCCATATGCAGAAGCTGTAAGGACTGACTAATAGAGCTCACTGATTTGGCCTTACAGGAGGCCTTGTGTTGCTTTCCTTTCTGACAAGCAACACAAGTGTGGTCATTTTGAAAAATCTTTGAAGGTAAACCTCTTACAAGGTTTCCCTTCACAAGTTTGTTTAAATTTTTAAAGTTAACATGACCCAACCTCCTATGCCATTTGTTAGATTCATCAATTGTGGCCTTTGCAATTAAACAGGCTAAACCTCCCGAAGGAACAATGCTCTCTAGATTGAAATTGTACATATTGTTTTGTTTGGGGATTCTAAGTAAAACTTGATTTGCATCAGGTAACTTAAATTCAGGAGACAAAACAAGACATTCAGAGTCAGTAAATAGAACCTTGTTCTTTTTGTCACACATTTGTGACACAGAAAAGAGATTGAAATGCTGAAGTTCTTTCACAAAGCACACATCCTCAAAATCTAACTTTCCTGTTTTTATTTTACCTTTACCAGTTATGTAACATTTACTTCCTCCAAAAGCAACAGGGCCACCATTAAAGTCTTGATATTCAGCAAGGTAGGCCTTGTTTCCAGGCATGAAACATCCACTATCAACAATTCCTTTGTTCTGTAAAGCTCTATGTGGATAATCCTGCACATTAAATATAAGAGATTAGATTCTTTTAGGGACCCAAGCCTGTTTAGGCTTGAGTCTGCCTAGTGGATCTTTGAAAGAAACAATTTCTAAGACTTGATCCACTATTGTATTTGGAGACTTTGTGCCAGTAATGTCTTTGTGGTCTCCAATTACAACCCGCTGAGGGCTTAACAGCAGTTTCCCTTTTTCCCTTAACAACACTAACTACATTTACCTCAGCAGTATTAACCTTTTGTTTTGAAAAATTTGTTCTAAGTGTTGTTGTTCTATTAAATGACTTTCTAAAAGGTGAAACAGATTTATGAAAGCCAGCTTTTGGTCTAGCATTAGTCACAATAGGCTTAACAGTATTAACTTTCCTAGCAGCATTAATTTGTACTTGTACTGCCTGACTGTTAAAATTATGCCTACAGTATTAACTGTGTTAGTACTGCTTTTGGAACAAATTGGTTTTGATGATTCATTCTTTGCACATTGTTCCAAACTGGTTTATTCTCCCTTTGAACATTGCCCTTACCCTTCTGTTTGTTTAGTTCACCCTGTTTAGCCATCTTTTTCTCATGAAAATCACAATCTCTGATAAGATGACTAAGACTTCCACATACAAAACATGCTTTTGTAGTAAACCCATATCCCAAACCCAATTTTTTAGTCATTAAACCACTACAATTCTTTTTAACAGGTTTAGGACTCTGACTACATGTGTTTTGTTCTATAACAGTTTGCCTAGGAGTTTTTACATGCTTATCAGCAAAACTAGGTATTTCCTGTTCTTTTGTGGGTAGAGACACGTGTTCATCTTCACTATCTGATTCATACTCCTCAATGATAGGAGCATCAGACCAAACTTTATATGTTGACTTACTACATTGGGTTCATTGACAACTGGTTCAGGCATAGATTCATTTGTTTCTTCACTACAATTAGATTCACAAGAATTAAGGTCACTGCTCCTAGCATCAGATTCACTAGGTTTAGATTGCTTTGGACCATATGTAAATTGTGAGTCATCTATTTCTTTATCAGGTCCAGAAGGGATATAGATCCCTGTCATTAGAGGGGGAACAGCATGCATTCCCTCTGCATATCTATCATTCACAAGACTATTTTCTGTTTCACTTGTCCTACTAACAAACACACTTTGAAAAACTTCATTTTCATAACTTAAAACACTTTTATTCATTTGATTACCATACCCAAGCCCAGCCTTATCCCTAGCACTCATCTGACTATTTAGCAAAATATTAAGATTTTTAGAAGAGTTGTGCCATTTTTCTACTTTAGCTTTTAAATCTTCTTTTTCTTTTTCAGCTTCTGCCAATAGTTTCTTATGGTATGTAAGGACATCAGTTTTATCATCTAAGTCAATTTTCATAAACCTTATCTTTTCCTCATACCAAAGTTGACTTTGTTGATGAGCAACTAATTGTGCTTCAACTTTCTTTAAAGCTTGAGTATATGCCTGTATTTCTATACTGGCATCTCCAAGTTGTTCCCTCTGTTCATCATACAATTTTTTAAGTTTAACATAAGATTCTTTACATTCTTTTGAACAAGAAGTTACCTCTGTGTCTGAACCTGAACTGTTGCAAGCCATGAAAGCATAGTTCTCCTGTTCATCTTCTGAGTGACTGGTCCAATCAACACCTTCTCCATCAAGAGTCACCAAAGCTTTAGAGTCCTCCTGTTTACCAGATCTTCTCCCATTGTCTTTTTCCTTATTCCCAGTGTTCCAAGCATCTCTCCTCCTACTATCTTGATTCCCCTTGGATCTGCATTCTCTAGCAAAATGCCCTGTCTTGTGACAACTATAGCACTCAACTTTGGTTTTGTCAAAACCAACCGGTTCCTTGGCATCAAATTGTAATTTTCTACCTGTCTTTTTGTAGAACTTTTTCATTCTCATGGAAATCATGGCCACCTGCCATTTTAAGTCTATTTCTTCTAAATCAAACTCATCAAGCTGTTCCAGATCCTCATGATCCAATTGTGGGCAACTGGATTGATTTGAAAGTAAGGAATATGATGAAGTATGTTCATTTTGTGAGTTATGACCAGAAGAATTAGAAACACCATAAGCGGTACTAACATCATTAGTACTGCTAGTGTTCTTTGAAACGAATGCCACATTCTGCGTGCTAGAGGATGATGCAGTAGAGCCTTTAACATCAGACTCAAAGACTCTAAGATTATTATACAGATCATCAAAATTGAGACTGTCCACTCCTGGCTTGGTCCTCATGATTAAGGAAACTTGAGACCAGGCAGAAGGTAGAGACCTAAGGAACTTCTGATTTGCATCTTCAGTGGAAACGCCTGCACCATGAATCTCTAGTTGACTCAGAAGACTCTGAAACCTGTCATAGCCTTTATGTAGCCCTTCTGAGTTTGATACAGAGAAGCCTTCAAACTGTTGCTTTAGAATATACTTCTGCATCTTCTTTGATTCATCATTTCCACCAAATCTAGATTTGATAGCTTCCCACATCTCTTTAGCATCAGTCATTTTATGAAATTTAGCAAGATGATCTTCTGGTAAAGCCATAAGCAAGGTGGTCCTTGCTTTTCTTTCTCTTTCTCTGGCTAAAATTTCTTCTGCAGTCTTGGGAGGCAGAACCTTTATTACACCATTTGTATCTGTTAAGACACTCACAGGACCATTGCCTCTTTGAATGACTTCCCATCCCAGATAGGATAGTCTGTATGGGCCAAATAATGTTTCATTTTCATAGCCCATATGTCATATTCTCCCTTATTAAGAATAGGAAGTTTAATGGTTGAAACAGTTGGGGTTTTTGTTGTTGTTGGTGTTTGTGATGGTTGGAGGTCGGTTGGTGGTTGTGGAATAATCCTCATCTGATCCCAGCCATTGGAATAGATTTTTAAGTATGAGGTTTTATAATGGTTTTAGTTCTTCTTAATCAGAGTTTATTACAGGCTATGATACATTGTAGATCCTTTGAATATAGATCTTTCTCCTTATTAAGGGGTTATAACTAATATGGCATAGATCCACACAAAAATAAAAGGAGAACAATGACTATAAACACGATGGTTTATGCCGGGAAAACTTAACTTATAATGCTAAGAGAACAAATGAATATTGATAACTATCTTTTGTTTAATATGGCTAAAAACGATTACGATTACTAACTATGAGATATGAGATTGTATATAATGTATTATATGTCTTCTCTAATGCAGTAGGGTTCCTTTTATAGACTGAGGGATAATACCAATTAAACAGACTTACAAACGCGTAAAGGATAATGCATTTCTTTTCTATAATATCTCAAACATATCTCTTAAACTGGTACTTAACTTTTTTTTTAACTAATAGTACTAACTATAATGATCAATTCTAATTATTTTTTGTACTGTCAGTACTAAATTAAAACTATCTGTTGTCAGTATATTGGAATTTATCACAATACAAGATAGGAAATGATGGCGTTGGCCAAATTTCTAGAGAGAGAATGTGATAGTCTAGTGAGAGAAAACAACCTTAAATGTACTGTATTATCAAAATGAACAACTCCAACCCTTCCCATGGCTGGACAGGGTATTTATACAAGTGATTTTGGGTGCCCCTAAATGGGCATAGAGTGGGCTAATAGTGGGTAAAGACCCGGCCCACACCATAAGTCTACGGTATAACTAAACGATTAAAACTAAGAAACACGAGCTCATCCTATGCATTGATATAACTCTGGGGTGACCGAGTCTTTTACATGGATTTTCATAATCCTAACAATCTCCCCCTAAGGTAGGTCACCCTAGATAATACAAATTGAATCCTAGCATTATACTTGACTTAATCTTTGATTCTGGCTTGTAATCTTTTGATTCTTCAACATTCGTCGTTGTACATCAAGTAGTGATCTTTAGTCCTTGGACTTGAGTGATCTTTGAGCTTTCTTTAAGATCACCATCCACTTTAAATCTCTTAATCATCCTTCTTATAGAATATTGCCTTCATATGATGTTGTGACTTTCGGACCCGCATACTCACACTCTTCTAGATCATGATAGTACTTATCAGAGCTGCGTCAATTCATAATCTGGACCGAATCGATGCCTAGTGTCACAAGTTTTAAGCTTTTATCAAAATTCATCCTCTGTCAATTCATAATCTGGACCGAATGGATGCCCGGTGTCACAAGTTTTATCCATTAAGGATCTTACAAGTAACCTACCTAGAGCTTGTTTGATGTTGGCTCTAGCAGTATTTCCATCTTTATTGTGAATACTTTCGTATCACTCGGATGTTCTGGCAATATCACAAGGACAATGCGTAGGACTCTTAAGATAATCCTTGTTTTCACAGTTGAGTTGTGTGAAACACTTAGGTATATTGGATAGATTCCTAACGGATTTTATTTGATGATCTCATGGAACTCTAGACTCATTATTGCATTTTTAGTTTTTGGTAGTCAGAATGGGCTGGGAGCGGTATGAAACCTTTTCAATATGTCTAATCTCGGAGTGTGAGGAAGTCGATAGAAATGTTTTGATCTCACGTTGAGAAGTGAAACCATGGATTCTCGATAGCATATGCTGTTGTGCTGCGTTCACTGGGTCCATGATACCTTATCTTCAATGTTAGCATCAACCTTGTGATTATTGACTGGCATACGGCAGTTACCCAGTTTATTACCAAGGTTTAAGGAGGGCTGGATTTTCTTTCACCCTTTATCTTAGTATTTCTTTTTCATTTCTTCAACCCCTTCAGGGTTATATACGAGATTTAATTACTAGGGAACATTGTTTGGGGTGTGTTCCAGTACTGCTCCATCTCAGTCCGTACTATTCCCTTTATTCTCACATTACTCATTTTATATCACATTCCTTAAGGTCTTCTATATAAATGTGGATTGTCCCTGTGGTAGATCCCTCCGGCTTCTTAGCGTGGATAATGGGATCGAAGTACCTAACCTTACCTTCCTTATACTCCATAAATGTAATTATTGGTTGGTCTTGGTGATTCAACAATTGCCATCATAACCATTCGCTCCCCCTCAATACGTGCATCGATATTCGAAAGAGTTTAAACACATTTAGAGAGCCTACAACTCAAGTTTACAACTTTTATACTATAAAGAACCATTAAAACAATTGCATGCGTAAAAAATATGTGCCCAATGCGTATATTATCTCAAATAAAAGGATCCCACTCGGAGCTATTATTACAAGTAAACGATTTATGTTACATCTAAAGTTAAAATTCGTGCAAATTTCAATTTGTTATATAAAGTTCAAGTTCTTCAGTTTTCAGCCATTAGAGATGTCTATGCTCTTTTAAAACTTCTGTATTTCAGCCATTAGATGTTTATGCTTCAACTTTTCGTCAATTATCAACGGCTTCAAATCATATGTCACTCCTGAAGTTTTACATTCTTTCAACGGCTTCAGGTTCTATGTTCTTCAAAAAAAAAAAAAAAAAAATAAATCTCCATTTCCATCTAACCAATCAACAGGTGATGTTCCAGCAAAACATCTTCCTCGTCTAAATCAAATTCACATGATAGTAGCTTACATACTTCCTCATCTTCGGCACCTACTATCGGTTCATTCTTTGGTTTAATTGAGTCCTCCAAACATGAATCTCATTTAAATTTCCATGATTTTACCTTAAGCTTGTGCTCGTCCTCATCTTTGGCACCTATTATCGGCTCATTTTTTGGTTCCATCGAGTCCTCCAAACACGTATTTGTTTCAGTTTTGCCTCTTGAAATAAAATTTATATACTATTGATGTGAGAACGTCAGGTTAGAAACCGTTAGAGTTTTTATAACGCCTTGAATTTTTATGTCTTAGGTATGTTCTTGAATTTTTATAGATTTTATCAAGTATTTTAACTCATTCAAATAAGCTACACAAAAGTTCAAGTCCACAAAATTCGTGTGTCAGAGGGTCAAGATCTATGAGTTAAGCTCTGATTCGGGGTGACTAGTTAATATGTAGAACTAATACCAAAATGAATTTCAAGTCTATAGATGCATGCATAAGTGAGATATGATCAAAACAAGTCACAAGAACAAATTTGGAAACTGGGCCAGTTTGACATTTCATTTTAAAATGACCATTTAGGAATTCAATAGTTGGTTTCATCATGTAAGGCAACTATGGTTTTAAGGATAAAACATAATCCTAACTTTGAGAGTTTGAATTAAGGAAAAACATTAAAATATGACCAAGTTATACCCCCTTTAAAGTTGACCTAAAAATGTGTTCTTAAAAAGTTAGATTTACACACTTGTCTTATAAGCATGTTTTGGACGACCAAACCCATTTTTAAAGTATGTGGCTACTTTTGGATGGAAAGCTAACTCAAAGGGATACCTCTAGGACCAAAGAACAAGCCATGATGATGATTTTTGAGTGAGTTATGACCCTTTAAAGTCGACACAAATTTTCAATCATCAAGTTGTCTAGATTTATTAGTTCATTTTCATACATTTCCCCTTTATCAAACACTGAAAATGACCCAACCAAGACCATGAACCATTTTAACAACCTTTTTAATGTATTTTTATG
>BQNB010000134.1:88379-133379 GCA_026074375.1 Tanacetum coccineum | reverse complement strand
CTATCTTCATGGTTATGTATTCTGTTACAATCTCCACTAATTTGAACTTTTTATCCGCAGATACTTTGTTTTCAGCTTAGATGACCTATGGTTGTTATTCAAAATATATGTATCTTCAGTTGTGAATTTGTATTGTTATATATGCTTATTTAAGAATCAATGAAGTTAATATATTTTGATTGTGTTGTGTAGCAACTAGCAAAATGTAATGTATTGCTGTTGAATTCAGATTTTCTAGATTTCTTGTAGTAAGGTTAACAAATATGCCCTGTCTTATATTATGGTCACTGTTGGATCTAATCTAAACTTGAAATCAAAATATACCAAAATAATCTTGAATCTTAAATCTTTATAAATCTGAATCTGTCATCACAGGTTTCTGTTTACAATCGATTACTTATTTATACAAAATGAAAGGGTGCGTCTAAGAGTTGTGTCGTTCGATTTGAACCATTGTGACCCTTGAAAAACTATTATTTAACTGCTTTTGTAACCGTCATTGTAACTGCCTTTTGGCCTCTGGATTGGGATTACCCATATTAGGTTTTGGCCTAATATTCTCCCCCATAATCACAATCGTTGTGTCTTCAATGTCTTCATTTTTGTTTAATCCTTTGAACCATTTTTGAGATAATAGTACTCCAAAAGTATGTCTTGACTCTAGGCTTTCTTCTGTTATTTTCTTCGATTTGTTGATCTTCCACACTTAGTTTATCATGCTCTTGATCTTGTCCTTCTTTATCTTCCTCTAAAATAATTTCTCCAAACTTTGAGTCTTCATGATCATAGTCTTTAGCAAACCAAATACTTTTATTTGTTGTGTATCCTTGCTAGATTTTCTTTGAGTCTTGTTGGAAGCTTGTGGATTGCCATTAATATTGTGGTTCTAAGATCTTCTTCCCATAAGGTTCGAATGATTCTCGTTCCTTTTGTTGTCTCTTGATTCTTTTACGCGAAAAATGTGAAGGGCATAATGTCCATATTCATTGCAATTATAACATTTTACTTTGCTGAAATCTATTGGCCTTATTATTTCTTCATTGTAATCTTGTTGAGAAACTTTATTCTTTCCATGTTTGTCTTCTATTCGTCCGATTTCGGCTTTGTGGTGGATTGTATCTTCCTCCTCCTTTGTTCTTATAGTGATGTCTTTGACCGTTATTGTTGTGTTTTGCAAACAATACTTTATCTTGATCTTCGAATGCTTTTCCTTTCTTAACCTTTATTCTTTCTTTGAAGGTTTTCAATCTTCCGATTGCTTCTTCTACTGATATTTCATCTAAATCTGAGTATTGTTCAATAGATGCAACAATCTGAAGGAATTTGTCAGGTACGACATTTAATAATTTTTGTACGACGATGGAATCTTCAATTGTCTGCCCTAGACTAGCGGCTTTGTTTACTAGAGTTGTTAGTTTTGCGGTGAAGGTGTCAATTGCCTCGTCTTCCTTCATTGTGACCCTTGAAAAATAGTTATTTAACTGCTTTTGTAACCGTCATTGTAACTGCCTTTTGGCCTGCGGATTGGGATTACTCGGATTGAGTTTCGGCCCAATAGTCACATTTGAAAATATGATAGCCCCTATGGGTGCCGACATAATGAATGTTATTATAACAATTGTGGTCTTGCCTATGGCCATGCAATGAAAGTTACTGCAATACTAAAAAACTCATGATGCCCTTGACGTGAATGTGAATACAATCAACTTAGTCGCCATTAGCTGCAATATTGATGGCTATGTCGTAAGTACATATGGTAAACTCGACTCTTCAATTTTAGTTTATCAGGTTCTTGTGTTTCGGCAGACAGGCAGTGGTTTCACCTTTGCAAGGTCCAATGATATTGCCATATTTAGCTGACTTAAACTTGGCAAGGGAGAGGTGACATGTTTATAGTATACGGTTTGACTAATGAAAGATGATTCATGTTCAAGGTTCAAAATGGCCTCACCTCATAGGCATGCTGAGAGATGCTTTTGCAGAGTTTTACAACTCACAAACATATTACATGTACCCTCACAATCTTTTACAGCTCACAAATTTAAATTACATTTCTACATTTACATGCATTTTTTAAGAATTGCTACATACATTCTTTTAGCACGACACAAGATACACTGTCCTGGCTGAAAGTAAAGCTCTTTTTCACCTTGAATTCTTGATTTTTACTTGCTTTTTTAGAGATGTCCTTAACAATGAAGAAAAAAAATCATCTTCCATAATCTGAAATGTATGCATTGAATGCATGTGTTTTTCGCATATATATGTATTTCTTGATGATATTCAATATTTATTGTATCTTTTTGGATGAGAAACAACACAATGTGAACACATTCACATGTGGGTTGGTGTGTGACTATGTGTGGACAAAACTGTTAGACCATATATTATTGACCATGGTTTATTATTATTCAGTAGTTGATATGTGCTGGGTACCAAGTTAAAATTCACCTCAAAAAAAATTCAGTTCCTCTTTGTTTCATGGAATAGTTATATTTTATTGTTTATATTGAAATAATATTCTTACAAACTGTATTGATTTATTTTATTGCATAAATTGGTTACTTTAAAGTAACTTTATTTAATAAATTTATACATTAGTTGTAGGTTTGACCCACTCACATAATGAACAATCGCTTTTAAATATGATTTAGCTATTTTTTTATCATTTCGCTACAATGCAATCTTCAGTAAACTAAATAATATAATATTAGGGTTAGTGGGGTTCAAGGTTATAACTACCATGACGTTTTTAAGGCGTGACTTAAAGCATCACAAAATATAAAAATATTTATAAATTTATATATTTATATCATATTACAAATATATTGAGTTTACAAAAAGTGTCATACGTAAGGAATAAAGTCAAAAAACTATCTTTGCATGTAATCTTTTTTCATTTCTATATAAAAAACGATTTTTATCAAAATTGAATTCAAAAAAGCCTCCATGCATCATGTTTTTTCACTCCTCATCTCACGTTAAGCCTTAAGCTCAAGCCATGGTCTATTGCATGGCGTGGAGGTTACGCCTCGCGCCTTTGCGAGGCCTTAGCGGCACCATGGTGCGCCTTTTTAAACCATGGTGGTGTTAGAGTACACATAATCACAGTTCCAGAAAACATACACACCCTAAATTCATTTGATCAAACCCACAAAAAGGTAGATTTATTAGGTCTGATGGGGGGCAGACGCGGCAGAGTTGGCAACCGATGGTGTAGCAAGGATTCCGGCGCGGTCAAGATGGAGAAGAAGATCAAAAATCACCAGGTGCGATATTTTCTTTACTTTAATTATGTTGATATATTTATCTTAGAAAAAGGGGGTGTTTTTTGTTTGACTTGTGATTTATATAGCTTATTATTTGTTTTGGCACAATTTTTAGTTTAAACTTAGGGTTCGTTTGGTAGGACGGAATGAAATATCAAATGAATGGAATAACCAACATAATGGAATAAACAGTGGAATGTAATAATTCATTACCATTATTAATCATGTTTGGTTTGTATGATAAGACGTAATGGAATCATGATAAAAAGACTAAAATGCCTCATTAGTGATAGGAAGTTAATTTAATATGTTAGTTAATGATGTAGTTTTATGTAATTTGATTCCCTTACAAGATGGAATGAAAAAAAAATAGGAGGCCCCTAAGGAATGCTTTTGGTGTAATGAGTCATTCTTTGTAATGAATCATTACATTCCATAATAAATGTAAACAAAAAACATTTTTTCATTCCATCATAATAATCTTTTTCATTCCCCCTTTGATTACAACATACCAAACACTACGTTAGTGTTTCCTTATTGCTGCCATGATAATTAATATTGGTGGGCAGTCTCAACATTGTCCTAATAAGCTTTTCCAAACATCCCCTTAATTACCTTAACATAATGACATCCACCCAGTCCCCTTTTATTGTGTTTGGTAACATATCTAACTGCTTAAGTAAGCTTATCCAACCACCTCCTAATTAATAAGATTGTTCTAATAATTTCCAAATTAAAACGGCCAAAAAAAAGATATCAATACTTTTTGTGCCTAAATACTAGATAGAACTCATTATAATCAGATAGAACTTTCAAATTGCCAATTGGCCATACAACCCTGATATGAAATCCTCTGATTTTGAATTTCATAAGCGAACATAATGTCGTTTAAAAATGGAAATAGAAATACTGTTACATGCTTGATCTTTAGTATCAGAAGAGACTACATTTATTTAACAGAACGAAAATAGATTATGTATGCATAAGAGTTGCATCCTTTCTGGAAAATTATATTTATCAGCATTTTTTTCATTTGTGTATTCAGATAACAATAAACAGACCCGAGAGGAGAAACGCATTCCGACCACATACAGTCAAAGAACTAATTCGTGCTTTTAATGATGCCAGAGATGATAGTAGTATAGGAGTCATCATTCTCACTGGAAAGGTACTTTTTTTGCTGAAGCAACAACATTTTAAGTATGTCAAATGTCCATATGTGAAAGTTGCATCCTTCCATGACGCCTATTTCATCAGATTTTGGAACAATAATTGCGCTTTTTTTAAATCTTTTTTTGCTGTGATATTGTATCTGACATGGTAGTAGCCTGTGGACCTGATGCAGGAAATGATCATACATTTTATGTAGTCCCAAACACCCCCTATTTGTGGACCTGACGCTGTCCCAAGTTGGAAGTTAAACGGGACAGTTAAGGTAGCGACCTCAGGTCAAAAACAAGGTGGAATGATCCTCATTGTACCAGAAGGCAGACACGCTCTACGACTTGGTAATGATGCTCAGATTAGTCAAGGAGTAAAGTTGGAAAAAGGCGAGATTTATTCAATCACATTTAGTGCTTCTCGCACGTGTGCACAGCTACAGTCGTTGAATGTGTCTGTACCTCTAGCTTCGCAGACTATTGATCTGCAAACGTTGTATAGTGTTCAAGGATGGGATACGTATGCTTGGGCATTTCAAGCTGACCAAGATGATGCCAGTGTTGTTTTTACGAATCCTGGTATAGAAGATGACCCCACGAGTGGGCCCATTATTGATGACATTGCGATTAAGAAGCTTTTCGTGCCAACAAAATCAAAAGGTTAGATTTATTTCCAACAGTTGTTGAAACGGCCAGGGTGGTATTGCCACTTTCGATCCGTTTGTCTAAACTAAATTTTCATTTTTTCAAAAAGTTAATATGTTTAAATATGAATGGGTTTGAGTTAACTAAAGTTACTCATGTGTTTGTTTTCATTCTTACAGATAATGCCGTATTAAATGGTGATTTCAAAGAAGGCCCATGGATGTTTAGAAATGCTTCTTTAGGAACAACTAATTAAAAGTTAGAATACATTGAAAAAACCTAAAATTCTCTCTTCTATGGGAGAAAAAATGGCTCCCTCTATTACCTTAATTTTGATCGCATAATCTTCTTCTTTCTTGATCCGAATATTATATAATACTCTTGTTTAATCTGTTAATCTTATGATTATAATGATTTAACAAGTTTCTTATTTGATTGATGTTTCTCTAAAGATTTAGGGTGCGATCTCTCATTTAGGGTTTGGTGTTTTTTCGTTCTTTGGGATCTTTATTAATTCTTGATCGACTTTCATTATGGAAGTCAGATAGTCCTTCGTGTATTTATATTATTTCCTTCCTTCAAAGGTTTTTCGTGATGAGATAGACGTGGATCTCATAGCTGCTGTGTTGATCTTTTAGTTTTCTTTGTCTAGGGTTTTTTAGGTTACGTTTTGCTTGTTGCAGTCAAGAATGTCGAATACAAGTGATAAGGGTACCATGTTTGGAGATGGTGCTGCTAGGGTTTGTAGGCAGCTTAGAAGTAGTCCAAAGGTGAGTACATCTTCTCCTTTGGTTTCTCCGTCTACTATTATTAACGTGCCCCGAGAACTATATAGTATTGATGTTGCTGCCACTTTTGGAGTTCCATTAACTACTGTGGGTGACTTGCAAAAGTTAATTAATGATATTGATGCTGGTAAACATGATGAGTTATTATCTAAGTTGATAATGTAAGAACTCGTATGGAAAAAACTTGGGATAGCATAGGTTCTATATGTATTCATTATAATACAAAATAAAAAAAAAAGGTTGATCATAATAATGCTGATGTTATCCTTTGTAAGGTTTCGTATGCTGATGATTCAATTAATCTTAATGTTGATGAATTCACAATACCTAGTGACCCTATCGTTTGGTCTGTGGACATCAACAAATCAACATCCTAGGCTGGAGTTGCGGGTGGAAGTGCAAAGGATCAACCAAATGTTAATTCCAACTTTTGTACCTTGGTGGCTGTTCCTGGTTTTGATGGTAATTAAATCTCTTTATTCCTCGTAAAGTTGTTAAAAAGGTTAGTACTCGCTTTGAACACACTCTGTATGGCTACTTTATTGGAAAGAGAATGGCGTTTTTGGTTGTTGAATATTATGCTAGGAACAACTGGGCAAAACATGGGCTGAAAAGGATTATGATGAATTCCAAAGGCTTCTTTTTTCTTTAAATTTGGTTCACTCGTGCTGGTTAGAGGCTGCTATGGAGGGTTGGTCCTTGGTTTGATTCTTATTTTTTAATATAATAATCAAACTCTATCCATCAACTTTTAATCTCTGATCATTTCAAGAATTGGTCGATGGATACTAGATTTCTCAAAGAAGAATGACTCGTATTATGATGTGGGTTTTAAATTGCATGATGTTCCTATTTAAGTTTTTGAAGGTATTAGTCTAATTGCTACGTTCATTGGTAAACCTGTTATGCTTGATTCATATACAAGCTCCATGTGTAATGATTCGTGGGGTAGGAGTAGTTTTGCTTGGTTCTTAATTAAGGTATGTTCAGAGGATGAATCTTCGTGGATGTTGTGACTTTTTGGTATTCCGTCTCTTTCTGAGGATGATTATTACAAAGAAAAACCATCTGTGGTTGAGTATGAATGGATGGACGCGCCAGAGTGATACATGTAAGATTTTTGGTCATGTTCATGACTATTGCCCTAAAAAAAGTTGGTTATGTCCTCCTATTGTTGCTTATTCTAATGTTGTTTAACCTAATGCTGCGGAAGACCTTTTGATGGTTTCCAAACGGTGGGTAAAAAGAAGAAGAGGAAAGGTAAGTCCAAGTCTACTAATGGCGGTCAGTTTACTGGTCCTTCGGTTAAACATAATGTTAGATATGAGCCTAAAGGACTTTACAAGCCTCACCAATGAAGGGAACTACTTATGTTGGGTTTAGTTATAATCTCAATCGACTCACTATGTTGAAGACGACTGGTGATTCATCTAAGAAAGATAATCTCTCTATGTCTAATTCTTTTTCTGTCTTAAATGAAGAAGAAGAAGATGTGGAAAATGTGTATGATGAATCGGCTAACTTAATTCAAAACACAAAAGCTGGTGGAAGTTCATCTTTCACGACTACTGTTGGTTAGCTTGTTTAGTTGTGTTATGTGTTCTAGTTGCAATTAGTTGTTTCTAGAGTTGTAAGAGTTTATGGCATGTCATAAGCTCTAGTTTTAGGTGTTTATCAAGCTGTTTAGCTTGAGGTTAATGTGGTACTTCAGCCACATTCCATTTATACTTAACTTTTTTCGGTTTTAATATACTTTACCGGGGTAACCCTTTACCCAAAAAAATGCTTCTTTAGGAGTCTTGCTCCCAACCAACCTTGACGAAGAAACTTCAACACTTCCGAGTTGGATAGTTGAGTCTAACCGAGCTGTTCGTTACACCGACTCATACCACTTCTCAGTCCCCTGGTGGAAAACGTGCCTTAGTTAGAACTACTTTCGGGTAAAGAAGGCATAATCTCACAAATGGTATCAACCAAACCAAACAAGCCTTACACAATATCATTTTCACTAGGCCATGCTCGAGACATGTGCAAGCAACCATTAGCCGTTATGGCCTTTGCAGGTGACCAAGCTGAAAACATGCATTACACACCAAATGGAAATTCAACATTCCAAATAGCTAATGTTAATTTCACTGCTAAGGCTAAGAAGACACGAGTGGCATTCTATAGTGTGTATTACAACACTAAAAGTGATGATTTGAGCTCGTTATGTGGGCCTGTTGCCGATGACATCAGGGTTGTTGTCTCCGCAGGTTATAGAGGTTTAGGGTTGTCTGTTTCGCAAGTTGGGTTTATGGTTTTAGTTTTGTTCTTTATTGTTTTGTTTTATGCTGACATTTTGCACTTAAAGAACTACAATCAGTAATAAGTATAATTGCATAAATGAAAGAAATGTTTAGAACTAATGTCTATTTAAATTTCTTAAAATATTTGTTTTTTTTTCTTGAAGTTTGGATTACAGTAGTGTTTAGGTTTTCATAATTACACATTATCATTTCTATTAGTCATTGGGCAACTTTTAGGACTTTAATATGAGACAGCCAAGAACTCATCATGAAATATTATTCCTGATTACAAATTATCCACTTTTACTCTTTAGGTGGCACTGAGGAAAGCCGAGTAGAGCCGATCAAGGAAGAAGAAGAAAAGGTGGTAGAAGTAGTTACCACCACTGAAACTAAGGTATGGTCAAGTTTTCAGCTTTACGAGGTGTTTGGCTATAGCTGCCGCAACACTCTTCTTAAAGGCCAAGTGGTTATAAAATAGGCCGTCGTCCGATATTTTATACAAAGGGTCATATGAGTTATTGGTTTATTGCTAAACGGGTCTAATTGGTGGCATCTACTTTCTATTTCTAGATTCAAATCTAAAAATCCATGCTCCAAATCTAATACACTCATAATCACGAGAGGCAACAATATATTAGAAATCATACGCTAACCAAGCATGATTTCTGATAGAGAAAGAATTGTTGATGAATTACACGGGATTACGTGTACAATATTGGCCAACTTGGCACAAACAGTTTGTTCATAAGATTAGCTAATTTTATATATCCTGTGGTGCATATATATTTGAAAAATCTATTTCTATTAAAGCAAACATGGTACAACTAGAAGTAGTCCACTAAAACTCGAATGTCAATATCCCATTTATGCCAATTTAGTAGGCCATTGGGGCCTCAATTTTCAATCATCTTTATAACTATTCCTTTTAGATTGGTGATAGTTGTTTTCAAGGGTGTTTGGGTATTTAAGCTTCACTAATTTAACAACTTAATTGTTGCATCATTCATTTTTCTTAAAGTTGGTTACCATTTTTTTATCTTAAAGCCAACTGTTTGCTTAATTCAGCTTATTTGAAGTAGGAATAAGGATACTAGAAATGGAAGGTAATGATTGGTTAATTTCTTTCTATGCCCTCTCCTTTATAAAAAAATATCAATATCATAACTGATCTCTTACTGTTCGAATGCTTAAAAGTATAATCCAAATGTAACCTTTGCCATTTTAGTGTTCTGAATATTTCATTTTAGTCCTTTGACTATTTGACTTTTGTCAGTTTATTTAGATATTGTACCGTGTTGACGGTGGTGATTTTGTTGAGAATTGTGGTAATTTGTGGTTTATTGTGATTAATAATCCCTTTTGGAAGGTATTATTGTGTTATTTATATTCCAGGTGGTTTGACCCGTGAATTTTGAGAAATGCCAAAAAACGAGTCCTGACACGTCCGTTAATGTCCAAATGAGTTTTGAAGGGTTTAAAGTGAAAATATGTCAAGTAAATACTCTAAGTTATTGGAAAAGTATTTTTACAGTGAATAAAAATGCTAAGTAACTTTGGGGAGTATTTTACAGTTGAGTTTTACGAGCTTTTAAGTGATCCCGACACGAAAAGAAAGACCCGAGACCCCCTTGGATACTATAGCCGGTCATGGGATGCTTATGGGGACAAAGAGGCTTAATTTTAGCTAACATGTCCCAAGGATGTACACATATATGCTTTCCACTAGAACTTTTTCCCATAATCCTTATCATTTCAAAAACCAAAAACACACACATCCTCTCTTGAGTGTGTGTGTGCGTCTGACCTAAGCCACCAACAAAAACACATAAATTTTCCAACTTTGATCAAGAACGTATTATTCCGGGTTGATACAAGTATACGGGTATTCTTTTAAACAACGTTTGGGTTGTCCGGTTCGTGTCGAAATCTACATTTTTGAAGATTTTCTTGTAAGTTTTCAAATTTAAATTTTGTTTGTCCTTTGGGGTTTATTTGGATGCATAGATGTTATTTGTACAAGTTGATCATTGTGAAAATCAATTTTTGGAAACGAAAGGGATATATAAAGGGGTGTTTGGTTCGTCATAGATATGTAGCTTCATAAAAAGAATCTCAGCTATGTAGAGATGAAGCAAAACGAAAAGAATTTCCAAACTAAATTTTAATACATGGAAAGAAAAATAGATGAGTGGTATAAATCTCAAAACGTATCTTCAGAACAAACCGATAGGACTGACCCACCTCCTCCTTAAGCTCACACCAAGCAAATGAATGTCGTATTCACCGGGAGTGGAAACTCCGATGATTCTCTGAAAATTCAAAAAGATCCAACACATCCTATGTAACACCCCCAAAATAGGTCGCAGCGGAATAAGGGTCCGGGGCGTGTTACTTCAAGATCAATAGCACAAGATATATAAGAACGACACAAAAAGTCGTTTAAAATGATACATTGGATTTAATTGAAAGACTTAATACAAAAGCATATAGCTTTACTTGTTCATTGTTGAATATTACAAAAGTTGACAATACATTTCCCAAAATATGATGCACCTAAATCTTTAAGCGTGCAATCCAAAATGTAACCCAATGCATCCCTGGCATCCCATGCCTATTGATCTCCTGAAAACATTGCTTTAAAACGTCAACAATAATGTTGGTGAATTCATAGGTTTGATAAATCATAATATGCAGGACCGCAAGACTTTTTCCGTGATAATAAAACCAGATTACATTTACACTAAGCTCATGACACTGAAGCTCGACGATCTTGTTCGCATAATATTGCTACTCAGCCCGCAATGATGTTTTAACCCGAAAACATCCCAAATTCGACATGCTATTCGCTATTATAGTTCGTTCCTGGGGGGTTTGATAGCTGTCACCTAAACGGGGAGGTCGTTCCCATATAGATCTATTAATAACATTCGCGCAATTAATGTTAATTCATAACTTTAATCTATGCAATTGACAGTTCATGATAATGGGCTTAACTTGGGTTATCGCTACTTAGGCAAACATGTAATCAATGCTAAATGTTTAATTGCGTCCAATTGTCAAAAACAAAGCATGTTTTCCACCCCAATTAATAGTAAACATCAGGTTATAAAACTGTTAATATAGTGTGGGGCTATGAAACAACTACCTTGAGTTCGGATTATCCAAAATATCGCAGATTAATGCATCACGTAATAAGATCGAATGCAAACCTAAATTATTCAGTGGTAGTATAGCAGTTACGAACAGGTACTTTAATATAATCTTATGTTGTTACATCGTACTGATCTTTGGGCTATCATAATTTAAGAGGTCATGACATGACGTTCGAGGGTTAGGTCACTTTTTTTTTTTTTTTTGTTTTAAAATCGTAAATCCAAACAACTCGTCGATACGCCATCGAAGAGGCTCATTATGAAACTCCTTGTAATAGTACTTTGATAACACACATAATATTCTATATAGCTCCAATCACCAACTTATGGTTTGGTTTAAAATAGTGTTTAATAAAGTTAAAACGTTTATTAATACGTTTTTAGTAAAAACTGCGTACTTTTTGCGTTTCAAGCCGATTTTGACGGTTTCTTATGCCAACGTCTTCGTCGTAGACGAGTTAGTGATCAAATTATTACATTTTCAAGTTTTTGTATTCTGCGATGGAATAAGTTGTTTTTTACCTGTTAACGAAGCTCCTTACTTTTTAGGGTTTTAATTAGGTAAACTTGTAATCGTAATAATTATTCGTTTTTAATTCCCGATTTTAAGTGATTCCTTCAAGTTTTACGTCTGTGTTATTAAAATATTGTATTATTTTTATAAGGTTGGGTCCGCCTGATGAATAGTTCTTTTACTGTTCATAGTTTATAAATTATTTTATAAACTTTAATTACGAAAATGTAGTGTTTTTCGTTTACATAGTTCCGTTTTTAGCGATTCTTCGAGTACGATCTCGTAATTAAAAGTTATATCATATTTTTGAGTTTTATAAATATGCGTTTTTTAATGAATAGTGTTTTTATAAAAATTGTTTTATAAAAGTATTTCTCGTCGTAAAATCGTAATTAACGTATCTTTTTCGTTATAAATTGGTTTTTCGAGTTTCTTATCATTTTGGAATCGTCATGAGATGTATTATTAGTATTTTATGCTCTACCTACTGTATGAAACACGAAATAAAAACCTTTATATATCCAGTGTATGATTTATAAAAGTTTGTTTTATTAAACTTTTATAATGCCTAATTTATAAACTAAAAACATGTTTATATTATACAACTTGTTATCATACTTATAGATCCTTATTTCATGATTTATTTTCCATTATGACTTCAAGTTAAGTGCACTAAAGTCTTAAACATAAGTGTTAACTCTTTTTACATATTTAAAAGTCCTTAGTGGTGATTTAGCCATATATAACATATAACACATAAAATAATAATAATAAAAAGTATAAAGGAATTTAGAAGACCTTAGGGATGATGTATGAGATGAGAAATGAATGCTAAACCCGTGTTTAGACTCAAAACCCAAGCTTTCACAAATGAAAACCCTTGTTTTCTTAATAAAAACCCTAGCTTCCTTTTCTTGATTAATACTTGTAAATGGTGATTCAATGCTCGGGATCACCTTAGAATGTCTTAGGATAGATGTATATAGAAGTGAATGGGTTGCATAAAATTTAGTATGGATTTATTAGAGAGGGGTGTGTGAGCCGTGGCTTATATGTGAGCAAGAGAGGGAGTTTTTGTGATTTTTATCAAGTGTTTAGACATGTATGAGTTTTCTTTCTAGTAGATACATGTATATAAGGTATAGGATTAGTCAAGGAGACAAGGTAAGGTCCTAGGGATGGTCTTGGTCTTGGTCTAAGTCAAAGAGACAAGGTATGGTGGTTTAATGAGAAGGCATGGGCTAGGTATTAATGAAAGAGATGTATATTTGACCAAACTTGGAAATTTTCTTATTTCTTGTATCATTTGCCAAGAATTCGGCAATAAGAAGATATTTGTGATGTTGATGAGTAATTTTTATGTATTGGGTATAAAAGTGGGTATTTGTTGAAGCGTAGAAAAGTTTTTGTGGTTCCGGGAGTGCCTAAACGCAATTTATCGCGAAACGTATACACTTTACGTATCCGATAAAAATAAAATGAACAAAGTTAATAATTATTCTCAAAATAATTATATAACCCTTGCTTGATGTAAACATTTAATTGATTGATGCCCGTTTACATTGAACGCTAATTTTTAGCTTACGCGATTTAGCTTAACATTTATGATTTAAAGCAAATGCGTACAATACATAATGGTTTACATTAGGGATTTTTCGGCAGTCGTCAATGACTTGAAAACACAGGGTGTTATAGACTTCCCCCGTTAAATGAGCCTTGTCCTCAAGGCTCACGATGCAGCACTTGACGACGATGTGGTCTTGGTGAAGAGGTGTGGATATTTCTTCTTGAATTGGTCTTCACGTTCCCACGTGAACTCGGGACCTCTCTTGGAGTTCCATCGAACTTTAACCAATAGGATCAAATTCGCTTCAACCGTTGTTTTAACAACTTCACGGCTCCACTATTTCTAATGGTTCCTCAACAAAACGAAGCATTGGAATCAGATGAAGTCCATCCAACGGAAAGGTAATGGTTCGTCGGCATGACATCATTTTTTAGGTGGGACAAATGGAATGTATTAGGAACTCTGCTCAGCTATTCAGGAAAGCTAGAGCTGGTAAGGCCATACTTTTCCAACCTGTTTTCTAACACCTTGAAGGTCCAACCTTACTTAGGGTTCAACTTGCCCGTTGACCAAAATTGTACAACCTTTTCTAAGCGAAACTTTGGTGCATAACTTTATCCCTGACTAGGAATCTTCATTGGTTACGCTTCAGTTTGGCGTACACTCTTCTGTCGATCACGAGCAGCTTGCATCCTTTGCTTGATCTGGATGATTTTCTCAATGGTATTCTTGAATTAGTTCTGGGACGAGTGTTGAGCTTCTCAACTTTAGTCAACAAACAGCCCCGTGAAACGACACTTTCGCCATAAAGTACTTCGAATGGTGCGGCCTCGATGCTACGCGTGAATAGCTATTTGTTTGTATTAAAAACTCGACTAATGCAATGGTTTCCTAACCCAAACTTTTTCCAAAGTCGATGACACAAAGCTCCGGGGCAACATAATCCTCGATGAGTTTGGAATGTCCCCACGTGGCAGCCGCCGCCTTATTTCCCGCTCCTGTTTGTGGATGGTACGCAGTACTCATATCCAAATTAGTACCTAAAGCGTTCTGAAGTGACCTCCAGAAATTTGATGCGAATCTCGGGTCGTGATCACCAATGATTAAGACATGTATCCCATGTCTCGTGACCATCTCCATCAGGTACTTCTGCAGTTTGTCCAATGGATCGTTCTATCATTGGTGTGAAGATTGCAGGACTTTGTGAGTCGGTCCACACGATCACCCTAATTGTGTCATAAGCATTGAGACGTCTTAGGAAGCTTCATGGACCAAACATCCATAGTGATGTTGTCCCACTTTCATTGGGTATCTTGGGATTTGTAACAACAATCTGATGGCTTTGATGTTTCGGCCTTGACCTTAGCACAAGTCAAACACTTGCTAACATAAGTGGCTATGTCGGCTTTTCATGTTGGGCCCACCTATATAGCTTCTTTCATGTCTTGGTATTTTTTGCGGAACCCGGATGATAGAGTATTTTGATTTGTGGGGACTCGTTGCTCATGATCACAGTCCGCAAATCGCCATAACAAGGTAACCAGCTCCTGCCATTGAGGCACAGGGTTCCATCAGCACGTGGTTCCAACTTTTGTTCTCTAATCGCTTCTGGAAATTTAGCGTTTTCAATCAACATTCCCCCAACGTCTTTACTTTTAATGTTCTCTGGCTTTTGCGCTTCAGTCTGAGCATTTAAGATCTGTTTGGGAAGATCCAAGCTAAAAGTCATGACTAAGGCTCGAACTCTTAATGGTGCTTCTCGTTCTTTTCTGCTCAAAGCATCAGCAAAGACATTTGCTTTCCCCGGGTGATAACGAATATCGCAATCGTAATCACTTAACAACTCTGACCATCGGCGTTGCCTCATGTTCAACTCTTTTTGATCTAAAATGTGTTGCAAACTCTTGTGATCAGTGAACACCGTACACTTAGTTCCATATACACCGTACACCAAGTTCTAAATCATGAGTCGTATAGTTCTTCTCATGAATTTCTAACTGGCGTGATGCATAAGAAATCACCTTTTCTCTTGGTATCAACACAGCGCCCAAACCCTTCTTTGAAGTGTCACAGTATGCGATGAAATCTTCGCTTCCTTCAGGTAATGTAAGGATTGGTGCACTGCACAACTTTTGCTTCAACAGTTGAAAAGCTGCTTCTTGTTTATCGCCCCATTCAAACTTAAGCGCAGAAGTGACCTCCAAATTGATGCAAATCTTGGGGATCGCATCACAATTATTAAGACAGTATTCCATGTCTCATGACCACCTCCTTCAGGTACATTCTTGCAAGTTAATCCAAAGGATCGGTCTCTCTCATCGTGTAGAAGATCGCAAGACTTGGTGAGTCGGTCCAAACCCATCACCACCAAATGTGTGTCATAGCACTTGAGAACGTCTTTTGAAGCTTTTAGTGACAAAATTCCATAGTGATGTTGTCCACTTCCATTCGGGTATCTTGGGTTGTAAACCAACAATCCTGATGGCCACTTTGATGTTCGGAACCTTGCCCTTAAGCACAGGTCAAACACTTGCTAACATAAGTGGCTATGTCGGCTTTCATTGTGGCCACCAATGTAGCTTCTTCATGACTTTGGTACATTTTGTCGGAACCACCCGAAAATAAGTAATTTGATTTTGTGGGACTCGTGCATGATCACAGTCCGCAAATCGCCATAACAAGGTATACATTCCTCCAAATTTTGAGAGCGAACACTACTGCTCCAAGTTCTAAATCATGCGTTGTATAGTTCTTCTCATGGATCTTCAACTGGTGTGATGCATAAGAAATCACTTTTTCTCTCTGCATCAATACAGCGCCCAAACCCTTCTTTGAAGCATCGCAGTATGCGATGAAATCCTCGCTTCCTTCAGGAAATGCCATGAGGTTGCACTGCACAAACTTTTGCTTCAACATTGAAAGCTGCTTCTTGTTTATCGCCCCACTCAAACTTGACCTTCTTTTGAGTAAGCTTAGTCATTGGTTTGGCGATCTTTGAAAACCCTTCAATGAATCTTCGATAGTACCCAGCAAGACCTAAAAATTGACGAATCTCCGTTGGTGACTTAGGAGATGTCCAGTCTTTAATGGATTCAATCTTGCTGATCCAACAATGAATCCTCACTATCGATCAAACAGTGAACCTAGGAACTGTACTTTGGGGATCCAAAATTCACATTTGGAAAACTTGGCATACAACTCCTCCTTCTTAAGCAGTTCTAGGATTTGCTTAAGGTGTTCTTTATGTTCTTGCTCGTTCTTCGAATATATCAGAATATCATCAATAAAGACAATCACAAATTTATCCAGATATGGTTTGCACACAAGGATGCACCCATTCAGAAAGGTCCATGAATACAGCATGTGCGTTGTCAAACCAAACGGCATAAACTTGAAATTTCCGTAAATGGCCGTAATGATTTTCTGAAGCAGTCTTCGGAAAGTCTTCTTCTCGAACCCTCATTTATGATAACCTGACCTTAGGTTGAGATTTTCGAGTAAACACGTCGACCCTTGAAGCTGATCAAATAAATCATTATTCCTTGGGAGCGATAACGGTTCTATCAACCGTTAGTTTATTTCACTTCCCGGTAATCAATGCCATCTCGAATGATCCGTCCTTTCATCCTGACAAACAAGACCGGTAGCGTCCCTAAGTGAGGAACTGGGTCTTATAAAGCCTTTATCGAACAACTCCTTTTAGTTCCCCCCCCACC
This sequence comes from Tanacetum coccineum, assembly GCA_026074375.1. NCBI lineage: Eukaryota > Viridiplantae > Streptophyta > Magnoliopsida > Asterales > Asteraceae > Tanacetum > Tanacetum coccineum. The sequence continues at coordinate 116,277 of BQNB010000134.1, read as the reverse complement.
CCCCCCCCAACCCTCCTCACCCCCCCCCCCCTCCCCGTTGCTCAGAATAACTCTTTCAAATCTCGAAGGCGCCAATGCGCTACGGGGCCCGAGCTACAGGTGGCAACACCAAGTAACCAAATCAATTAGAAACACCACTTGTCAGTCGGAGGAAAGACCCCGCAAGTCCTTAGGAAATACTTCCCAGAAAGTTCTTCGAACTATGGCACGTCATCAAGTCGCTTTTTTTCTTCTCGCGACTTGTTCTTCAACTACCATGCATGACATGTTCCAAAAAGAAAGAAAATACTTTTTCCATGTCACTTCTGCGATTTAGTGCACGAAATGATGTTTAATCGTGTCACATTTCCATGGTTACTTCCGTCACTGTGTATGATTAAGATTTCATTTCTCCGGGGGATACGAACAATCTTCTCGGCACACACAATGACCGCTTGGTACTTCGCCAACCAATCCATAACGATTATAGCATCGAAACTACCAAGTTCTACAGGCATTAAGTTTATGTTGAATGGGTGATTTAGTAAATTCTCTTAATGGCGAGCAAATTCGATAGCAAAATTGTCTTAGGGCACTCAGTAATGTATCTTGGCTTCTCGGCTTAGGATTTGGTTACTTTACTTTATAGTAATGACGGAGTGAAGGTCTGCTTAGTTGAATAAGTTTACTAATTCGATTTACAAGAGTAAACGCGTTCTATGAATCGCACAGCAAAACATGATATAATAGAAAATTTGTTTTCTTAACAAGTTTTTAAGGGACTGACTCTCTAACAAGCACGGCATGGTACCTTCCTGAATATAACATAGTTGATCAGCCATGAATAATTGAGGACTAACGAAGCATTGGCGCCATTTTTGTCAAAATTAGCGTTATAGATTTCATGATATTCGATGAGAGAGTAGTTTTCATAAGATTAAGTAAGGAACTAAGTTAATATTGACTGAAATTCTCATACCACCGACTAATTTGAAATCATTCGTACAAAACGGAAATTTAAAGGGAAATACAACGAAAACCCTAAGGAAATAAAGTTTTAAGATAGGTCGAACTTAGTTTGCTAGGCAAGGCGAGCCAACTTTCACTTTTTAAGCTTTCGATCCCATCCTTAATGTTTGTTAGGCCTTTGATCGGGATTTCCTCCTCCTCTTAAGGTATGCACCACTCCATGTCTCTAGTACCTTCAATTGGTTTTATGATTTGGTTCTTTCGCGCTCATGCAATCCCTCTTGTAGTGCCCCTTGATTCCCACATTCATAAAGCAATTAACCTTCTGACTACGGTCTTGGCCTCTTTGGTTGTAGTAGTAATGTCATTTGTAGGTCTCCTACCAGTTTGAACTGAACCATGGCCCACTATGTTGCATCAGTTGCATTTGGAGAACATGACCATCATGATGATAGTTGCTTTAGACTCAACGCTTGGACCCGTCGTAATATTTTCATCTCCCTGTGCCCTGCAGGAAAGCTTTACCCAGAATTTTGCCTCTTGTTCAGCTGTTGTTGGTTCTGATTGTTCTTGGAAGTGTTATTCAACTTCCTCTTGTTCTCAGCCTGGCGTTCAGAAAGAGTGCTAATCTTTTTGTCCACACATTTCTGAAACTTCACTATTGGAACACTTACTCTTGAAGTACTCAGACTTCCAAAAGTAAAAGAAAATCCACACTTATAACAGGTGTGAGTTCGTTGATTCCTAGCAGCAGTAGGATTCCTACACTCCTGGGTCATGTGGCCAACCTTCTTGCAATTCTTGCCCTTTACAATACATTGTTCCCATTGTAGTTACCTTCCCATTCTTTTCTCTTGTTGTTAGCATTTTCTGCTACCTTGCATTCGGTCTGGCTTATTGACTTACGGGCCATGTTGGTTTTCGTCTCATAAATGGCAATAGCCTCGATAGCATTAACCACTCGTTGGGCTACAACCCGCTCAATTTCCTCAACATTCATCCCTTGATTAACAGTTATCATTGTTTCCTGAAAATCACAGGGAACAAAATGTATATGAAGTTCTTATTCAAGGGAAAATCAAAACACACCCGTGATCCCAACAAGTAGTAAGTTAGACCACGTTATGCGTAATATAAGATAACAGCAACCAGTGACATAAAATAAATCCCCCTAGTATATAGCATGATCATAACCAACAACGTAATTTAATACTTATACAAATCTGTTTTTACCTGAGAAAAAAGAGTATAAGCTTTTTTTATTAACAATCCCAACCATATTACTCAAGTTTAGTGGAATACAAAATAAGCTACACTGACAATCATTTGTCCATAGTCGCAGGGTGCCTCTCTCAAGATTCTAGAGGCAAGACTCTTATGTTAATCTTTAAGTGACTCAACATTCGCTGGAGTGGTTGATGATGAAGGTAAGCGTACACAAACTGGTAATGCCTGCCATAGCAGATGGTGATCGTGATATGTGTTAAATAGGCATCCAAAAACTATAATGGTATTTGGTCTCAAAAGACAAGATGATATGGTATGGAGAGGTGGGTGATATAGAAGCAGACTCATCAGTCTCAAATGCCTCTATATTCTCAACTTGAGGGGACAGGATCATCCTGTACGTACATTAGAAGGGTCGGTCAGAGCTAGGTGCTCCTCCTCCTCCTCGCCTCCCATCCTTCTCAGCAACATCATCATTAGAAGACTTATTATCAAATGTCCTCAACCTGTTGGCATGATGACTGTTAGATCCTCCTCAAGGTCCTCCTATCCTCTTCCGGATTAGATCAGCAATAGTGACTGTGATAGGGCTGTAGGTGAGGCATCAGCAGATAGAGGTTGATCCTTCATCGGTTCCTCTAGCTTCCACATTAAAAGCTGCACTATAACTCATATGCTTCAGATTAAATAGACAGACGTAGAGTAACCGTCCGATGATTGAAAACAGTAACTTGCTTGCAACGAGCCAACACTTAACTTAACTAAATATATTATATCAAGGCTGGTATGTTAAAATATGAAATATGGCACTCATGCAAAAATGATGATGGTAAGGTATCATAATTTCAATAGCTTAATGTTTAGGTAGCCTTAGGACCTAACGAGCTTATCGTACTACTTGCCTAATAGAAATATTCCCATATATATATAAATAACTCTTATATAAAATAATTGCCTAGTTGTGCGAAAGAATGCAAACTCATCTTTGTATATATACCATATACCCTCATAAGTAATAATACTTAACTATAATATAAACACGTATATCTAATTATGAATGCATCAAGACCCAACTAATGCAATCACTAGTGTGTCAAGTAAAGCATCTATAAAACTAACTAATGCCAAACAACTAGTGTGTGTACCCTAAAAACCCCTTTTTATGAATGCAATGTTTGAAAATGGTTATAGTCCAGCAAAAAACATTTTGACCTGGTTCTCTATAACCTTGGCTCTGATACCAATCTGGTAACACCCCCAAATTGGGGTCGCATGCGGAATAAGTCCCGGCTGTTACTATTCAAGAACAATAGCACAAGATATATAAGAACGGACAACAAAGTCGTTTTAAAACTATACATTGGATTTAATTAAAGACTTAATACAAAAGCATATTACTTTAACTTGTCCATTGTTGAATATTACAAAAAGTTGACAATACATTTCCCAAATATGATGCACCTAAATCTTTAAGCGTGCAATCCAAAATATAACTCAATGCATCCCTGGCATCCCATGCCTATTGATCTCCTGAAAACATTGCTTACAAACGTCAACAAAATTGTTGGTGAATTCATAGGTTTGATAAATCAAAATATGCAGGACCGCAAGACTTTTTAGTGATAAGCAACACAGCCAGATCTCGACAAAACTAGATTACATTACACAAATCTCATGACACTGAGCTCGACGATCTTTCTTGCAATTAAACTAATAATTGCAATTTCTGCCTCGATTAGATTTCAACCCGAAAACATCCTAAATTCGACATTCTATATCGTACGTTCTCGGTGACAGCAAGTCACCCGAACGGGGAGGCCAATACTCCCGAATAGATCTATTAAATTAACATTCGCCATCTCCACATAAAGTAATTCCCAACTACAACTAGCAATTGACATTCATGATAAAGGAGGCTCAACTTGGTTATCGCTACTTAGGCAACATGTAATCAATACTTGCGTCCAAATTTATAAAACAAAAGCCTGTTTCCACCCCGTAATTATAAAATCATATGAAATCGTAAAAATGTAGGGGCTATGAACACACCTTGATTCAATAATCCAAATATCGCAGATAAAGCGTCACTAAAAATCGAATGCAACCTAAATTATCGATAGGTCGAATAAGTACCGATACTTGAATATAATCTTATAGTTGTTACATCGTACTATCGTTCGGGCTATCATAATTTAAGAGGTCATGACATGACGTTCGAAAAGGAGTTAGGACACTTTAAAAATCGTAAATCCAACAACTCTTCGAAAACGCCCATCCGAAGAGTAGCCTTCATTTATGGAAAACTCCCAGTAATATAGTACTTTGATAACCCCATAACATTCTATATAGCTCAATCACCAACTAATGGATTATTGAGGAAAAATTGTGTTTAGTAAGTTAAAACGTTTATAATTACCGTTTTAGTAAAACTAGCATAACTTTTGCGTTTTAAGCCCGATTTTGACGTTTCTTATGCCCACGCTTTCGTATTAGGACGAGTTATCATAATTTGACATTTTTTGATTATTTTGACTCTCTGGTGCACACTAACTTTTACTGTTCACATCATACGTGACTTTTATCTAATCGTATCGTCGACGTAAAACCCAGTAAATGTCGTATTTTATTCGTTATAGCTCCGTTTTTTAACATTCTTAATCTTTCGAGGACGTACTCGTTTTTGAAATTCTATAATTTTTATGAGGTTTACAAAAATATAACTTTCTGTCATGAATAGTAACTTTTATAAAAATAGTTTTATAAAAGTTTTAATTGTCGTAAACTCGCGAAATTCATAACTCGTTCGTTATTAATTGAAAAATTACGATTCTTATCATTTTGGAATCCTAAAAATTTTATATTTATAAAAAATATCAACTAGCTGTTTATATAAGTTTTAAAAAAGTCATTTTATAAACTACCGTTTAATAACGTTATAACTCGTTTTTAACGTAACTTTATTTGTTATTAATCCATTTAACAAGTTTCTTCTTACCTTTTTTCGGAATCGTCGTGATTTATATTATCTTATAAAAAACATAAAATCCTTTGCTTAAAAACTCGAAAACCTACTGACCTATAGACTTTTAATAGAACACATTTTATGTAATATGGTTTAATTATACTTTTTAAACCTCTACTATTTATCACAATCTTGTTCTACACATATATATTATATGAATTAGAACATCTAATAATGTCCATATGTTCATATTTGTCCAAGATCATCAAGTCACAAGTATTAACTTAACATGAATCATAACTTTCTTAATTAACTTTTAATTACAAGTTTATATATGAACTTTTTATGCTTAAACCGAGATTGTACAAGACTTATATATCCTTTATTTCATGATATTACCAACATCATAATATGAGAGAAAGTGTACAAAATCATAATCACAAGAAAAATTATATTTTTCATGTTCAAAAGTATTCCTAATGGTGATTTCACTATATAGCACATCATATACATAAAATCTCATAAACTAAAAGCATAAAGGTTTAAAATAGACCTTATGATGTATGATGATGATGAGAAACAAGTGCTAAACCCGTGTTTAGACTTAAAATCCAAGCTTGCACTTAAGAAACCCTAGTTTTCTCAAGAAAACCCTAATCTTGCTTTTCTTGATTATTACTTGAAAATAATTAATCAAGGCTTCAAAATACTTTGAGGTATCTTAGATATGTTATAGAAGAGTGTGTAAATGTGGTAGCAAAGTTTGTATGGTTGGGTCTTTGTGGTGATTTATTGCCGAAGCAATATAGAGAGAAAAAGGGAAGAAAATTTTGATTTTTCTCAAGTGTTTAAGCATGTATGTCATTCTCATCACTAGATACATGTATATATATGGTGCAAGACTTTAGTCAAGGGAACAAGGTATGGTCCTAGGGATGGTCTATGGTCTTGGTCTAAGTCAAAGAGACAAGGCATGGTGTGGTTTAAATGAGAAGGTATGGATGTACATTTGACCAAAGTGGATTTTCTTGATATATCTTTGTATCATTGCAAGAATTTCGGCAATAAGAAGATGTAGGTGATGATGTTTAGTAATTTTTATGTATTGGGTATAAATGTGGGTATTTGTTGAAGCGTAGAAAAGTTTTGGTGGTTCCGGGAGTGCCTAAACGCAATTTATCGCGAAACGTATACACTTTACGTATCCGATAAAAATAAAATGAACAAAGTTAATAATTATTCTCAAAATAATTATATAACCCTTGCTTGATGTAAACATTTAATTGTTTGATGCCCGTTTACATTGAACGCTAATTTTTAGCTTACGCGATTTAGCTTAACATTTATGATTTAAAGCAAATGCGTACAATACAAAAGGTACATTGTGGATTTATCAATGTCGTCAATGACTTGAAAACACAGGGTGTTATAACCATGATACAAAATGCTTTATAATAAGAATGAGAAGTTTTTGCGAACTTTAATGCAAACGTTTATACAACTAAAACAAACTCGTATATCATAATACTAAGGTAAACTTATTATTAGGTCGTAGCCAGGTACCGTTGTGCTTTGTGTAGAGGTTATCTTGTTCAGCTACTATTATCTTTTGAGGTGAGTTCGCGTAGCCCTACTTTTTTAACTCTTTTCTGTTTGGGGGAAAATGATACTCAAAATTGTTTTGAACTTGTTTTCATTAATGTGCAAAACTTTTTATCTTTTTGGACAATGATATGTGCCTATGACTGCTATGTGAATGACATGTGATTTGTTTGAACTTGTTTTGTGAACCTTGTGATCTTGTGAACTTGTGGATCTTCCGCCTTATGTATAGCTCCAGCTGGTTGGATTTAGGTGTGAGTAACTTAAGTGATGAGATCTTTAAGAGTGTTAGTTTCTAAATTTGTTGTGTAGTTATGGATCTAAGAGTAATATGGAGTCGTTATGTTGGTATCTATATCTAGTGGGAATTTTTGTGGACCTTGAATCCATGATAGCATGGGGTTGCTTTGGGGGCATCAATTCTATTGTATGTATTCACTGTCATATTATACATTTGTCCACCTTTTGAAACCATGGCACAGAAACTGGGTTGTTATCAAACCTCCGAGCTCACTAACTTTATGTTGACCTTTTTGAGTATCATTTTCAGGTGTGTTTCAAGCAAGGTAAATCGGGAGTAATGGGAACTAAAGACGTATACTCGTGGGGAGGTTATCTAGAGACTTGTGTCTTTTGGATCTAAAATGTAAACTGGTGAACTATTGTAAATCTAAATCTTTTGTAACTTTGTATGGTGTGATCTTGTAACTTGTGCGATGAAATTTTATCGTCGCATCCCGTGTTTCCGCCATAGTCGGGGTGTGACAATTTTCATCTCTCTATTTTATTTCTCTAAAAAACACAAACACCTTTCTCTCTTTTTTTTCAAACCACCAAATTCCGCTGTCTCACATATCGGATTTTGCTGCCACTACTGTTTAGTTTTGCCGCCACCTTTGCCAACATCATGTGCCGTTAACCGCTACCGCCGCCATTATCTCCGCCGTCTTCCAAGCTAATGATCATGGCTTTGGTGGACTAGGTGGTTTCAGTGCGCTAGGTGATTTCGGTGTGTTTTTTTTTGGTGATTTTAAGCGGTTTTGGCATATCCATATGAAAGTCCCATGTACAATGTACATTTTGTTAGAGCTATATGAATATTTTGAGTAACTTGATCTCTTTTTAATGGTAAAGCATGGATGCCATGTGTAAAGGGACTAAGCTCAGTTTGTTTATTGGCTTTCAGAATCATACCCTCATGTTTGTTAAGGTAAAAATATATTTCTTGTAAACAATTAGATTCTTAATTATTTTAGTCGATTATTATATTGTTAACGAGTTATCCTTTTTAATGTCTATTACATTTCATTTGTATTGACGTTTATCTTTAATTTATGTCTTTAACTACTTATGTTATTCTCTATAATTTGAACCTTATATTATTTGGATGTGAAATAGTTGCATCAGTATGGTTAATAGTTATTTTAATTAAAATTTGTCATTATTTTGTAAAGTTATGTTAGAAAAAACATATAAATGAACAACGTTTGCTCGCCAATATATTTAGTTACCAGTTACCCAGCTAGTAATTGTAATGTGCATAAATGTACCAAACCCCAGGCCCTCCACTCGCATCTTGTCCAATTTCTTCTTCATCTTGGACAAAGCTCTTCCGAAGTAGTAAAACATAATGGAAAGAGGAGAAAGGGAATAGAGGTTCTTTCTCTTATTTGTTTGCACATCAAAATGGAACAAAGAATCAAAAAACCATTCTCATTCCTACGTTTCTATTCTCAAAAAAGTAAAGAATGGAGAGAATGATGCCATTAAACAGGGGGCTAATTCAAGTTGAGAATGAAAGAATGCAATGGTAGAAAGTAGAAACACGAAGGAAGTGAGTATAAAATAAAAGAACACGTGACGGGAACATGGTATCACAATTAAAAAACTTCTCAGCCCAAGATCAATTTTCTCTCAACTGCTACTCATCATCTTCTTTATAGAAGATTTGACTGATCCTCATTTGTCCCTAGCTACTTTTATGCATCTACTTTTTTACTAGTTTTGATTATTCACTAATTTCTTAATTTTGAATACATTCTTATCAGATTTTGTTAGAGTTACGAGTTGGATGTTCTTGATTTAATTTGGAAATTGCTCTACATTATAAGTAACAAAAAATTTACAAACACTTTGTTTAAAAATAAATAAACTGTGAATTTGTTAATTCAAATGATCATTGGGTTCATCTCCTTGTTTTTTGCTTTTGGATCGTATTTTTTACACTACAACATTTACCATTATCCCCGGGGACATAAACCCGTTTTCCCCGGTGACATGTCCTTGGGGATAGTATTCCCCGGCAACATACCGCCGGGGAAAAGATGTCAGGGAAAGTTGGAAGGGGATTCATTCCCCGAAAATTTTCCCCAGCGACATCATGGGGCCCACACGAGCCCACCCAATTTTTAGTCAACCAATTTATGCCATGATGGACACTCGCCGGGGATAGTTTAGTAATTAACTAACTAATTAAGGAGCTTGCTTAATTAGTTTAATAATTCGTTACTATCCCCGGCGACATGCACATATTGTTTGACTAGTCAACAGCCACGTGGCTTTTCTCGTTTTGAGGCTAACTATCCCCGACGATTTGTCATCGGGGAATAGTTTCCATATTGTTGACTAGTCAACGTGTCATGGTTATTTTGTTGGCTTATTTCTCAACTATCCCCGGCGACATGTAGTCGGGGAATAGTCTGCAATTTTTTTATGCAGGCTGAATAGCAACAGATTTCCAGGTTTTTTCTAGAATTTTTACGAAAAAAACTACTAATAATCAAACATGTATCTAGCAATATATAAATTACCCAAATACATTACAACTTGTACCAAAACACAAAACAATATCACGGATCAACGCATTTGATATAACTAAACTAAATACGTCCAAAATCCAAATAAACATGTGATAGTCTAACAAACGGGCTTCCTAGCCACAAAACTTGCATTATCCGCAAAATACAAGTCAATATTCACCTAGATAACATGTTCTAAACGTACGGGGATGCAAATGTTTACATAAGGGTTACCAATACATACTTAAAGAAACAAAATAGCATATACTTACCCATATATAACATCTCCTAACTATCTACATCCTCCTTATCCTCATCGGTGTCCTCGTCATCGCCCAACTCATCATCCCCGCCCGTGCCACTCCCGCTCTCATGTTGTGACTGAAGCTACATAAACAGCTAGGACATCTTGTCCTCACTACTCATGGCCTTTGTGATCATGTCAATCTGCTTCTGGAGCTGCTTGTTGCTTCTGTTGAGCTCATTGACATCGAAAGTGTGATTGCATCGAGGCACAGGGACATCAAGGACGTCTTTGCCCCTTCCCGCCAAACCCTACCAACATCGGGAATGTGCCCACGTTGCTTGCCCCCATGAACCATGGCCATGATTTGATCATCGGTGTAGATGCCTAGACCCTGTAGCCTCAGCATCTCCTCCTACGTAGTGACAAAAATACAAGATAGTTAATATGTTAGTCGGGTTACTACATTATTTCACGACAAATCATTAAAGTGCATGTTTTGAAACAATACGTACATATAGACGTCGATCCTTATCCAGCAAGAATACGTCGCCAACAGTATGTGTATCGAAGAAGGTTTGGATTAGGGACAGGTACTCTTGAGTCGCGGAGCTCTGTATATTACATACACAAGTATATAAGATGAAACAAATTAAAAACAACAAATCACAACACACCAAAGCGTATTATGAGCTATATATATGTAAAATAATTATAATGTTTATTACCTGCTTATCTCGAAGGGCAGCAAGTGACCGGGATCGCTGCCGGCATACGATCATGCTCTTTGCCCGGTTTTGAGCATTTTGAGCACACCGGGCCATGTTCTTGGGATCAGACCAAAAACCTGATCTTCTCATCCCAATCTTCCACAGATACGTTCTCGGGACATCAGGATCTGATAGCTTCCACGTCGTTAGTCTCGTCACCGGGGTTCTTAACCTAATAATCCCTCCTCAATGATGACTTGTTGTTCGTGTATATCTTGACACAATGTTGATCGATGCCCTTCCTGATTTCTGGCTAAAGCTCGGATTGCGTGTGGGGCTTCAAGTCAAACTGGGTCTGCAATCATATATAACAAAGACAAACTTAGAGATATAATTTATATATATATATATTTGTCTATTTATTTATATGATATAAATAAATAAACGAATTTAGATAAATACACACAATTAAATAAATGTAACACGATAATCAAATAAACATAAAAGGATAATGAAATAACTAACCCTAATCTTTCCGAGGACCCTCGCCTTCCGCTCTGGCAGGATGTTGCGCCAAGAACCAAAGTGCATCGGAAACTGCCTCACGATCTCCCCGAGGAGATTAGCCCAATGAGACGAGTGGTCACCGAGAGGCAACATCGTGTCGTTATCTTTCCACTCAAACCGGATCGGCTGCGGGCCTAATTCATCCGTGATCTTCCTTAACCCGAGGTTCCTGGTTTCCTTGCGGGTATGCATCCTGCCAGCTTTCTTGCCTCCCAAATTAGGTTTTTGGGTGCCCTTGCCTACAAAATCAAGTGAGTGATAACGACATAAAATTCAAGGCAAGCAAATTTAATATATCAAGTTTATGCTTATATTACAATAATCCAGAAATTCTTACCACTACCTCAGCAACCGCCGACTAATTGATGCGGAGGGGGACAATCATCACCACAACGTCACCGTCGTGACCCCTTGCTACATCTACTGACATCTATACAAGTACAATTAGAATAACATGTAGAAATTAATAAACGAAATAACAAAAGCATGCACACATCCAAATAAATATACACATTTAAACAATCCACAACAATTTCATTCATTCATTCAAATAAGTGTCTTTTATAAGTTACAACTAAAGATCAATCTTCTTATTTACTAGAATAAACAACAGCTACACCATCATCATCATCAACATTGACAAGGTTTTCATCATCAAAATCTGCTAAATCATAAGGAAGGACGTCTTCATCATCAATAATATCATCATCTTCATCAACATTAATGATATCTGGTGGTACATCAACATCGATTGATTGGCCATCTATATGCAAAGCCGTAATTTCCAAGTCATTCAAACTAGTAGTAAGTGCGAGATCAGATGAGTCGTCGACATGTATAATATTAGGGTCGTCCTCTACCACAATGACACCCCCGTTCAAAAACTTTTTATGATTTACATGTTCGACGACCTTCCAACCGAGTGGTCGTGTGGCCATATCTTCAAGGTAGAAGCATTGTTTGACTTATGTTGCGAGAATGTATTGATCATTTTTAAATGACTCACCATTTGCCCAGATTTGTGTTATGTTGTTTCTAATGACTAAATGTTTGACTCGTACTTTATTGCTAGTGTCGAACCACTTAACTCGAACAACACAGTTTTAAACGACATATATGAAAACTCGAGGATTTCTTTAAGCTGACCATAATACACTTCTCGTCCTCACCAAGCGAACAAATGCCGCTATTTTGAGTTGTGCGACGTTCATCGCGGCTGTCCATGATAAACCTTACACCGTTGACTACGTAAGAGTTGACTGAGGTTGGAGTCGGTGTTGGTCCACAAGCCAAAGCGAATAACTCGTTGCTTGCGCTAACTCCTGGGTCTTTGTCTACGTGGCATTGACAGATCTATGAAGAAGATAGGATTAGATAGAGAACACAAAATATGATATCGTTATTTTTACAGTTAAATACACACAATAATTCTAAGTACCTACAACCCAAACTAGCCAAGGAATTCTTCTTTCATGTCTTTGTTAGGAAATTGACTGAAAAATATTCATGGTATTAGAATAAGTCGTCGAAAAGATAAGTTAAGAAAAAGAAGTTTCAAAATAAAAACGCGTACCTCTTGAACTTGACCGGTACGTGTTGATTTCAAGACTGTTGTGAAGTACATACCATATCACTTTCTTCAATTCTTGGTGATCAATACGAATAACCGGCCGTAAACCAATCGATTTACATACTGATCTGAACACCTGAAACTGACACGTTAGAGGAGGGAATCCACGTTATGGTTGGGATGATTAAATTTCATGGTAACATATAAAAAATAATAAGAATTGAAAGCCAATGCTTCTTCTACAACATAACCCTCTGCAATCAAACCTTCTGGCTTAGCTTTATTTTGTACATAATTTTTTAGCTTCTTCATGAATCTTTCAAATGGATACATCCACCGAGGGCGAATAGGCCCGCCTTCAAGAGCCTCTAGAGGTAAATGGATAACCAAGTGAATCATAATGTCAAAGAAACCACGAGGATATATAAGCTCAAGATTGCACAGAATATCAACCACCTTGCTTTGAGCTTTCAACATGTCATCCTCCATCAAAGTTTGAGAGCAGATTTGCTTAAAGAATAGACATAGCTTGATTATTGGTTTTACAATGTCTACGGGCAAGTATTGCTGATGTCCGTAAGGAAGTAAATGTTGCATCATTATATGACAGTCATGAGACTTCAGGCCCATTATATTGGTATCATTATCGGTCACTTTGTGCTTGAAGTTGGATCCGAACCCATCTAGTTTAACTCCATTGATGAACTGACAAAACTTTTTTCTGTCCCCTGGTGTGAAAGAATACGTAGCCTGAGGCTTCGTGCACTTCCTATTTTTGTTTTGGTAGAGCCACAAGCCACTTCAAATGCCTAGCCTTTTCAAGTCTTGTCTTGCCTTGGTGGTGTCTTTAGATTTTTCATTCATTAACAAAGTGTTCAAGATACTCTCCAACACATTCTTTTCGATATGCATGACATCTAAATTGTGTTTTAGTGTAAGAAAAGACCAATACTCAAGCTCATAAAAAATAGCTCGTTAAGTCTAGATCAGCTCGATAAGAACATTGCGTTTTATCTTCACACCCCCATATATTGGATGTTTTACCCTTCACTCGAGTGGACTCAATCATACAAGTTGAGCAATGATGTCTTCCGGTCAAATTTTTTGCGAGGATCTCGTCTTCGTTTTCACCATTGAAATCATGTGACTCTCACATTTATGGCGGATTCTTTTAGATCTTATATGGCCAACATAATCTGTTTTTTCTAACACACGCGTAGATGGAGTGTCTTCATTACATGTAGGGCATGCCTTGTAACCTTGCCCACTCCACCCAAAAAAACTACTTCGAGGAGGAAAATCATTTGATTGGTCAATATTACCCATCGGCTATAATATTGATCTTCTGGCTAGTTAGCAACATCTATTGTATTCGACAGTGGGCTTTTGCCATAAGTACATTTAGGTCATCAATCAAAAGCCTCAAGTAAACATTGTAACACCCCGAAAATTTTAGGTTAATATTTTCAAACTTTTCGACAATTATTTTGGACTTTTATACGTTAAGTTTAGAATTTGACAGTTTACAGGTAAGTTAACTCGCGGTAAAGCTGTAAAAGTCATCGGACGCGTTCCGGGGGGGGAATACTTTTGCGATTTTGATTTGTTTAGATATATAGGAGTTTATTTTATATTTTTTAGTGGTTTTCTAGTTTACGTTCTCTCCCCGGGTAGTTATTTTATGCTTTTAACGTTTAAATTATGTTTTTCGCGTTTTTGACTAACGGACCTCGGAAACCCGGAATCTTTTCTGTGCTAATTTTTGTTATCGTCAATCTTGTATTCTTTGTGTCAAAAAATTTCGTTCACATTACTCTTGTTATATATGGTATGCCCAAAACCCAACAAAACAACCTTAAGTCTTGATTTTAAATCAAAGTTATTTTTTTGTCTTACGATGAATGGTTTATGTAAGAACAGCAGTTAGGGACCTCTCTGAAGTCAATAATGCTACTAAAACTTATGGACAAACCATACATGTGATCACTTGACAATTGATCGTTTCATTTAAATCCTTGAAATTCAAATTTAAGACCTTATTTATTGATCCTTGATAAAAAAAAGAACCATATAGGTTTGTAGGGGAGTTTCGGTACACTAACACACACAACAACTTTTTGGTGTGTGTTGGTGCTTACTTGGTCATATGGATGACTCTAAACCCGAGACCCTATTCCTATTTAAACCATGGTATACTCATTTTAGGTCATCTCATTCATTTCATAAGTCACCAACCAAATTTTTCTCTCCCTCCTTCCCTCTTGAAGCCCACGGCTCACACACACCCTAATAGGGTTTTCATATCTTTAATTTCTAGCAAGATTCACTCATTCCAAGTTCATTTCTAAGAACATATAAGGTGTTTTGAAGTATTGACTCTTTAATTTATGGGTTTTTCTTCAAGATCTCAGTTAGGGTTTCTAGATTTGTTGTTGGGTTTTATAGATCTATTGTTTTGGGGTATAGATTTTGTGATTTCTCTACTTATTCTTCATTATTGTAAGTATCTTGAAATCTTTACCTTTGTGAGGTGTTTTTTTATGTTTGTCTTATATGTTCAAAGATCTATACTTCCATTTGTTGTTGTTTTCGTTTTTGTAAAGATTATAAAACAAGAATTTATTATATAATGAGGGTTACCTTGTTTTTTTCTAATTTAATATTATGTTATTGGTAAGATGAGAGTTTGAAATAAGAGTTGCACAATAGAAATGAATGGATTAGGTTTGTATTAGGTGTTGTTGGTTTTTTTTTTTTTTTGTCTGTGGATGGAGATTATGCTAGATTAGGCACTATTGTGAAGTTTGGTAGATTTTGGTTGCATTTTTGACAAAAGTACTTGTTGTCCCAAATTTGTTTTGAGGTTTTGGTCGACTAAAAAATAGTTTCATTAGGCGTTTAAACAGTAGTTTTTGAGAGAACGTTTAGAATAGATTGTTTTTAATATATCGCAATTTAAAAATGGGACTTAAAACGACCAAAGCTTTACTCAAATTAATACTTGAAACATTTTTAGTCCAAATCACATGAATAGTAGCTGATGTGAATGGGTAAAATGGACGTTTCTCGGTTTTTTTCGAAATATTGTGGACTTTCTAAACACTAGCGAAACATATAGTAACACTTACCTATTGATTAGTATCATTTATAAGAAGTATCGTTAACTATTTTTAGGAAAAGCGTTTATTTTAAAGTTACTAAAAATAGTAAGTTTGAGTATAAAATTTAGCGAAACGGACATTAGAAGTTAAGTCGATTAAGGCTAGTAAGGCGCGTTTTGAAAATATGGAAAGTAATTAAATATAGGGACAGGTATAATATTTTGAAACTATAAACTTTCCAAAAAATAAAAACTTTCTAAAATAGTAACTTTTGGTATTATAACTCCGGAACTTAACGAAAAACTATATATTTTATTTAGTCATGAATTTGATAATCAAACTAAATAAACACAATGGTTGTATTTTGGTGATTGAACATATTGTGCATTTCTTGGCATATTTCCGTGTTTCAAAGACGCGTTATTATTCTAGGTAGCGGCTAGATTTCTATATTATCTTTTTCTTGCGTGAATTATCATTTGCTCATCTTACTAAGGTGAGTTCATAGCCCCGTGTTTTACTACTTTTACTTTAGTATTTTGGGGTGAGAAACATTGCTTGTTTTTTTAAACTATGAACACAGTTACTTTGCGTTTTCTTTTCCTGATTACGTGTTGCCTAAGTAGCGAATAGACCACTAATGCCTGAATTATCATGAACCGTCAATTGCTTAACCGACCGTACGATCGTTTAGAAAGCACGAATGTTGTAAAATAGATTTTGGGACTATTAATACCTATCCGGGTAGGTAGCGCTTACTAGTGAGGTCCTGAACTATTGGATATCATACCTGTCAGAATGTCAATAGGGTGATCTGGTACTGTACATTTAGGGCGCGGGAATACTATTTGGCATTATAATAAAATGCTTCATTTTAAATTGTGCTTCGGTTTGTCATGAGCTTAGTGCAAAACGTTAAATGCTTTTTTTTGTGAAGTTGTATCTGTTACTATCTGTCTCGTGCGTACTGTGAACTTGTGGTTCACTTTTAATACTTAATTCAAACCTATGAATTCACTCAACTTTATGTTGACAGTTTTTGGTTTTAGCATGTTTTTCTCAGGTGCTTAGCTATGGATGTCTTTGCTTGCTTGTTGGTGTTGCCTTGCATTGGACCGATTTTCAAGAATTATTATTATCTATGTTAACATCGTTGTCAAACTTTAAAACCTTTTATTCGCTTCCGCATATTATCGTTGGGCCTATGTAAAACTTTAACTATTTTAATCAATGCAACGATGTTGGATTTTTAAACGTACCCTTAGAGGTCGTTCTTTGTATCTTGTGTGATGTGTATTATGACGTCACGCCCCCGGACACGTGTTTTCCGTCTAGGCCCCGTTTGGGGGTGTGACAGATTGGTATCCAGAGCCAAGGTTATAGAGAACCAGGTAGTATATCTAGGTCTGGTCTATAACCAGTATGTGATCCTACGTGTTTACTTGCTTACGTATATAATTACTATCGATAAGAAAACGAGTATTAAGTATAATACATTTCCATAATTATATTACGTTTATTTTACCTTACGTAGATTTTCTCGTTGGTTTTATATAAAAGTTATTTATATAAATAATAGATCTTTCCCCCAGGACATTGTGAGTTGCACAATGGTCTCTAAACGTTTCTCAAGACATCATGAGTGATACGATGGTCATTAAAACTTCTTCATAAATTTACAATATACTATTTTACATAACATCGAAACTTGTCACAGTCTTCCGACCCTACGTTATCTTACTGTCCGAACCCGAATGCGAGTTGAGCACCCGTCCCATACTTTTATTTCTCCTACGTCGTCTCATACCGTCATCTAGAAACATGCCGATTAAGTTGAACATGACTTTAACCCGTCACCTCGTAACATTCCACTTTTGGAAACGCGACTTTCAGAACCGGACTTATTTTATTTTTCTTTTATTTATTTTGATTTGAAGAGAATGACGGCAACAAGACAAGGAACGAGTTCCGCAAGGATCAAGTGTATTATAACCCAACGAATTGCTAATGCTATTAAAGCTATTGCTGTTTATGAGGCAAACCCGTGTGGCTCATGATGTACGTTAGAAAGTCAAGGTGGCAAGGAATGCCAACAACAAGATAAACGACAAAAGGTCGCGAGAGCTTACACTGCTAGACCAAATAACAAAATTGGATATGTAGAAAAGTTACCCTTCTACAACGAACGTAAGTTGCGCCTCACTGAACCGTGCACTGTGGAGTGCAATAACTACAAGAGAGTTGGCCATACGAGTAGAGATTGTAGGAAACCCGTTTTAATAACAACTTAGAGGCCGCAGTGGCAAATTAGAAACCTGAAATACCTATTATGAGTGTGGAAAATCAGGACATTACAAGAGTGATTGTCCAAATCTGAACCGTGCGAACCGTATTTGGAAAGTAAAAGCTCGCGAGAACTCCAAGGTCGTCAAAGATAATGTTGATACTTAAAGAGAGATTTCCTATCGTGCCTAGTAGAACCTAAATAGACTTGGACCGTAACCCCTAAGAGTTTTACACTAGTACTTCCCTATAAATTTCGTGTATTGAGTGGATGTTTCTAAACCCTCTGTTCATTTTGTGTCATGGCGATTTCGTTAGTTACACTTCAATTCTCAAATAATTTATGTAAGATACTCCTCAAATATATTACCGTCTTACAACCCATTTCACTATTATTTTATAAACCGCTTTACTGTTATAGACGAATTGGACGTTATCCTATGAACTATTTTAGTGTCGTTATAAAACTAATTGTATGTTATCCTATGAACTATTTTAGTGTCGTCTTATAAACATAGTAGTTGTCGCGTTATAAACTATTTTACCGCCAGCTTACACACCGTTTAGATGATAGCTTCTTGTTTATTTTAACACCTTATAAACCATTTCACTATCATTTATAAACCATTCTAGCATCACCTCATAAACTATTTTATAGACATTTTATAAACTACTTTACCATCTGTCTGCGAACCATTTTGCTGACAACGTATTAACCATTTTACTACCATTCTATAAAAGCATTTTGTTACCATCTTATAAACTGTTACGTCGTCACCCTATAAACTATTTTGCTATCATTAATATAAGACGTTCTACTAGCGCATTCCAAACCATTTTGCTATTATCTTATAAATCATTACGCTAGTATTTTATATAACCCGTTTTCCTGTCATCTTATAAACCATTTTTATGGGAATCTTATAAACTACTTCATTAACATAAACTGTTTCACTGTTGTTTTATAAACTATTCTAGTGCCATCTCATAACTACTTTCACAATCGCTTTTCAAACTAACTTGTCTTTATCTTTTAACCCATTTTTTCGTCGTTCATAAACTCTTTTGCTACTATTTTATAAACCATTTCGCTAACACCTTTTAAACTATTTTGATATCATTCTATAAATCGTTTTGTCAATCTCCTATAATTATCCTACTATTACCTTATAGCTTATCTGGCTATCATTTAATGAACTAATTTGTTTCCATCTTATAACCTATTTTGCAGTTATTTATAAACTCTTTTGCTACCCTATTATAAACTACTTTGCAGTCATTTTACAAACCGTTTCATTGTCACCTCATGAATTAATTCGTTGTCGTTTTAAAAACTATTTTGCTGTCAAATTATAAACTATGTCGTCGTCATCTTATGAACTACTTCGTGTCTTCTACAAACTATTACGTTGTCACTTTATAAATTTTTGGGTTGTCAACTCATAAACTATTTGATACCATATTATGAACCCCCTTACTGTTACGTTATAAACCGTCAAGTGACTTTCTCGTAAACTATTTTGATATCACCTCTTGAGCTATTTTACGTTACTTTACAAAATGTTTTGTGTCGCTATATAAACTATCTTGTCTTTGTTTTTACGAACTGTTTCACTATCTTATAAACCATATTGTATATACCATGTAACTTTGAGAAACATAACACTAGTTTTGAAGAAATGAACATTGCATCGTTAGTCCTTAATTACATATAGCCTGATCACCTATGTATAATTCAAGAAGGACCATGCTATGTTGGGAGTAGTCACCATAAAATTTTGTCAATTTACCCTTACTTTCCATTTCTATTTTCTTTCTTTTCTCTACATTGTCAACGGGATTATATCAAACTCGTGCTTTATTAATATTTTGCGTACGTATTCGTGAGTCGTGTCGGTCACGTGTATTCGTATTCATATTCGTAAGCATCATAACTAAGCAGATTTTTCTCAAACTTTAGCATATAGAAACACCATACCCTTAGCCTAGAGACCGAATCCTACACCTCGTAGTCACGATAATTATGGATTGTAAGAACGTAGAACGCAACAGACTTATCACTCTAATTGGATTATAACGAAGAGAACGAGGAGATTTCCTTTAATATACTTACCTTTTCGTGAGTTAGAATCACGTAAATTATGAGATTCATGTACCGACAAAACTTTTGATAGACCTAAAGTTAAAGCAAAGGACGTAATTATTGCAAGTGCATGGAACCTAGTTGATAGAAGCCTTACCTCCGCTGAGTTTGGCTCTTTAAGTGGCATCGTCCCATATACCGTAGACACTAAATACCATGTTGAGTTAGCCGACGAAAGAATCTAGACGTTGGTACTATCATTTGAGATTGTATACTGAGTTTTCCGAATCATCTATTCAAGATAGACTTAATACCTATAGAACCTGGTAGTTTCGACGTTATCATTGGTGTGAATTGGTTGACAAGGTACCACGCCATGATCATTTGTGGTAAAAAGATTGTTTGTATACCTTTATATTATGAAACTTTAACGATTCAAAGCAATAGGAGTGATGGATATGCATCGATAGTTGCTAGTAAGCAGTTGTTTGATTGGATTGATATGTTGGAGCGGGATAACTTGAGACTTGGAGGCATGTTATGTGTTGAGAGAAATAGAGTTGGCCGTCTTTGGCATAGTATGTCGTATACTCAAAAGGATTTATAAGACCGAGTTCCTCACCTTGGGGAGCTCCGATATTGTTCGTCAAAAAGAAGGATGGATCCTTCAGGATGTACACCGACAGCCGAGAATTGAACAAACTAACCGTAAAGAACCGTTACCATTACCTAGTATAGGTGATCATTTTGATCAACTATGAGGATCTAGTGTTTACTCGAAAATCGACCTAAGGACTAGTGACTACTAATTAGAGTTTGAGAAAAGGATATTCTAAGACTGCATTTAGGACCCGTTATGAACAATTTAAGTTTCAGGTCATGCCATTTGGTTTGATCAACACACTAGGGGTATTCATGGATCTCATGAATCGAGTGTGCAAACCGTACTTAGATAAGTTATGATAGTATTCATCGATGATATCTCGATTTGCTCTAGCAGAAACAAGGAGTACGAGGAACACCTTAGGCTTATCTTGGGATTGCTTAAGAATAAGGAATTGTATGACAAATTCTCTAAGTATGAATTCTGGCTCCCGAAAGTGCAATTCTTGGCCACATGTTGATAGTCAAGACATTCACGTTGATTCCGCCAAGATTGAGTTAAGCAAGGATTAGGCAACGTCTATGAATCTAACAAAGATACAAAAATTCTTAGGTCTTTTCGGTTATTACCAACGATTTATCAAAGGTTTCTCTAGGATAGAGAAACCTCTAAACCAAACTAACTCAGAAAAATATGAAATACGAATGGGAAGAGAAAGAAGAGGAAGCATTTCAACTGTTAATGTAGGAACTTTGTAGTGCACTGATTTTAGCTTTACCCGACGAAAAGAAAAGCTCTGTGGTTTAAAATAACGCCTCGCATAATAGATTAGGTACTATAATGATGCAGAAGGAGAAGGTGATAGTTTATGACTCCCGACAACTGAAAGTTTATAAGAAGAACTGCTCGACACACGACCTAGAATTAGGAGAAATAGTGTTTAGTTTTAAGATTTAGGAACACTGCCTATATGGCATAAAGCATACCATGTTTAAAAACCATAAGAGATTACAACACATTCTAGATCAAAAGGAATTGAACATGAGACCATGTAGATTGTTAAGATTGCTCAGTGATTTTGATGGTAAGATTCGATATCACCCTAGAAAAGCAAGCGTTACGGCAGATGCTCTAAGCAGAAATAAACGAGCTAAGACTCTCAGGGTGAGAGCCTTAGTGATGACCATTAATTCAAACCTACCGCCACATATTCATGAGGCACGAGTAGAAGCTCTCAAGAAAGAGAACGTTAAAGATGAAAACCTTCATGGTATGGACAAAGAATTTGAGAATCGTCTTGATGGAACTCTCTGCATTAGGAGGAGGAGTTGGTTACCATGCGTTAGAGACTTAGGAGAATTGGTCTAGCATGAGTCACACAAACCTAACTATTTCATCCACCCTGAAATCAGATAAGATATATCATAATCTTAAGTGGTTGTACCAATGGCCCGATATGGAAGCATGCATCACCACCTATGTCAGCAAGTGCTTGACATGTCTAAAGATGAGGGAAGATTACCAGAATCCATCCGGTTTACTAGTACAACCAGAAATACCCCATTGGAAATGGGAAAATATAGCCATGAATTTTATCACAAGACTACCAAAGACAACAAGCAGTTACGACACGATTTAGGTAATCGTGATCATTAAAAGAATTATGCGGGCATGAGACGCAAACACTTAGAATTTCAAATTGGAGGTAAGGTCATGTTAAAGGCATCACCTTAGGAAGGAGTGATACGTTTCAGCAAACGGGGAAAGCTGAACCCGCGTTATATTAGATCTTTCAAGATTCTTGCTAAAGTGGGAACGCTTGCTTATCGACTTGAACTCCCAGAGCAATTAAGCCGAGTTCAAAGCACTTTTCATGTTTCCAATTTGAAGAAGTGTTTCGTAGACGAACCACTAGCTATTCCGTTGGATGAGATCCAGATTGATGACAAGCTTAATTTCATTGAGGAACCAGTTAAAATTATGGATCGAGAAGTTAAACGGCTAAAGCAAAGCCGCATTCCAATCATGAAGGTCTGTTGGAATTCGAGACGAGGGCCTGAGTTTACTTGGGAGCGCGAGGACTAAATGAAGAAAAAGTACCCTCATCTTTTCGTTAACCCTTAGTCTACGTCTTAAGCTTTGAGGACAAAGCTTCTTTAACGGGGGAAGAATGTCACACCCCGAAAATTTCAGGTCAATATTTTAAACTTTTCTGACAATTATTTTTGACTTTTATCCGTTACGTTTGAATCCGGCAGTTTACCGGGAAGTTAACCCGCGTAAATCTGAAAAACGTCATCGGACGCGTTCTGACTTCGGATTTTGATTAGTTTAGATATTATATGAGTTATTTTATATTTTCTAAGTGTTTCATAGTTTACGATCACTCCCGGTATTTATTTTTACGCTTTAACGTTTAAATTGCGTTTTTCGCGTTTTTGACCTAACGGAATCCCAGAAACTCGAAATCTTTTCGTGTAAACTTTAGTTATCGTCCATCTCATGTTCTTAAGTCAAAAATTTCATTCACCCTCCCCTCTCGTTATACATTGGATGCCTAAACCAAACAAATGCACCATAAGCCTTAAAATTAAATCAAAGGCATCTTTCCTTGTCTTATTATGCATGTGTGCATGTAAGTAGTGAAAATGACACATGAGGGTCTTTCTTATGCATATATCCTCAAGTTAGACTAAGACAAATGATACTTACAAACTTTGACCTCATTTGACCAAAATTCAAAATCAAGACCAAGTATAATGAACCAAGACTCAAAAAAAATAAACCACCTGGTCCTTGTGGCTTAGTTTCGGTCGGACAAAGGTGTACACACACCTTTGGTGTGTGGGTCACTATAAACTTAAAATCAAGAAACCCTAGACTCTCACTTCTCCTATAAATACCTCATTATACCACACTTAGGGTTTGATATCATTTTCAAAGTCACCAACAAAAATTTTCTATCCTTTTTCCTCCCTTGAAGTCCACGGCCAACAAATACCCTCTTTAGGGTTTTCATATCTTTGATTTCTTGAAAAATCCAAGCATACTAGGTTCATTTCTAAGAACATCTAAGGTGTTTTGAAGTATTGGTTCTTTGATTTAAAAGTTTTTCTTCAAGATCTAAGTTAGGGTTTCAAGATTTGTTGTTGGGTTGTATAGATCTATTATTTTGGGGTATAGATCTTGTGATTTCTCTACTTGTTCTTCATTCTTGTAAGTGTCTTGAATCTTTTCTTGTGGTTTGCTTATGTTCTTTAATATATGTTCAAGATCCATACATCCACATGTTGTGTTTGAATTTTTGAAAGATTATAAAAACAAGATTTTATAAATAATGATGCTACTTTATTTCACTAGTTCAATATTATGTTCTTGGTGAGATGAGAGTTGAATGAGTGTTGCAACAATAGAAATGAAGGGATTAGGTTAGATTTAGGTGTGGTTTTGTTGTGGATTAGTTGTGAATGGAGATTAGGCTAGATTAGACACTATTGTGAAGTTTGGGTGGATTTTGGTTGCGTTTTTGGCAAAAAGTGCTTGCTGTCCCAAATTTGTTTTGGGGTTTTGGTCGACCTAAAAATGTTTTCATTAGGCGTAAAAGTAGTTTTTGAAGAGCTTGTTTCGAATAGATAGTTTTTCATATATCACACATTAAAATCGGACTTAAAACGGCCAAGTTATGACCAAATGAAACTTGAAACAAAATGGTTTTTGGAGGTTTTGGTCAACCTAAAAATGTTTTCATTTAGGCGAAAAAAGTAGTTTTAAGAGCTTTTTATGCATAGTTACATTTTTCATATATCGCACATTAAAATCGGACTTAAAACGGCCAAGTTATAGTCAAATGAAACTTGAAACATTTTTTGGCAAAACCAAGTGAATAGTTGCTGATGTGAATAGTAAAATGGGTTTTCGGACATTTTTGGACTTTCTAAACACTAGCGAAACATATAGTAACACATACCTATTGATTAGTATCATTTAAAGACGTCGTTAACATATTTTAGGAAAAGCGAGAAAGTTACTAAAAATAGTAAGTTTGGTAAAAATTTAGCGAAACGGACATAGAAGTTAAGCGATTAAGGCTAGTAAGTGCGTTTTGAAAATAAGGAAACTTAATAAATATAGGACGGTATTAACATTGTGAAACTAAAAACTTTCCTAAAATATAAACTTTCTAAAATAAGTAAATCTTGGGGGGTTTAAACGCCGAAACTTTAACCGAAAAACTATATATTTTATTTCGTCATGATATGATAATCAAAACTAAAGCAAACACCATTGATGTATTTTTATGAATGAACATATTGTGTCATTTCTTGGCATACTTTCCATGTTTCTAAGACGCGGTTATTATGCCTATGATCGCGACTAGATTTCTATAACAACTATTGTTTCTGCGTGAATTATCATTTGCTCATCATCTAAGGTGAGTTCAAAGCCCCATGTTTTACTACATTTACTATACATATTATGGGGGTGAGAAACATTTGCTTGTTTTCATACTATGGTACACAGTTACTTATACGGTTTCATTTTCCTGATTACATGTTGCCAAGTAGCGAATAATCCACTAATTCCCTACATATCATGAACCGCAATTGCTTATCCAACCGTACTGGTTAATGAGCTCCGAATGTTTAAATAGATCACTAGGAGTAATTAATGCCTATCCGTGTAATACTCGCTTACTAGTTTCGGAGGTCCGAACAAACAGATATATACCATGTCGGAATGTCAATAGGTGATCCTGGTCAGATACCTTTAGGGCGCGGAATACTATTTGGCATATAAAGTGATTCTTTTTAAATTGAGCTTCGGTGTCATGAGCTTAATGCAAACGTAAATTCTTTTTATATGAAGTTGTATCTGTTATAACTGTCACGTGCGTACTTTGAACTTGTGGTCCACTTTTAATACTAAATTCAAACCTATGAATTCACTCAACTTTATGTTGACATTATTTAGCATTTTTTCTCATTGCTGAACTATGGATTATTTTGCTGCTTGTTGGTGTTTGCCTTCATTGGACCAGATTTTCAAGAATTATATTATTTATGTTAACAACTTTAGGTCAAACTTTAAAACCTTTTATTCGCTTCCGCATCACTATCGTTGGGCCATGTAAAAACTTTTAACTATTTTAATCAATGCAACGATGTTGGTTACTAATTATTGGATTAGAATACTCTAAAGTTGAGTCAAACATGATACATCATGTTCACCAATCACAAATTAGTTAATTGTATAAAACTTTTTCTTTTAATAAAAATCATAGGCCCACTTATTTATTTTCACTCACAATAAACTTAACATGATCAATCATGTTTGACCATAACTTTAGAGAATCCTTTTCCCTAATTATTCTATTTTCATCAAATGTAATATGACATGCATCAGATTAGGTGTCTTTTGTACTTAAACCTATCCTAATGAGTACTTATCGAATCTACTTTGTGGGTAGTGAACATAAGTCTTGAACTAGCCACATTGTATAATAAATCGAGACAATGAGTATCCCACATATCATATTTATGTAATAAAAAATTATTACCGTTGTGCTCATTTCGGTCGTGAACATATCCTTATTCATGAGAATTTTAGAGAACTTATCTATCTGGTTCCCAAAGATACGACCATACATCAATCTCGTATAGGTAATGTCAATGAAGAATATTCCATAGTATTCCACTGTAAAAGCCATTAGCATTATTAATAATTAAAATTCAGCCCTTAATCATCAATGGATAAACACACAAAAATTCATCTTAGGAATGGGAATACCTGTGTGTTAATACCTTTGAGCTTTACTCAACTAGTTTTCATATTAAACCTAGACCATGGGATCTCCAATTTTTCTAGGTTAGGTTTCCGCCGAGTAGTCACTCATTGTGTTGGCTTTAAGCCCATACCCCTCGATGTAAATATGACTTTTTCTCTACAAAGGCATTTTGTTAAAGGATCAGCTATATTTTTCGTTGTCTTTACATAGTCGATGGAAATGATTCCATTTCTTAACAAGTCCTTTATCATATTTTAGTGACGTCTTATATGTCTTGACTTGCCATTATAGATGTGATTCTTTACTTTAGTAAGAGCAGCCATACTATCACAATGTTTACACACAACAGTCACAGGTTTTGGCCACAAAGGAATACCCTCTATAAAGCTTCTAAGCCATTCAACTTCTTCAGCAGCTTTGTCTAAGGCTACAAATTATGCTTCCATAGTTGATCGGGTATTCACAGTTTGTTTAGATGATTTCCATGATACAACAGACCCTCCAAGTGTAAATACATAATCACTTGTGGACTTGTCTTCATTATGGTTGGAAATCTAATGGCATCACAAAATCCTTCTAACACAGGAGGATATTTAGTGTAATGTAACCTATAAGCCATTGTATGCTTAAGATATTAAAGCACCCTAACTAGTACATCCCAATGATCTCTACCAGGGTTGTGTGAGTATCTACTAAGTCGACTTACACTATATGCCAAATCTGGTCATGTACAATTCATTATATACATCAAGCTTCCAAAAACTTATGTATATTGTAACTGAGATACACTTTGTCCTTTGTTCTTCTCCAGTTAATCCTTAGGATCAAAGGGAGTTACAACTAGTTTATCATCATAGTGCCCAAATTTCTTAAGGGTCTTCTAAATGTACTGAGATTGAGTAAGGATGTATCCATTGGAATTCTAATACCAAGAATGACGTCAGCTTCTCCCATGTCTTTCATATCAAATGAAGAGTGAAGCATTTTCTTAGTCTGGTTGATAACATCCATATTTGTTCTAATAATCAACATATCATCCACATATAAACAAATAATGACAAATGCAAATTTATATTGTTTAACATAAACACATTTATCACATTTATTTATTTGAAAGTCGTTTGATAAGAGAGTGTTAACAAACTTTTCATGCCATTTCTTTGGAGCTTGTTTAAGACCGTAAAGAGATTTAACCAATTTACAAACCTTATGCTCTTGACCTTTGACAACAAACCCCTCGGGTTGTTGCATATAGATTTCTTCATCTAATTCACCATTTAAGAACACAGCCATTTACATCTATTTGATGTATACTCATGTTGTGAATTGTTGCTATACCAATCAATGCTCTTATAAAGGTTATCCTTGTAACTGGTGAATAAGTATCAAAGAAATCTTGACCTTCTTTTTGACG